>JBBPCY010000018.1:17083687-17108031 GCA_037974405.1 Brachyalestes nurse
CATGTATTTAGATATTGTTGGACTGATGTTAGGGGTACAGAGCACGCAGCTCTACGGTTGAATAGCAGATGATGATTGAGTTTAGCTTACGAGTGTAAGCATCAGACGTAGACTACTGAGCACTATTGTACGTCGCTCTGGATAAGGGCGTCAGCTAAATGCCGTAAATGCAGGGACTAAACCTTGGGTTGGGTGCCAGCCCACCACAGAAGGCACACACCATTTGCTCACACCTACAGTCAATTTAGAATCCCCAATTCATCTGACGCGCATGTTTTGGGACTGTGGGAGACCCCAAAGGACCCAGCTTCGAACCCCCAACCCTGGAGGTGTGAGGCAACAGTGCTACTCACTGTGGGGCCCTACTTTAAATGTTATTGAAGTAAAATAACCTTTCAGATTTTTGAGTTTTCTACCGAGCAGGTCAGCTGAGATGAAGTACAATTAAACTATTCTTACCTGGGGGATGTTTCGTTAAAGTCGTTACCTGGGGGATGTTTCGGGCATTTTATTTCATTTATACATAGCCTGTGTCTGCATAAATCCATAATCTAGCTACACAAATCACTGTTAAATAATGGCCCAGTGAGTTTTATTGGTTATATAATGTAACTTTTACATGGACACATTCCCAGTAAAAGTCTTGGCACAGTGCAAAACTGTATATTGTTGCAAGAAAATGCAGTCCACATCAGATTGTTTGGGATTTCTTTTTTTTTGGGAGCTGGTTAACGTTTCGTCCATAGACAAGCATTCGTTTTATAGCCAGCACAGAGTACCAATATGGCAATTTGTTTGTACAGTCAGTGAGAAAATTAATGCCGGCAGTACATCTAGCACTCGGTCCTGATGTGAAATTTCATATTCACATCTCGTGATAAAGCAAAGGGAAAAAAAAGATCGAGTCACATTTGGTGATGACAAGCTGACGCCACATGAGTTATTGTCCTATTTTCTCCATCCATCGATATGCTCTGTTTATTTCATATGACTCATCTTCTGCAAGACACCTCAAATCCCTGAGAGCCTCCCATCTACCAGCTCCAGCCACAAATACAGCATAACACACACACACACACACACACACTCTCTCTCTCTCTCTAACACACACACACACACTCACACACAAACTAACAACAGCACTCATCAGCTCCCGTTTTTTATGATCAAACAATAACACCTTCTTCTGCCCACTGTTTATCTCTGTCATATAGGCAACACAACAACTGTATTAAGAGCACAAAGAGCACGAGTGAAGGGTTCGTTTGGAGCGAATGCAGAAGCTGTGGCTTTCACCCTGACTGGCTCCAGTCTTCTGCAGAGCTGCTCTGCTTTTAAAACAACAGGATGAATTAGACCTCAGTCTACTTAGACCTCAGTCTACACTGAACACCTGTTTACAGACACCTACAACATTAGTATAACACTGATCACTGTAAAAACATTTTTTACAGATATTAGGCAGAAAACAAGAATTGAATGATCCGCTATTATAATAATTGGATCTAGTATGAATTACTGATTTGTTATATTATAAAATAGTCTCAGTATAAGAGTATATTAATAGATCATTTATTGATCCATAAAAACTATAATGATAATGAAAGTTGTGATGTTAGGATGTTAAGAATATACTATCCTAATTTGACCAATTTACCAATTTGATCTGAGGCATAATAGCATTCATTATTATGAACAAATCAATAATAACAACCAACACTACTACTACTACTACTACTAATACTAATAATATTATTATTATGCAATTTCTGTTACATAATCATCTAAAATGCATTCTTTAGTTTTCATTATAATATCAATTTCTATACAATATGCTGCTTTTCCAGTTGTGAATGACGCATGTACTTATAAGGCGGTTAAGTGGAGTTTAACCATAATCAACCTGTAAAAAAATGGATGTTTGTTCTGTAAACTATTCTTGTTTTCAGACTGTAATATTTTAATTTAATTTTTTTTAAAAGTCTGATGTAATGTCAGTAACAGAATAAAGTAGCAGTCTGAAACACTAAGTGTTTAGTTGGTGGTCTGTGCACTTAATCAATGCACCTAATGTGTCTAACTCTCTGCCCACAACCTGCTAAAAATATTCTCCCCGGCATGAAATATTTACCTCAGTGTGGTGGCCACATGGGCGAGAGAATGGGAGAGCGTGGTGTGCTGGGAGGAGCTTATGCAGCAGAAACCAGTCTTCATGACAAATTAAACACACGCACACACACACAGCAGTGTGGTGCTTTACAATGAGAGGGTCGCTTTTGTTTTTGTTTTTTTCTTGTATTTTTTATACATATTTGCAGTGTATATATCCAGTTCCTCTACACACAAAGTCTTCTGACTGTTCTAAAGGAACCTAATGAAGCGTCAACAATGTTTATTTAATGCTGCAAAAATAAAAATAGATGTTCTCATGCACTCGGTGTCATTGGTTGAGAAGACAACAAGCAGTAATCATGATGAAGGTGAAGGAGCTTCCTAAAGTACTTAAAGAAAACACTATAAAATCACCCTGGAATGGAAAAATCTACAGAGCCCAACAGTTATACAGAGAACAAGAGGCAAAAAACTGCACCATATTCTCTGTTCCTAACCTCACATAAACTCCTCTGCTATGAAAAAAAAAGCACAGAAATGTGCTTCTAAATGTTGCACACAAGCGTTGGACAAATCTGAACTATTTTAGAACAATAGACTCGTGTCAGATGAAACAAAAATAGACTTCTCCGGCAATAATTCAGCTCATCGCGTTTGAAGGAAGGAGGTTTGCATCATACCCACAGTGAAGTACAGAGGCAAGAGCATATGGGGCTGCTAAAGTACAGCAGCTTTAGAGGTGAAAGAAACATGAATAGAGTATCAATGTACAGTGAGACAGTGGAGAAAAGTTTCATCTGTTTCACCAGAAACTGAATGTGGGCAGAAAAAGACATTTCACCAAGACCCCAAATATATAACCACATTAACTCTGGTTTCTGAAAAACATGAGGTTGCCTTAATGACCTAGCCAGTCTTTTGACTTGAATCTCATTATGTTTATCGAAGGGACCTCCATGAGGAATTATAGAAAGTTTGCCCAGAAGAATGGGCCAAAATTACACCACGGTGCTGCACACCTTTTTAACTGCAGTCATCTTATAATGGAAAAGGCACTGCAGCTGGCAGTAATACTTATACAATAATAGAAGTAGTGAGTTTATTCATTTGTGATATCTGCATAATACATTATCCCTATATATACTATGCCTACACATTTCTTTTTTTTTAAACCAATGATTTTTAGGCTTGTTAATACAATGTTTTTATTCATGTAAAGTACAAAGTCAGAATGCATTGTGTGCGTAAACCAAAAGGTTCCTCAACTATATTTACCAAATACTTAATACAGTCTTAAAACAGTTTTGTCTCCCTGTTTCCCCACCTCTCTAGATCCCTTACAACTATATAGGTTCCTTTTGATACTGCACATTTAAGACCAATCCTTGATCGACTGCCCTGTGTTGTCCTTCCTAGACCTGAAAGATCCAGAAAAAATCAGAAAACGAACTTCTGTCATTTATTATGGCTGTCTAATGAGACTTCTGTAGACAGCCTGCAGAAACGACATTCCTCATCACTGAACTGCTCTTGGCTGGATCATGATTAAATCCAAACAGGCAAATTACCAGACCAGGGTGTTTTTGAAACTTTTTGTATTACATTAAAGTATTTTATTGCAAAAAAAAAAGGAATTCTATTTTTCATGATTTGGGCTTTTTAATGCAGGATGAAATAACTCCAAAGGGTGTCTTTTTCCCAGTCTAACTGAACCGAGATATTACAACAATCAGAAATGCTGTGTCCATTCGAGACTGTCCTGTTAATCTCGCACATTCTAATTATGGAAGTCTGAAAAGTCCGGCAGCAGACACCTCCGTGCCGACTTTAATTAACAGCAGGTTTGAAAGGGGGCTGAAGTGTCAGCTCAATTAACCCTGGCGTCCACACCCGTCAATATCTGCTGCCAGCCCAACTTGGTAGAAACTTATGCTCACCTTAAGACACTTTGGCTTCCCAAGGGTGTAAAAAATACAAGAAAAGCAATTAGCAACACTTAAAAAAAAAGCCGTGCTCACATGAAGGTCAATTACACATTCACCGAGCACTCTAATTAGGCAGGCGGGGGGATGGCCAGGCATTTCTTTACCTTGTTTTATATTTTTTGTTTTTTCCCTTGACTTATATTAATTACGTTTAAAGGATCAATCTTATTTTTTTATAATAACTGGCAACCTGGAGACTGTTTAGTGCGTATAAACCACAGGAGACTTGTCAGGCACTGCGGGTGGGCCTGCCCTTAGTCCAGGACTGTCAATCAAATTATTATTCAACTGTACAGTAGAAGCTGCGCTAAATATTAGATAAATACCACACACTCACATATGCAGTTTTCTTCAGTAAAGTATAAGAAGTATATCAAAAGCATCCAGATCGTTCTAATTTTTCTAGTTTCGTTCAATTTTATAGCTGACAGTAAGTCATACTTTCTTAAACCACATGGACAAGTCTGTGCCAGCTTAATGAAGCAGTAAATGTGGTTCGAGCAAGTTCTGAGAGATTCTGAAGATGTATACAAGGAAACAATTTGGATGGGTATTGTCTATTAGCCTTGTAGTTCTACAACTAAACTGAAGAAGCTGGACTCGTAAACATGTCTCAACTGATTGACTACATCAGGAGAAAGTGGAAAATTGTGTAAATTAGATTTTTTTCCAGAACTAATCCTTTAGGAGTCAAAGTGTAGGGCAAAGCTTGGTAGTGGGCGCTGCCGGCTGTGCGGCTGACTTTTGGGAATGGTAATAAGCTAAAATAAGCTACTTCTGCAGTACATAAAGGGCGAGGGGGTCACTTTGTATTTTTTATAGAAGGCTAAAAAAGCTCTGGATTGCCATGCGAGCTGTTTGACCATTCGTTTCTTTTTTTTGCAGATAAAAACACTGCTGTCCAGGGAACATAAACCATGAGATGCCACAAAAGAAATACACGAATTGAAAATAAAACATTAATACATTTCTGCAGGATCGTTATAATTTGTGATTACATCATTTATTGTAATTTTTCATTTTCCTCATTATCGCGCACCATCCCGGTCGCCTCTCTTTTTGTTTAAAATGTCTGGCTTCTCAGGGATCTCCTCACCCGCCCTCTCTGTTTCTCTTAATTACACAGTTATTTTCTCCTCTGTCAAGCTTTCTCCCCCTCTTTCCTTTTGGAATCTCAAGCTGTAGTTATTAGACAACTCTCCCTCCAAATTTGATATCAATTAGAGTTTGTGATCCAAAACTAATCAGACCTTACTAATACTCTTATGGCTGAATGCAATCAAATTCTCACAGCAGTGTAAAGCCTTCCCAGAGGAGTAGAGACTGTTACTACAGTAAATGGAGACAAACTACTGACTGATTTCAGAAGAAATGCAGGTGGTGCACTGGCAGACCACTGGTCCTGGCAACATTTCTCCATCGTAATCTGCCAAGGCTAAATCTACGCCACCGTGGCAAACAACGAAACAAACTACCTCACCTCCCACCAGCAACACTAAATTGCAACCGCCCAACATAACGAAATGGCTCACCACCCCCTTTCAACAAAACTAAATTGCTTGTCTCCCACCCATTCATTTAACAAAACAAAATCACTCCAAACAAAACAAAATTGGACAAATCAGACAAAATGAAATGGTTTGCAAACCCCCATTCTACATCCAGAACTGCTTGCCACCTACCATTTGACAGAGAAGGCACACCCCACTCCCACTCCCCTGAAGACTCACATGAAGCACTGTGCACTTTACAGAAAACCAAGCAAAGAAAGAAGAGCCCCTTTTGTTTTTTTTTATTTATTTTATTATTTATTTACAGGCAGACTATTTTATTCTTTAACAATTCTATTTTCCTCTATGTGCTTTATTATGGATTTATTGTGTTTATGTTTGTTGCACTTATTCATCAAAACTGCATGAAATAATACGGTTAGAGTGGGTGGAGGGCCCTAGTCAGTTATGATCAGAAATGCTGCACATATGCCAGGACTGGAAGCGAACATCACTTCTATACGGCCAGGAAGTGTTATGACTGGGAAGATTTGAGGCTTGTGTACGAATTGGGCATGAATGTGCATGTGTGTGAGTGGGGGGGTGTACACACACGCACTGGCCAGATTGCCTGTGCTTGAGGGAGGCTCTGATTTATACATGATGCTGTATTTTGTTTGGAAGGCTGCAGCGCAAGCTTCGAAATTGCCTGCACTTCCTGGCGGCTGACTGCGGAAGACGTTTTGGTGTCTGAAAGTCCACCAGCCTTCTCTAACAAGGGACACCACATCAGTCCAGTCACCTGAGCTCGCAATGTTTCTCTATTTTTATGTAATTCATTTAACAAGCCTTTCTTTTTGGTGTTCACATTCAATATTTCATACCTTTCACCCTCGTGTTAATCTTTAATGACCTGTCCTACTTCGCTCCCTGAAACTTTCTTCTTGCTCGGTGTCCGCGTACGCGCATGTATGCGCTAGGGCTTGTCCCAAAATAAGGTCATGTGATATAACATCCCTCCCATCCTCCTTTACATACAGTGGTGCTTGTGAACCATTTAGAATTTACAGTTACAGAATTTAGAAGACGCTTTTATCCAAAGCGACTTCCATTCCCTAACTACAGGGGGCAGTCTCCCTGGAGTAACTTGGGGTTAAGGGTCTTGCTCAGGGACGCAGTGGTGGTTTGCTGAAGGTAGGATTCAAACCCATGACCTCTTGGTCCAGAGGCAAGTATCCTACCCACTAGGCCACCAGCACTAATTAATTTTCTTTACTTTCCTATAACTAGGACCTAAACCATCTTCAGATATTAATACATGTCCTAATAGTAGGAAACAGAGAAAGCAATTAAATTTACCCCCCAAAAAATCTTGTATTTTGATCTCATCCATCCATAAAACATTTTTCCAATAATCTTCTGGCTTGTCCACATGATTTTTAGGAAACTGTAGATGGGTACCAATGTTCTTTTTGGAAGGCAGTTGGTTTTTTCTTGCAACCCTGCCATGCATACCAATGTCGTTCAATGTTCTTTTGATGGTGGACTCAAGAGAAGTTACGCTGGGTTAGTGACCTCTTGGACTAATAAATGCATTACTCTTGGAGTGAACTTTGTTGGTCGTCCACTCCTGGGGGGAGTAACAGTGACCTTGAATTCCCTCCATTTGTACATAACCAGTATTGTGTCTCCTTAGAGATGCTTTTGTTACCTTTTCCTGTCTGATGAGCATCAACAATTCTTTTATTGTTTCCCTCACTTCATACCATGATACACTTCCCCAAACATATTTTGTGAAGCCCAGACCTTGATATATCCCTAAATAAAACAGGCCGCCTTCTCACACCTGCTGTCATCTTGACTCTTATTTCACCTTTAAATGAACTGGTAATCCTAGAGGTTATATGTGATATTAATAAATGATCAAGTGTAATATTTTATCTACTTTTAGAACTTTTGTGAAAATCTCATGATGTTTTAAGTCAAAGTTATACAAAAATAAAGAAAATTCAAAAGAGTTTACCAACTTCCAAGCTCTACTGTTCATCCCAGTCTGACACTTAACACCAAAAAGCCCTTGGGAAAGGACAAGATCAGTTTCCTGCTGCTGTAACTGAAGCAAAGTACCGGCAAAATATTTAGAGCTCTTGAGGGCAAGGTGTCAACCTCATCAGGCTTATTGAATGACCTGGTCAATACGTACCAGGCAAAAAACAGAAACAGAGATCAGAAAGTGGAGGAGAGAGTTTTGACACCTTGAAACTGATTGTTTACAATCAGTCTTGCCCTTTATCATATTGTGCAAACTTATTATCCAACTGAATAATTAGGTAGCTACCATGAAACTAAGTTATAGTATGACAGTCCTGTGGAGTTCCATGGGGTCGTATACCAGTCTGAAGATACCCCTGAGCCTTCGAATTAAACTGTATACCAAAAAGACTTTATTTATGATAATATATCCTAATTAACCTTACTCATGAATATCACTCACGAAAATCAATCTCAGTTCATAGGATACAATAATATCAGACTGTGTAGTGTGCAGCAGAGACATTAGGGACTTTAAGTGACAAAAGAAAAGCCAGCATAGGTCTACATATGTGCAAACCTAACTGCGTCATACTTCCATAGCTGTCCTCAAACAAAAGTTCCTAGAAGTTGTGTGAGGTGTAAGCAAATTAATTTCACATTTTTGTTGGGTGATGAATTTGATTTTCATCTCAAAGTGATAACACTCTTCCTTCATTGCATTTTTTTCATGACATTGATTAATTGAACTGGTTTCTCCATTTTTCTAAAGACAATAAACTATTCTGTCCTGCCATGGCAATACAGTTGCTGCTTAGCATGCTTTGGTTTCAATTAATTGTTATGGTATTGCAATGCAGAAATGTGACAGTGTGCATTGTGGAGAAAAAATACTAATTATTACATTTGAAGTAATTGGATTGTTTATCAACAACCCAGTCCAGCACTTTTCCATCATACATCACCCTCCCACCGCCTTCCTAGCTCTAGTTTCTGAGCCCAATGATCATTTTTCTTCATTCAAATTTGATTCTCACTCTTGTAAGTATATCGAATTGTCTTCAGTCTTACTTTGTTGAAAACCCTGACCTCTGAAATGTCTATGAAACCAAATTGTGATCGTATTGTTACACCCCTAGCCGTAACATGGCATCTGTTCAAGGGAATGTATAGTGTTTTGGAGATAATCTCAATTGCAGTAGCCAGAACAAGCCACATGGTCACATTTTTCTACATTTTTGCAACTCTTTTGTCAGATTTTACCAGTGATTTCAAATACGGTTTTGAAATGTTAACGCAGCTTTTAGTACCCATCAGAGTTGTAGTCCTTATCCCAATCAAAGAAACGGAAGCCTGGTTGTATGGCTGGAAATAACATCCCAGGTGTGTTTTCTTACATGGACTTTTTGCGCAATCCATAAGTATAAAAATAAAGCTATGAAATTAACAAAACAATTTACAAACTTGGCTAAATTCAGTTTACTATTGATTCTTACCGAGTACATTTTTAGTCTATTTTCACAGTGTACCAAACAGTGTTAGATCTCACAGTCTGTTTTAGCTCATGCAACAACTCTGTATGGTTTAAGGCAAGGGTGTGATGACAGAAAAGTTGGTATGAAGCTAACAGCTGGGTAAGCTTCCATTATGTTGCACTAGACTCATAGCATAAAAATAATAAGCAAACTGTGGTAACTAACATGTCTTGGCTAATCAACTAAATCTGAATTAAATTTAAATCTGATATTTAGTCTATTCCTTTAATGACATATAATAAAACAATGGAAGCCATTATTACAACAGTGGATCCCTTGTGGCCTTTGAATATATCGGTGCTAAGAAATCCACAAAGCTCTTAAAGAGAAGGGAGAGAGAAACCCTGAGCTGCTGCAGTTCATCATTGGTAACTGTGATCACCAGCATATTGATAAACATAAAGCTGAGAATTGATTTTGAGGATTGATTTCCACGAGTGCTTTTATCTCAGGAGAAGGTAGCAGACTGATGTAAAATATTGAAGGATTATGGATCAGCTCCAAAGGGATTTCATTTAAGAGGTTGAAAAAGTTCATTCATGTTTCAAAGATGCTTGACTTTACAGATTACTTTGGCTGTCCCTCCAAGGGCCTCTGATTTAGATACTACCTCGAATTGAATTCGGTAAAAAAAAAAATGGATCACTAGTAGACTTTGAGGGAGGTTCCCCTCACATGGGGAAAAATGATTGAGGCCCTCTATGATGCTCCCTCATGAATTATGAGGTGTCCTCTAGAAATATGCTCTCTGATAATATATCTTAATAAGTGCCAAAAATTTGATGCAGTGCCCTGTAAAGTGCCCTCACAATGGCCCTCAGTGTTGTCCCTACATGACAGTGTCCCAAAGCTCCTTCCAGCAGAGAAAATGGGATGCAGTGCTGTACAGGGTACCTGTACAGATGAAAAAAAGTCCCTAAGTATGTGGTCCTCTAATATAAGAGTCCCTTAATGGATCAAATGTAGTGCACTGATATAAAAGGTGGTCCAAATATGCAAAAGAATGTGGGGAACTTTGCTAATGAATGCCGCTCCAGTGGAGAAAAAATGATGGGATGTCATATAGGTGCTCTTACGGTGAGATAAAAGGTCCCAACAGGTGCCTTTGTGATGAAAAAACTCATGCAGTACCCTCTAAGATGACCTTCCAAATGAGAAAATACAATGAAGTGCCGTTGCAATGGCGAGAGAAAAATCCCAGTGAAGAAAATGAAATGCAGTGCCCTACAGTCTATCCTACAACGTGCCCTAGGCCAGGCTTTGGTGTCGCAACGACAGTCTAGGGGTGCTCCCAGATACTTTGATAAGGTTTTGAATTCATCTCTCAGACCCTGCTTACATTCAAAAAACATTGTATAACTGTTAACAAATCTTTTTCAGCATTGTTGCAAGGGGTCGATAAGACTAATGTCTAGCTGGCATTTTGATGTTATCTCAGCTGTACTGTCCCTGTTTCTTTATTTTTCAGTGTATCCTTTAGGTTTGGTTACCTTATGTTAGGTGAACTGTATTTGCCAAAGCATATTATCCAGTAAAATATCCAGTGTATCTATAAAATAAATAAGGAGGACAACTCTGGTTTAATGTAGTTTGCCCATGGTAACTGTTCTACTGTAATAAAGTGTGATGTCAGAAAATCATTCAGTAGCCCACTATGGTAAGTGAGTAGAAAAAGAATCACCCCTTTCAGAATCTTCACATTTGGTTACTTGGCAGCCTAAAATGATGTCACACACAAAAACACAGTTTCTAGCTATATTTACCTACATCCAAGTGAAAGATATGATAACAACCGTTCAGAAAACAATAAAAAAATCAATCACAGAGATCGAAGAAGGGCCCCCTGATAAAAAATAAACAAAATCTTGTAAACTCAATCTGGTGTAACTAATCACCTTCCTCATTATACATCAAGCTAACTGGCTTCCACTTGTGATCTACTGTAATCACTCTGACAACTTCAGTATAAAAACAGCTATTCCTGAAACATTCCAGTGCTTTGTAGTGCAACTGAAAGCATTCAACTATGGGTGGCAAGGCACTGTCAAAAGATCTCAGGGATAAAGTTGTGGACAGGCACAAGTCAGGAAATGGATACAATGAAGTGCTGGGAGTGTAAAAAAGTCTAAAATTAAGCACTACTTAATTTTGCACTACTAGGAACCTCCCCAAATCAGGCTGACCCTCTAAACTGGATGAAAGGGCAAGGAGGCTACCAAGAAACCTATGTCAATTTTGAAGCAGTCACAGGATTGATCATTGTGTGCATGTGACAGTATTATCAAAAGTGACTTGTAAGGGAGCAAGGTAAGAAAAAAGCGACTCCTCAAAAAAGGCCACATTGCATCTTGACTGAGCTTTGCCAAAACTTGAAGGCCAAGTGGAAAAATGTGGATGGGGCAAAATACTGTAATTCTTTCAAGATTCAAGATTCTTTTTTTGTAACATACACAGTTATACAAGTACAACATGCCTTGCCCCCGAAACATGTCACATTGTGCAATACAGTTACAATAAATTAAACAGAGAAAATTAAAACTAAAATGGAATAATAAAAATATAAAGAAAAATATATTCAAATAAACAAAAGTGTAAACAAGATCAGTGGTGTGCATATGTAATTGAATATTGAATGAGTACTGCAAAGTGCAATGGGCCAGTTTGCTATATGTATACTGGCATAAATAACAGACAGCAGGTGAGATTCAGTGAGGTAAACAGTTCAGTTGTGCTATAATGAACAGTCGTGATGGCATGTCCTGGTTAGGGATCTTTTGATCCGAGCCTCTCTGTTCTGGCCATAACACTTCTAAAGGCTTTGTCTGATTTCAGAAGTTCAAAGTGACAGTTTCTGGGGTGATACTACACTTCTACACTACTACACTTCTTAGTATAAAGGTCCTGCAGAGACAGTAGAGCTTATCTGGTGCAGAGTTTGGGCACCTGGATCAGTCTTTGTGTCCTGTAGTCTCAATGTCCTGTACAGAGCTAATCCCAAACCAGGAGGAGATGTTCTGAATCAGGTCTCTTTTTACAGCACCAGATTAAAAAGTTCTTAGGATCACTGGAGAAACCCAAAACTTCCTCAGCTGTCTCAGATGACTCAGTGAACTCCCTCCACTCCTCCAAGTAACATCGTCTGGTTCTATCATCCCTACACACAAGGCAAACCCAGTCCAGACTCTTCTCTTTCGTGTTTCCCCTCTGGTGGAATGATCTTCAAAAACTTCATGAAGATTCATCTATTCAGAGAGCATCTCCTCTCCTGATGCACTATTTATCTTCTCACACTACTCTTACATAAAGATTTTAGCACTTAACAATCGCCTCTGTTTCTCATACTGTCCTGAAACTTGAGTACTTCCTCAAATTATAAGTCGCTTTGGACATGTAATGAAATGTAATGAAGCTGCTCACCCTCTCCACTGCAATCCCACTGATGTTGAGCGGGGTGTTGGACTGTTGCTGTCTCCTAATGAAGCTCTTCAGCAGCTGCTTGGTATTGCTAACAATCAGTTGGAGCCAGTTCTCCTGACGCCATGAATGCTGTATCATCATTGCACTACTGTGTCATCTGCAAATTTTAACAGTTGGAGCTGTATGGACTTCCAGTCATGAGTGTAAGGGTGTAGAGCAGAGGGCTTGAGGAAATCCTGCTTCCCTCTTCCGGAAAGTTGTCAATGGGAAGAAGGTTCACCTTCCAACGTGACAATGACCGAAAGCACACAGCAGAATTGACTACACAATGCCTGGAGGAGAAAAAGGCGATTGTTGTGATGTGGCTAAGTCAGAGCCCAGACTTAAACACTAAAATCTGTGGAAGATCACCAAAAGTTACCATTCAATTTGACTGAGCTTGAACTATAAAGAAGAGTGGACAAATATTGCAAATTCTATAGAGTTGGTAGAATAGAAGAGTTTTCCAACAAACTCAAGGCAGTATTTAAAGCATAAAGTTGTTCCATAAAGTATCAGCACAGGGGGTGATCCTTTATGCATCTCAAACATTCTGGTTTTCTATTTATTTTCTTTTTTTCTGATGCTCTATCTTCCATTCCGGTCTGTTTTTAAAAAGAGACAGCTCCTCCTGGGCACAGGCCACCAAAAACAATAACCATCCTCGTTTTCTGGTCACCTACTGTGGACTCAATTTGGAAACATGACTAAAACGACTTCCTAAAGGAATTATTTGGTGAGTAATTTGGTGTGAATTACTTTTTCAATTAGTTGAAGACTGGGGTAAGCACTGGGCCTCTATGGTCACAGAGTGCCACGGAGAGAAACGTGCTGAGACAGACAGCTTTGCTTTGGAAGGTTGGGTCCAAGGTTGCAACAGTTAGTTCAGGGTGGTTAAGAATAAAGGTATGTTTGCAAATCCTCTTATTGCTTACTATGTACCGGCTTGTCTTGCAGAACCATAGTCTGGATATCACTGAGAGTCTGGTGCAGATATAGCTAGGATTTAAATCTGGATCGGCTAATAACATAGCGCTAATCAAGGATGAAGCCTATTTCATCATAGATGATGTATTTTAGCTTTTTTGTGCACTGGTGGGTCCCCGTGTGGACCAGTATGCCCTTTTTATTTCTTCAACCTGCCCTTCAAACAGCCTGTGTGTGCTGCTGCTGCGGAAAGAAACAGTATGAATAGAGTGGATGTAATTTCATAGCCTCTCACGGTAGATGAGTGAGCCTAGCCTGTAAAATTTTGCTTTAGTTCCATCTGAACAAAGCAGAATGTGGCACTGCGCCGAACACGGCTCTGCGTTCCATTCTGTGTTTGAACTGCTGCTTTTAACATCTGTCTACATTAGGGGTCTTCCACTCAGACCCTGGAAGGACACCTGCAGAGATTTCCCCCTTCTAACACCGAGCTGAACGCATTAAGACTCTGGGAATAAGCTAATGGGTTGAATCCTGATGGTTCAGCCGCAATTAAATTTAAAATTAAAACGTTAAATGTAGTGGTTCATTCCAAGACATGTTGGGTGTATGAAATTTGCTTCTTTAATGAGCAATGGAGCTTCAAGGCTCATGAGGTAATAGTGATAAATATGGAAATATGTATTTTTTTTTAAAGACCACACACCACTTCACTGAACTATAACTAACCATGCATAGACTTTCAAATACATTTGAATTTCCTGCGTTTATACATTGTGTAAATAATATCAGGTATTACTGTACAGTGTGGTGTCACGCCATTACATACTCAATTCACCAGTATGATTTACTTTTAAGAACTATTAAACAAAAAGGCTGCATTACAACCTCAGGCCTGCATTATTATGTTCCCCAAAGGTCCATTATCATTATAACTCAAACAAAGTAGGTAGCAAGTGTTACAAGTTCATCTCATTCTAACTCCATTTACCTAATGAAAAAGGAGCCAGTCTTCTACTGCCCTTTCCTTGATGATCTTGAAAATGGTACTTAGACAGGGGCGGTTATATGATAGCAAGATGCACACACTTCAATGTTCTAGAGAGTTGTGACAAACAAATATACTAAATAAATCCAAAATCCTTTGGCTAGCATTAACAACGCCAAGCTAGCTGGCATACATTATGGATATTTAATTTTAGCCTATATCTTCCATCGACAATGTTGTAAATTCTACACATCTACAGAGAAATGTAGTACTGGTTCATAAATCAGATTTGTTGACAGCTTCAGAAACCCTTTTCTCATCGAAGTAATATTAGTTACTTCCCCAGACTTTGAATTTGTTCTCTCTTTTTTTTGACTGGACTGGCTTGATTGCCTGGATGGCCAAATTTGACTTGACCTTCAGACTGCAGGAAGATGGAGCTGGAAAATGTGGGCTAAAATAATTAGCCCCACATTTTGTCAATGAGTGAAATCTTTGCTATCAATTTCACTGATAGTGTCTGGGAATCTGCAGCTGGGGCAGGAGGTTATTCTCAACCAAATCACATTTTTCTCACAATCGGCTGGTGGCTGTTGTTCATAGGTACATGTAAGTCTAAAGTGATCAGCTTCTCGTGTTAAAATCTATTTTGATGCCAAAAATAATTTATTTTGTCCTTTATTTAGTCCTACTAGCCCATTTATGCATACACACAGACAGACACACTCATACCCGCACACACATATCTAAAATGCGTTATCATCAGGTCATGGAAAAGTGATTTTTTTTTTTAACAGATTAACTCTGACAGTGCTAAACTTGCAGCCATAGAGTCTGACATTACCAGCCTAAAGCTGCTGCTGCTGGCTCTCCTGAATGTAAAACAAGACCGGAAATGTCTTGATATCATGGACTTCCTATGCATTCCACATTCTTTGACAGTGTTGGAAAGATGACTTGCAGGGTCGGTTTAATGAAAATATGACACAAAAATCAATAAACCATGTTTCAGTTTTAATAATTAATCATTTTCACGTTCCTGACTGAATAAAGAATTGCTGGTTCTTGCAAATTCAAACTGTCGAATTTCTCCTCCTACTGCTCCGAGGGTCTTCATTCAACGTCATTAGCTCGTCAAAAAAGTTACCCAAGTTGGTACAGTTTAGCTCTTCTGAGGAGGCCTGCGTGATCGATATGGTCAATGACTGAAGTTGCTGACAGATGGAGTTATGAGAAAGGAACTAAACGGAGAAGCAAAACTTGGGGCTTGTTAGTACATACTCATCAGAAAAGCCCATAAAACATTAAACAGTAGCAAATCAATCATTTATAAAAGGCACCGGTGTCCGTCTGAGACCACTTAATGCCCTATTAGACAAGTATGATGATCATAACCTTGACAGTTCTTAATTGCATGTTTATTTTTAAGTGTTTATCATGAGCAGACTTACTGGCACATGTTTAGGATATAACAGCAAGTGCAACAATGACATTACTCCAAGTCCATCACTGCTGAGATCCCACGACACAGTTTTCAGGTCAGGCAATAAAGCTATCCTGAGAACAGCAAGTGCTGACCTGTACCAGGCACGAAGCACATAGATGTTCACAAAATCTACAGAAACTCCCAAGACACTGGCGACACATGGCACATGTGGCAGGGCACCCGGGCCACCACCAACTGGGCTATCGCCACCAAACTGTTTTGGTGAGTCCACACTTCCAGATGCACAGAGTGACTTTTGCACATGATTTGAGACCACCCCACCCCCAGTGACCAGGTGCTCTGTCTGACCATGGCTGATGTCAGGAGGACTCTCCTTCGAGTGAAAGCATAGAAGGCCGCCAGATCAGACAACATTCCTGGTCGTGTGCTCAGAGCATGCGCAAACCAGCTGACAGATGTCACAAACATCTTCAGTATTCAAATGTGCTTCAAAGCCACCGCCAACATCACCACGCCAAAGAAGTAATCAGTGTTGTGGCTCAATGACTGCTGACGTGTCGCACTCACACCAGTCATCCTGAAGTGTTTTGAGAGGCTCGTCATGAGGCATTTAAAATCATAGCTGCCTCGACACTGGACCCCCTGCAGTGCGCTAATCGCCCAAACCGTTTAACGGATGATGCCGTCACTACCACCCTTCACCTAGCCTTCACCCACCTGGACAAAAAGGACGTGTATATTAGAGTACTGTTCAGACTCCAGTTCAGCGTTCAACATCATCATTCCTCCCCACAGGAAAGCTGAGACTGCAGGGCATGAACACCTTCCTCTGCGACTGGACAGCTAAAAAGATCATTGGGGTCTCTCTGTCCTCTGCTCCAGACATTTACACCTGCTCAAGTCACCTGCTCATTGTGGAGGACCCCACACAGCCCTCCCTCACCATATATTCCCTCCTTCTGCAGGTTTCGCAGCATCCAGGCCTTCACTACCAGCACAAGGAACGGTATCTTCCCCCAGGCCATCAGAGTCCTAAATCAGAAGTGAAATAACAAACTGCACATCACACACACACATACACACACACTTCCTTTCTCCCATCCACATGGCATACACACACTAAACTGTTCTGCCATAATCAAATGAACGAGCCACCCCAGCTAACACTGTAAATACTCTGTATTTATTTCTAAACTGTACATTTTTTAATCCTGTTGCTGCTATTCTATGCTATTTTTGCATTTATTGCTGCCTGCCTCAATCTTTGCATTTTCGCATACTTAACGACTCTGCGGCTAGACTGCTCTGTTGCTTGTTTTTGCTTTGCACTCATTTCACTGCATACTGGGTATATGGTTTAATTTAAAAATTATTTGGGACTTAAATTTTATCATCACCCGTTTTTCTGATTAGAAATATAAAATGATAAAACATGAGGAGCATGTGGGATTTCATCTAGGGCCTCTCAATGCTCATCTAATTTTGGATAAAGTACTGCATTAAGGAAGTAAAGGTAAATATACTTAATCAGTGAATCTGCTTCTGTTTTCAGGTCAGGTTCTCCAAACGGGGCTTTGCCAAGATGGTCTGTCCATCTTGGCAAAGCACCGGGGCAGTTGTTTCCAATCCTAGGCTCCTGAAATTTGAAAGGAGAAACGTGAATCTGAAAATGAAACTTCCATTAACATCTTAAAAACACACCTGATATCACTGGTAAAATATTGTAAATTATTAAGTAGCATATTTTTCAAAAGACATGCTTTTTCAAGTTTCCTTCCTTATAATGCCTCTCTTTGTCTTCTACTCCTGTTGGCATCTCAGGACTGACAGCTTGGTCCGATTCTGCTCAAGAGTGATAAATGCGTTGAACGAGATGACAACCAGGATCAAAAAGTGGCGAAATTAAAAGGCTGCGCAATGGTTCATGTAATTTGTTTACATGGCTCTGCAGAAACTGGTAATTCTGCAGGGAGTGGGGGCTATTCAGAATAACAGTCACTGGGGAAGGGGGATAAAGAAAGACAATGCAAGAAAGAGTGTGTGTAAGAATTTAGGGGGTCAGTATTCATAACACCACTCCAATTGTAATGCTTCATTGCCATGAGAACAGCCCCAGTAATCCATCAGTGCTCCCGATGATGTACGTGAGCATTGTCTACTCTGAACATCGATGTTTCTGTTCCAGTTCTAGTAAACAGCATTATGGCTAACACAAAAGACTCTGTCTCTCTCAGCGTGAATGAAACGTGCTTGCAGTTTTGAAATAAGTCACACACAAAATTCGTTTCCAGCTATTCTTTATTAACGCTGCAAGAAGTCAAGGGAAGTCTGTGCGCTGAACATGACAGGTGACAAACACTGATAAATAAATAAAAAGATAGGCTAAGGCGAGATTCTGAAGGAGTACTGACATTTCGCTTTAGGTTACTTGTTAGTAATGACGTCCCTGTTAAGATCAGATTCAACAGCATTATAAAACCAAAAGGCAAAGAAAACTCAGAGAGCATGCTTTCAACAGAGAATAATACAAATAAATCGCTAGCGATATGTTCATGGTGAACAACTTATCACAAGTTAAAAGAGCTGGTCATTTTGCCGTTCACCATAATACAGTATAAATAAAGCATCTGATCTACATTAGATGAAGAATGGTTTCAGTAAGATTCTTTTTTTTTAATTAGTGTCCAAGCAAAGAATTTAAAATCCATACTATACAACATGCAAATGATTATGTATAAATAAGATCAAATCAAAATACAGAGTAAAAGTCTAAATTAGGCATGAAACGAAACTGTTTTGTTCCAAAAGCAGCCAGTATGAACATATATAACAGATTAATAATTGCCCACCACTTACTAATACCATCAAGCCAACTGGATTTAACCGAACAAATAACTGTAACCGTTGGCCAGCACTCAGACATGTTTAACAGATGTCCTGCTACACACTATACACTCCCACACACTTGCGTTATCAAAGATTCATAGATTATGTGGACATAACCGGAGTCTTTATAACCACATTGTTGTCAGTATTGAGAAGGGGTAAAAAAACAGACCTGAAACGACATTCTTTCATAGCAACTGTTGGACAGTCCTGACCGAATGCTGGCATATATATCTTGTACATAGTTTAACTCAGCAGTGCAGCATTTTTAAGCAGAAATGGGATAGGCTGCGAGTTTAAGTCCAAAAGACATTTTTATGGCCAGCGTTCTGAAAAGCTTGTCCAACCTTACATCAGCTGCAGTCAAGGAACAATTCGCCGGTGGATTATGGATAGGTCACATACAGATAAGCTTGTGTGGGCTTATTCATACACACAGGACTGGTCAATCTGCAGACACACACAGGAAATATCGGACAGGTTATTGGTCTTAAAAGAGCATACGGTTGAGCTCAGCTCAAACTGTAGTGTCTCAAAAAAAAACAATGAGTTCAGCAAAGTTCTCCAGTGTTCCCCATTAAACAGTTACAAGTGAAATGTTCTCTTCCTGTTCATTCATGCACTTAAAAAAAAAAATTGTAAAAGTGGAATGGCGTAACATTCAAGCGTTTTGGAGGCCGCAGACAAGGAAAGGCTGAAATAGCTGAATAGGCTGGAAGATTTAAGAACTGTCCCACAATAAAAGCAGAGTGGCAGAGACAGAGGGCAGGAAAGAATAGGGCGTCCCAGTTAACAAAGGAAACCATGGGGTGTTTTTTATTTCATAGCAGTTCTCTGAGCAGTCATGCGAAACGCTCAATTATTGGTGCAATTACAAGCAATTGCATGTCGCCAAAAAACTGTTTCATTTGTTGACATAACGAACCACGCCAAACTCATCCCATTTAACGAGCTTGACTTCACCCTTCACCTGTACTGCGGTCCAAAGCAGCACATCTTCACTTACGATTCGATACTTCGTAAGACTTTAAATTCAATCTCATTTAGATTTGTCGTACTACAATTGCACGGAACTAATAAATGTACTACTTTTATCTTTGCCATGTTCATATTTACATGTAGTCAAACATACAAACAAGTAAAAAAAGAAAACAAAAAGTTGTGAAGCAGATATACAGGACAAATACAGGCAAACAGTAAGAGCTGTGAGAGAGCTGGTAGTGACCGCAGCCTCTTCTGGTGGGTTGAAGGGGGAGGCGGCCTTCATGGTCAAAGTTAAACAAAATGGACAAAAACACATCACATAGCTAAAAACAATAGTAAAAGCCTGTATTTTGTCTATAATGTCCTGTGGGGCTGCACCACTCGCCCCCAGCCTGACGGATCGAGGAAGCAAAGCGGACTGAGGCAGCTAGCAAGCGACCATCCAGCACTTGTAGCATCAGAGACGGAGAAAAAGAACACACACACACACAGTGTTACAGTGTAAATACATTCAGTAGTACAGGACTTGAGAATGGACAAGCTCCTCCTCCTCCGCCTCCCCCTCTTCCTCCTGGTTTGTGTGAGGTTCTATCCAGTCGTACAGTTTGTGTGTTAAGCAGGTGCAACATTCTCTCTGTAGCCATTGAATGATGAGCTAGTGGAAGGAGAGTTTTGACCGAGAGGCTGGGTGTGGTCGTCAGTCTTAGCCCGCAGCCTTCGAACCTCCTGCAGGGCTGGTGTCTTTACTCAAACGCACAATCTCCTGAGACAAGACCTCCAGATCCTGCAGCAGAGCAAAGTAAAAAGACAAGGAGTTGATGTCGGAACTGATAGAACAGCAGCACATAGGAATATGCAGTGATGTTTAAAGGCCGGAGCTCCCAGACACTATACGATCAGACAAACCCAAAAGTGTTCTAGAATGCAAAACCCCAATCACTCAAATGTTCTTGCCCAAAAACACCATTCTACAGTGTTCGCCCCCGTTCAAGCTGTTCTTGGTTGTTTCCCCCCACCCACTGTATTCAAAAAATGCTCTGCTATTCCCAAGTCATGTGGCTTATAGGTTCTTACTCTGAAACAGTATTGCATCAGTAGAAGAATGCTGGGCCAGTGGGCCATGTTCTAAGGGTGTAAATCTTTGTCCTCATAATGGAAATGCCCTCACTAGATCAGTGCATTCTGCAATCTTGAATTTGACCTAATTCGACTGCATTTTGTAATGAACTACGAGTGCTACTTTTGTATCTTAATAGCCCACTGTATTGTTTTCCAATAAAAAGTGGCTATGATACAATAGAAAAATTACTAAAATGAGTGAAAACATGAATGATTTCAGTAATAACTAACATCCCTAAAGTTCACTCGCCACCTTCAGACCAATGCACTTTGACACAATAATGCATATCCACACGGGTAGTGATGCGTCCATCAGCAGAGAATACTCAGGATACTCCAACTTCAAAAAAGAAGGCAGAGCAGAGAGATGAGATGAGCAGAAAAGGAGTTCTTTCTCTCTTTTACACACAGACATGCACAAACATACAAGTATTATGTTAACAGGCAGTCTTGAGTTTAGTCAAAATCTATCCATCTCTATTTCTCTCTCTCTCGTCCACACAAAGGCACATGCACACTAACACAGCGACGTTCCATCTGCCATGTGCTCACTTTGAAAGCCATCAAATATTAAATGGGCTGTTTGTTTCTGGGCTGGCGGCCCCAACTGGCAGCAAATATGCATGAGGCCGCTGCTGCTGCTTGAGCTGGAGCTGCTGGCTGAGCCTGGGCGGAGAATTCCTTCAACGAAGTTCATCTCAGCAGGTGGCGGCCATTTTACTCTAGCTGTGTGCTCTACTGATGCTTTGTACTGATGGCCTCTGGGTGGGATTGTAGCACATAAGAGTGTGAGGGGAAAGATGGATGTGGAGAAAGAGAGAAAGATGTAAAACAACCGAATAGAAAGAATGAACACCACAGAAGGAGCGACTGTGGGGGAAGTTATTATCCTGATAAATTACAACACACTTTACTAAGCATATTTGTGGGATGACAGTACTTCTAGAACATTGAACAACTACATAAAAAAAGACACATTTACACCAATTCCATTTTATACTTATAGTAACAATATAAACTGCATAGAAACAAACTGATGATTAGAAGTCAGCCCATCATGCTATTATTATCTGCATTTATTTTTATCAATTACTTTCCCTTCTAAAACTCAACCTGACCTTGTTCGTCTTGTTAGTTCATGTCTGTGGTCATATTAATTCATCATACCACAGCATATATTTAAAAGACAAAGACTGTGTTTACAACTGTAAGGTAATGCCTGCCTTTTGTCCATCTCGAAAAAGAGTTCTGATATTTGTTTATATCGCTGTGCAACGATGGGCCAGGAAAACGATACTAATCAATACTATCACGTTTAGCGTACTTTTCTAAACGCAATCTCATATCATTGAGCGGAAGCTCAGGTGGCTCCTTCCTAATTCACTTAGACGTATGTCACGGTATAGAAGAAAAATGTTTCTAATTAGCAATTTCCAATTAACGTTGATTTATACTAATTGTTTTAAAATGTTGCATTAAGGAATGTACACAGTTTTTGTCTGTTTCTACTTAAACCCCTTAATTTAAATGCTTTTAAACCTCAGAACGTAAATGAACTAAACACTTAACAATACATTTGAAATACTGAGATTACCACCATCATGATAATTGATTATCTTCTATTGCAAGACAAAAAGTTACAAATACAGTTGACCTCAGTTATTTGAGAGAGAATGAAAACTCTCTTGCGGTTCTCTCTTGCAGTAAGAAATGGCGACTGGTGAAAAAAGATCCTGATGGATGAGAATATGAAGTGTAGAAGGACTACTGAAGGAGTGTTTGTTTAACTGCAGCTATACCCTTCTATCTTAAACCTCATCTGCTACAGGCATCTACTGAACAGTAGTCAGCACAGCCCTCCTCTCGCCACACAGGCAATTTCACCCTGTACAGGCCACACCAAAGCTCAAGAGCAGAACAGCAAAAACCTCATTACCTCCTGCTCAACAGGAGATCAAGCATTTAAGGCTAGTTTACTGCAGTGGTTCAATGCCTAGTCCTCCCTGTTCTAACACACCTGCTCCAACTAATCGGCTGATTAACAATCCTCACTGTGCTGAAATGGGTGTGTAATAAAGTACTCAGGAAGAGTATTATATTTACAAGTCTGTTTTGTTAGTGCACTGGCATTTATATGGAAAATCACAGAATGTAATAAGTATCTTAGAAGGACTAAAACGGACTCATCTCACATGAGACGAGAACAATGTTTTACCAGGTAACAGCAAAGAAAGTCTTGTCCGCAACATTTGAGCAGGGAAATCCAAAAGTGTGCTGGGAAGTGGTATTTAATTTGGGTATTTCAGTATTTTTCAGTAAAAGTAAAGCTGGATATCTTAAGCACAAAGTGAAGACTGAGCAGAATCCTTCACTGTCCTTGTCTTGAGCAGATTTTACATTTAGTACAAGTTATCAAGTTAACTAAAAAAAATCCAGCTTTGTAAAACTTAGCTAGAGAAGCACTGTTTTGCTGCACTGGGATCTTATGATGCTTAAGTTCATGCAATCAGTGGTTCATAAGATAAGGTCCTCTCCCTCCAGGCCAGATCTAAAAAGCTGCAGGGTGACCCTGATGTCCTTTAGGGCAAACTTTGACAGGAGTACCACTCAGTCCCCTCCTCCTTCTATTTCTTTTTGTTCTTATTCTGCTTCTCCTTCAGTGCTATTTCCTCCTGCCAAGGTTAAAGCAGGGTGTTTGTGTAACCTACAACTCCCTCTGGGCACCAACAACGCCTACACACCACTCTGCCAAGGATCCAGACCGTCTCAGAGCCTGGTATGGCCAAAAAAAAAAAAAAAAAAAACACACACACCCACCCCCTCAGTGTGGACAAGCAGCTTATCCATGTCCACGTTCTCCAACACACACATACACGAATACACACGACAAAAGCATGAATATATATATATCTAACACCAAACGTGCATACAGTAAACACACCTACGTAACAAGTATAAATAAATGCAAATCCATATCAGCACAAGTGGGCAGGAATTACATAAAAATCACTTTGATACATGTCATTTTCTCATTTTTTGTTAACACGTGCCACCAGCACAGTGACTAGTAAATCAGATGTGTCTGTGCGCTGTGGTTGAAGTGGCAGCTGTTGAAATGCGCAGTGCAATGTGAGAGGTTAATTGTCATTAGTGGATCTGTGTGATGGTGTAATCCCATCAAACGCATCGCCCGGCAGGCCGCCCGGGGTGTCGTTTCTATTCCTGCACCCTGAACCGTTTCATCGTTCAAAAACACACCCACCCGTTGGCTCCCAATGAATAAGCCCCCTTCGGTGGAGTCTAGAAGCTGCGTGACAGCGAGCCGCCTCCACACACACACACACACACACACACACACACACACACACACACACAAACACACAC
>JBBPCY010000018.1:17108802-17120444 GCA_037974405.1 Brachyalestes nurse
CACACACACACACACACACACACACACACACACACACACACACACACACACACACACACACACACACACACAAGCACTCTGTCAGAGTCAGCACTGTCACACAATCATCCTCCAACATGCTTATGGTTTATGCAGCTTATTAGGCAGCTGTAGGGGATCCATGAAGTCATGCTGGCTGAGCTTCAGTTCTCCTTAACCCACCTGAACCATTACTCACTTAACATGAATCAGCTTTTAAAGGAATACTCCAGCCCTCAACCTATTCTCTATCCACCACATCTGTAGAGTACAGCCCTAGACATTACCTTTGATGCAAATGCTCTACAGGAAACATTTTGGCAAACATTTGTAACATTTGTCTGCTTTCAATTTACTTGCTGAGTTTAACATACAGATAAAAACCATAATGGGTTTCATAACTTTTACACACATATAGGGGTGTCACTCTTGCAGTTATTTCCTGGACAGCATCAAAGATTTTTTCATATTTAAAAAAAAAAATGTTTTGTATAGAAATCAAAATATCATGAACCACAAAAATCAGATATTGTGACATCCCCAGCTTCAGGTTACATTTAGTAAGTTCAGCAAGTAAACAGTAACTGTGCTTTAAACTGTGCAGAAGTTTCTTGTAAATTGACAAAAAAACAACAGTAACTTTTAGAATGAGTCAAATACAAGATACATTTTTGCTAAATGTACAATTTAGTACAATCTTTGAAACTACTGAAGCAATACTGTAAAAAGGCTGCTTCAGCTGTGTCCAATGTTTTTTCTGGTCTCTATGGTGATCAGACAGCTTGTGAAAACTCCTCCTGCACCACTACACTAGCAACATCATACTATAAATTTGTTTTTTTTGCTTGCAACTAGACCCACCTCTGAAAGAATGAATTACACAGATTTTGAGCTTCAATTAGAAACATTCAAAATGTTGTACAATAGATTTTTTTTGCATGAACGTTTATACACGTAATTCTGAAACTGCCCATAGGTTTCTATTGTAAAACTGATATAACTCACCTTGTTTTCTGTTCATTTCTAAGCACAATTGTCTACGGTAATCGAACATACGCCTACTGCAGTTGGGTTGAAAAGAGGTTGAATAAAGACCAGCCTGAAAAACACTGGAACATTCCTCAAGTAGTTTACCCATGTGGTGTTATTCTGTTGCATTTAGATAATAAAACACTGTCAGTGTAGCTAAACCTAGAATACCCATGCAATGTAAATGCTGTATGTCTCAAAAACCGATTTTCAGTGCCCCACAAAACTACCTCCTCCCAATATACCTTCTGTAGGTGCATGTTCTTTGTCAGTTGCTCTTCCAGCATGTTTTGCAGCTTCTTGTTCATTTCCCGGAGGTTCTCATCTCCAGGCTTGACCAGGTCCCGCAGCACCGAGCTGAGACCACCTCTTTCCACCTGGTGACCAACATGGGTTGCTGCTCCTCCTCCATCTAAAAGAAAAAAGGGGGATCAGAAAACTATTGAGAAGAGCTTGACTTGGAACACCATGAGCACTGAGACAAAGTTGCAAGACCAATCCTGCAATTCTATTGCTACATACTGTGATATGCTCAACATACTAAAAAGCGATGGTGTATAAATGCTGAATGAATGCTTTTATTCATCAAAACACCAAAAAAAAACTAACTGATCAAGACACTCACATAATTCAGTTGGGAAATTATTATTATTATTTTTTTTTAAAGACGGTTAAGGGTGCTGCTCATTTGGATATATTGCAGCCTCCAGTGATATCAGTAACTGAAAGCCCAGCATCACAAGAGACATAAAGTATCTCTTTGCACTTCCAAAATGTTACATTTTTAGAGGAAGACAAATTCATTCCTATCTTAAATTGAAAAACAACATAGGAATAGTATCCAGTAAAATTGGCTAACATAGGTTTACATAGTAAAACCAAAGAATTCAGTCTTAGTTGTCTCAGTCAGATGGTTGTAAAAATAATTAAGCAGCTAATATTTTCAGGAAAGCCAAAGTCAGTATACCACATCACCAAACAAAGCAAAACATTAGGATAGTGCTACCAAGTCATATATGTAATGAGAATGCTACTGGGCCCTAAAAGGAGATAATGGTCTTAACTGATGCACACAAAAGGACATCTTTAAATATATACGAAGCAGATTTTTTTCCTGGTATGGCTTCCAGACCATAGAATGAGGAATTATTAAACATATACAGCGTTTGGATCACCACTAAGACAGGTGAGCAAGAGCAGAGGTTGCTTGAACATTTTCAATAAACTAGAAATGAGTGAAGAAGCATATAAAACCAAATGTAGCAGAAAATGAAGAATCACCTTTAGGACACATTGCTACCATAATGCATACAGTACCAATGAGATTACTGTGTGGAAAAAGTAATTCAGAAAATACAGAACTAAACGGAATGACATTCAGGAATATGAGAGAGAGAGAGAGAGAGAGAGAGAGAGAGAGAGAGAGAGAGAGAAAGAGATACAAAATGCCCCCCTTGTAAATTATGTAATAATTATGTAAATTATTTTCAAAAGAGCACTGGCCAAAAACGAACATGAATAAAGATGCCTCCACAAATGTTTTCTCAGGACAGAAGCAATGCGTACCAGGGAACCATTAGTGTGGGATATAAGAAGAGAGGGAGTAAAGAGAGGACATTAAGCTCCAGTTTCCTTCACCTCTAACACACCAACGCCAGAGAGAGGCTTACCGTTGCATCAGCCACATCAATAAACAATCCTGCATCAATTAAAAAACACAGAACAAGACATGCGTGCATTTATAGGGATATCGAGAAGGAACAAAAGAACAAACGAAAGAAAAGAACGTGACAGGGATGGGACGAAGGAAAGCAACAAGCAAGAGAGAGAGAAATAAGTGCAAAGAAAGGAAAAATGAAAAGCAAAGCAATGGAAAAGAGTGGGACTGAAAGAATAACGAAAGGCCAAATATAAGAAGAAAGCAGGTAAGAGTGAAATAGGAAAGGTAGAAAGGACAAGAAGGAACAAGAAAGAAAGCAAGAACGAAAGAAAAACAGAGAAAAAGAAAGAAAGGGCAGAAAAACAGACAGTGAGACTGAAGAGAATATGAACGTGATGGAACAGACTGAAATGAAAGGGCAGCATGATGAGGCTCGCTGGCTGACAGCCTGCTGAGGAGAGCAGCGGTGCAGAGGCCATGCCTGGGTTTAGGGCTGGAAATGGACAAAGTGGCTGTTAAAAAGTGAAAGGCGGGTGAGGAGGTGATGACATGCTGAAGACGGCTCCTCTGTTAATGAGCTAAACGATACAGTAAGGACACCTTTTTAACAATGAGAGCACACATGAATGGCAGAGCTTTCGGTGGACCCACAGATGCTCTGGTGCAGTTTTACTGAAGAAGGTTCAAGAAGTGAGCCGGAGAGCGCTTGCCAAGCGTGTCAAGGGCAAATGCTATCAGTTCGATCGGGCTGCGTCTCTCTCGAATATCACGCTATCTGGGTGAGTGGAGAAATTCAAGGTCACCTCGCAACACTGCGACTGCAACACTGTGATGCTGGGCAAGTCATTGTCATACAGGCATTTGTTATTATTCTAAATGTGTAATAAACTGACTCCAAATTCAAGAGTCAAAATGTGGATTGTCTAAAGTCAAAGTTAAGACCGAAAGCTACATTTAACAAATAACTTCCTTTACCAACCTGTTGCTTAAATAGAAGCAAGAGTAAAATGTATCCAGAGTTAGAGTTTAGTTCTGAGCCTTCACAAAATGGTAACAGGCTTAATTTCGTTGTTATAAGCTAAATTTTCACTATTGTAAATTCCTTTTACTCCAGGTGTTTTATAATGGGTTCTTCGCCACACTGATTTCACTGACACATGGCAAAATACATTTACTACACACGTTTTAACAATCCACTTGAGGCAAGATGGGGAAACAATGTACAGCTGGTCTTTACACTAAGCTGCATAAGGTAATAATGGCAAACCAAACACCCCAGTGTTTAAAATTGGGCAATGCAATAACCCTTCTCAATAAGCAAAAAGTAAAGTAAATGTCTTAAAATAGGGACAACATAGGTGGCGTTAACACAGTAATTACCATACGTTACGTATGTAACCACATTTAACTATTAAAGCAACAACTTTTTTTAAAACCACTGTTAAAGCATCTTAGTTTGACCCTTCTAAAAATCCGTAGCAGTGCAGGGTGAGACCCAGCTGCTTGCAGCCCTCTTGTTCAAATATGGATGTCACATGGCATGTTTCACTGATGTCTCTTATGATAAAAAGTTATTTCCTGCCACTGCCCGAGTGAAATTATAATAACAGTAATTTGGCAGACTTCCCCAGAAAGTGCTCTATGGATAACTACAGATAAATCAATGAACAGAGAAAAAAAAACAATAGCAGAGTGGTAAGACACAGTTCCACTCAAGCGCCTCCACTATAACAAGAATACACAAGCTGTACGAACAAGAAATTGCAATCACAGACTAGCTGGAACCGGCAACTGCACCAGCCAGAACATGAAAACCACCTGTCTAATACTGTATAGATCTTCCTCATGCCGGCACAACAGTTCTGGCATGTTGGGAAACCACAACCACGTCTGAAAACGTATCACACTGAAATCTGGAAAACTGGGAGTTGACACCTTGATCTTTTTATCATGTCCCTCAAACCATTCCTGAATATTTTTCGCAGTGTGGCAGGGCCCACAGTCCTGCTGGAAGAGGCTACTGCCATTCCGGAATACTTTTACAATTCAGAGATGTACCTGGTGTGCAACAATATTTAGGTAGGTTGTTCATTTCAAAGTAAGAACCACATAAATGCCAGTGCACAAGTTTTCCCAGCAGTACACTGCCCAGAGCATCACATTACTAGTTTTAATGTTATGGCTGATGAATATGATGTATCTGATGTCATAAAAAGTAGCAAGTTCTGATTTCTATACAGCCAAAACGGTTAATGAATCAAATAATGTAATGCAAGAGGAAATTGGTTATTTAGCCCAAGCCATGCATTACTATGCTTATTAATATGAGTGTATCAGCATTCAAACAGCATTAGCTTTGCATAGTTTATTTTGGAAAATGTTTTGAACAAAAATGTGGCTTGGCTAATACGATCGCCCATTTGTAATAGAACATGCAGCCACTCATTGGATGTCAGTGATGAAAATTGGAAACTGCAATCATTTTATGGAAATAAGAAAAAGCACTGTATTAAAAAGATTAGGGCAAGCATGACACACGTGTTCGTGATTAACTGAACAAAATATTGCGATCAGCTGTGATTATTTTATTCTTTGGTCACATTTAGCCATCACACAACAAATATCTCATCACATCCTTTACAGACTTGTCACATTCCGTAAATCAAGCTGAACCTCATGTAATGAGCATGAGGCTGAATCGCTTAGAGAATGTATCTGCTTTTACAGCGTGCCACATAGCACTTAAAAGCCAGAAATGCATCGTTACTCGGAAATGCATCAAGATAAGCGTTTACAATCTCATGCCCATGTGATTCAAAGGAAGTGGCGCAAGAACAGCATACAGACTGGACACAAGCGATTCCAAACTTTACAAAGACTGAAGATCTATATCAGACTAGCACTGCAGCTTAAGGAGGTACTGCAAGTCTCTCTGCACTTAGAGCTCACAGCAGGGGGATATTATGTAGTAAGTAACAAGTCACTGTTAATGGAGACATTAACCCCAGCCCAGAGGTGCGCTCAACCTTTGAGTGCGTTGCTTTCAGCGTTGGAGGCAACGCCTGACATTTCGCTCACCCGAGAAGGGTGACAGTAAACAGCATGAGAAGCCTGCCGCCTCTTTGCTCTCTGTCACAATGCTAGCAGGGGGTGAGCCTTGCCAGCTCTCTGAGGCTTTCAAAAGAAGATGGGGGAAAAAGTGAGCAGCAAGGAAGGTGCCAAATGACAGGCGAGTGCATGTGAATGCAAAGGTGCTTGAGGCCATTTGTAGTGTTACGTGTAGAGGTTATATGTAAAATATGCCATCAAGGACTTTCCGCTACCACACGCTTTATATGCACTGCACAGCCTAGGAGAGAGATTAAAAAGGAAGCTCAATGTCGCTCACAAATGCTGAGGTCAAGAAAAAAAATGCATTTCTTTCTTTCTTCATCAGCCAAAAACTGCATTGAAGGAGACATTTTTTACTTTTCATTTTAATGTCTGCCTGTGGTCTTTTCCGGACAACTGTGAAGACCATTAAACAAACAAACAACACCTCAGTTCAAAACAATGATCTCTCTTAACAGAAAAGGTCATTTTCTGGGTGTAGATTTTGTATGATAATGACCGTTTCTTTCATCGAGTATCTCAGTGACGATGGGGGAGAATATCTTTACAGTGTTCAATGTAGAGACACTGTATCAGTGTTATTTAGGCACCAAGATGCAAGTTTATGAGATCTCTAGATCAAAAACAGATTATCACTTGTAGGGCTGTCATGATAACTCATTTAAAAGAATAATCCATTAAAATGTACATTCTTGAAATGGCTAGGAGATTACTTTGTGCGTTGAATGCTAAACATAAAATTCGTAATCTGAATGGCAAACATACTTTACAAGAGAACTATTTTACGATTTTCTTTTGTGTAAACTTTGTCTCTTAAAACCTCCTGCTTTAGTCCTGCTTTAGAATAAACTGTAATAAAAAAAACACAGTTCAAATATGAGTTATTGTAATAATTTTTGCTGTGTTATTGTGACAGATATCAAGCCTGTTTCAGTGGCTGTGGCTTTTCTAATAGGGAGTGGAGCCTCTTGCTTGATATGGCATAGGAAATCCCAACAGTCTAACTGCTGTAGACTCGAATGTTTTCTGTAAATGGGAAATACAACTTTACATTTCACCTTCTCAGATGGTAGTTATTATAAGTAACATGTATGTGACCTAGCAAGGAAAATGCAGTGTTATGTAATAAATCTCCTTGAGATCTGTGCTCCTGTAGGAAGACAAAGTATTTAATTTACCAAATTAACATAATTTACCACAGAATAATTCAACTATTATTAGCAGCAGAATTTATAATGGTGCAAGTGCTAAATCACAAATAATGCTATGATGAAAAATGTGATTGCTCTAGCCTGTGTTCTTGCCAGGTTTATTAGCTAAATGTATTACCAACATACTTGCACAGCTGTGTATGTGTGTATGCTTTTCTTTTTTCAGGACAGTGTATTCAATCAGCGAGCAATCAGGCAGCATCTGAAAAGAGTATATTAAATTCAGGGCCGTGAGGCCAGAGAGATTCTCAAACAGAAGCAACAACTGCTACACGTCAACGTCAGCACTAATGACGGCATCGATGGGAAAATGCCACACCTGCCTGTAACTAGTAATTCGTACATATTGATCAGCAACATTAATTCTAATTTGCTTGCAGCGTGGAGACAGAGCTCTATTGAAAAGCTTTGATGAATCCACAAAGCAGATTTACAGAGAGGACTCCCTCCTCTAATGGGTGGAAAATGCTGCGGGGATGGGTTTCAGAGGCGTGGACCAGCGCCAGAATCGCTCTTCCGCTTAGTGCCCTGCCACAAGCCAGAGGCAGAACCTTAAACGAAGAAGCTGGGCTACTTAGAGGCATCAGATGAAGGGGGGGAAGACACTGATGTCATCAAGTTCCCAGCTCAGGGGATCCCCAGCCACAGAGCCGGCCGGAGAACCGCAGAGGTTTCCTGAGGACGAAGCAAGAATTTGACAGAAGCAGCAAAGCTGTAAAGTTTCAAATTGAGAGACCGCACCCGTTTTCATCCTGTTTTCAGTTCGCCACAATTTGACTCAAAAGTCTTTTTGAGTTATCTTCACTTTTGGCCCAAGCATTCAAGCTTTACTCAAAGTCCTGGGGTCACTTTACTAAAAACAAACAAAAAAAAAACAACCCACACACAAACAAAAATGCACCGGAATTAAATTCTAAATTTGTTTACGTGTTACGGGGTCACATTTAATTATTACAAAGCAATACTTCAGCATGAATCCAATATGAGTGGATTCTTATCCTGTTCCTGTTATCCTGTTTTGTGGAAAAAAGAAACATGGTGGTAATAGCGTAGCAAACAGTGATTTAAGTTGATTTAAGTGACGTGTAAATGCAAGTTATATTATAATTTGCTAAACGCTTCAGACTACTTTAAAACAAAATAATACACAATCTAAAGAGAGGGTTTTCTTTCTGGAAATCAGGATCTGTCTGGTTATTGTCTACAATACCATGTAAAGTCCCATTAATGTCATTTTAGGTGGACCTGGCCATTTAAAACCAGCTGTGTCAGGATCTTTAAACAAGGAAGAAGCATGGGTTAATTAACTCTATTAATGTAAATGTCAATATCATCAAAAAATAATTCAGAGATATACTTGGCTGAACTGTAGCACTACCATCTACCACAAACTGTAGCTGCAACCTTCAAACCAGCAGTAAGACCTCGTCTCCTTCGATTACCTTCACTGAAGCTCCTCTGAGACTGAAAACAGGGGCCAGTTGTTCAGAAGCTTCATTAGGACACTCTTAAGGCTTTTCCAGCGGGCGATGCTTCCTGACTCACCAGGGCGCCTGCTGCCTACGCAACTAACTGCAGCCCTGCAGCCAACTCCCACTGGAGCGAGACAGGTTAAATGGAAAAAGGACCAAGGGGGAAACAGGCTATTTCATCTCCACAACTAGGTTCCCGCCTGCTCACTGCTATGTGTCATCCGCTGTCATGGATCTGAAACAGAGCATGTGCTTTTGCATCACCGCCAGGTGAGTTTTTTTTCTTTCTCTCTTTTTTCCCGGAGAACCGTTTGGTAACGAACAGGAATCCATTTTCGCCTCTGTTGCTGCTCCCTACATTTAGAAAGCCCATTAAAGCCCATTCCCGTTCTCTATCCTGCTAATTCAACAAGAGTAATGAGAATAATTGAGTGATTTGCAGCAATTCACTTCAATAAAGCAGAAGAGTCATTAAACCCTTGAACTTACAGGTTCTGAAAGAGGCGAGTTGTTTGGAAAGCCTGTTTTGTCTCCCCTTTAACGGCACAGTAGGAAAGATGGTGCAAAGTGAAAGGTTAGCTTACTTCATGCACCAGTGCATGTCCAACAACAGGACACGTAAGGGGTGGGGTGGTGGGCCTCCAGACTGCAGCAAGGCTTGTGTTTGCCTGAGAGCTTCACCCTGCCTGACTTCTCCTGCAGGGGAAGAGCACTTAGCAAGAGACAGTGTTACACTTTCTCTCACACTCTCACACACTCTCTCTCTCTCACACACACACACACACACACACACACACATACACACTCTGTGCACACATGACTGCAGCATGTACCTGAATGCATGATTAGTGCACTCCCCCTGCAGCACCACATTCTTCAGCCCATAGACTACAGTCACAGCCTTCTTACATCATACACTCACACACGTACTCGTGCACATTCATGAACTACAAATGTTAATCAGCCTTTTGTATTGCTGGAAGCTGGAGAAGACGGCTCTTAGAGCCAGGTGAAACTGGACATAGACCAGAGATGGAAATGCCAATACTACATTACATAAGCAGGTGGATTTCTGCACTATTGATCACTGCTGCTCATGAAGGATCACATGCTAGTTTTCAAGGAGAAAACAGCAGAATTATCCAAGCATGTCCCAATGTCTGTTTCAACAGTAAATGCACTGCCCCCAAGTGCTGATGGGGGTGCATTTCTACCACCCATGCCTTCCTCTAGGGCTGGAAGAGCCTCATTTCATCATCCAAAGCACAATTTAAAAAATTTTCAAACCGCAAAAGCTGCAATCAAAACTAAGTCCTATGTTACTGAATCAGTCTTAAGTTTGAATTTGGAAAATGTAACTACTACAGTGCAGAACTTGAATCTGGCAGTTTAGCACTCTACATTCACGTTAACGCCTCGAGCCTGAAAGAACTGATGTGCTGATGTAACTGGCATAAAATGTCCAAGGCTTAATATATAGAAAATAATCATATTTAAATTGTGATAGCAATGCTGGTTGGAAAACCAGTATTTACAGTTTAAAAAGCAAAACCGACTTTAGAAACAAACACAAGTCAAATACCACAAAAAACTGCACTGCTTAAAATGATCAAGTGCATTGTGTAAAACGTATGCAATGAACCCACTCTAAAATATCTATGCTTTGCATCCCATTCCTCCAACCTCCCAGTTCTAGTTTCATTAGTTAACGAAGTCAGAACTAAATGCAGTCAACATTTTCATTCAAATTTTGCTCAAAATATCAGGAGAATATCATTACATAGACCCAATGTCAAGCACTGAATGGAATCACTGGTTGAGTGCATAACATTAGCAGGAAGTTCACATTTAAAGCACGCCTCCACCATGTTCAACTAACACTGCTGTTGGTCTTACATCACTAAAGGGGGGCAGCCAGAATAAGCAGTCTTTAAGCTCCAGTGTTGTTTATGCTGGGGTGCCCAACTCCGCAGCTCATCAAGGTCTCTGGGAAGATCTGACTACTACAATCTAGGTAGAAAGGATAACAGATGATACAGAGGTCTACAGGGCGGATCACTCCTCAGGAGCAGGGTCGGGCACCCCCGCTATATGGGTTCGTCCAAAAGTAGCAAGGAGAGGGGGTCTGACTCGTTCGCCCCCTTCGCTGCATTATTGAGGACGAGCGTCGAGTTCGCTCAGGCGTGTCCGCGTGTTGAATCATTTACATCCTTGCTAATGTCAGCTCTGATCTAGCACTGCTGCTCTCGGTTCCTGAAATTCTGTTCTTCTCTCTTACTATAATCCTTAGCCTTCATTGTCTGTCTGGTTCGTCTCCTCTTCCTTCACTGCCTCCCGCAACTCTGTATCTGTCCCCAAGCGTTAAAAGTGCAGGGCTATTCTAAAGCAATTCATCAAGAAGCCTTGCTGCTGTCCTGCATCGCACCAAGAGGTTACCATTATCTGGATAGCCCCCACTTCCTGAATATATGACCAGTAATAAAAAGGTGAAGACCCTTTTTAATGTGGGCGTGAGCATTGGTAAATCTAGCAAGCCAGAAATTAACGACTTCATAAATTCATCTGACCTCGAACAGCCCAGAGTAATTATGTGTTGCGTGTAGCTTATCAAGAAGATCCCGCTTACTGCCACATTTTGTGGTAAAACAAACAAAGCTGGCCCAAAACTCTGCTGTAGGGTTGTAGCAGTTTACCGTTTTTACATGAGAACATTAATGGTATCTTCTTGTGTACTTTGATTATTACCGGTTTTGAAAAAAAAAAACATCCAAAAAACATCCTTACCTGCCCATGCTCATTTTCTTTATTCTTCAATTTGGTACGCACACGTACACACACACACACACACACACACACACACACACACACACACACAATCCTTAAAGAAAACACCTGTGAATGTGAAAGTGCTGATCATATGTGCTACTGAAATAATTTTCCGCATTCTGACTACATCTGCACTGCCTGTCAGTAACTTCTGACCTACAGACACACATAATGACCCCAATCTGACCTCTTAAGGAAACACAAAGGAGTCTGACATAAGTGAGTCGAAAGGCTGACATAAGAGTGTGTGTGTGTGTGTGTGTGTGTGTGTGTGTGTGTGTGTGTGTGTGTGTGTGTGTGTGTGTGTGTGTGTGT
>JBBPCY010000018.1:17120544-17132799 GCA_037974405.1 Brachyalestes nurse
ACACACACACACACACACACACACACACAGATAAAAACATGGTAAAATGGTATTTACACTTGAAAGATGATTGTAGATCTTAAATTCTAGAACTCAGATTATTCCCAAATGTTCAGAAATGTTGACTCACTGGCCTCAGGTTCAAGATGATCAACAGTAAACAAAAATAAGAGACAGAATAGAACATTCTGGGACATAAAAAGATAGAAATAAATAAAGAAATGAACTTTAGTTCCTCATTCCTCCCATTACTACGACTATCAGGATTAATGATATAATACCAGAGACAACTGGAAATTAGATATTTCCTGAAATATGCTCAATTAAAAAAAAAAAAAAGTGCAAAGACTAGGCGAAAAAATCTGAACAGGGTATTTGTGAAAGCAAGCCTGCTACCCTGAAGGTTCAGAGACGTTCAACTTTTATAGCACAATATTTACAATTAGAAGACACTGGCCTTAATAGAATCTAGTCTGGCATTAAATGTTAAATCAGTCAGTCATGAAATTAAAAACAGGAGGAAAGCACATAGGGGAGTCAGGAAGAAGCAACATCATCTTCCCTCTCTACTGGGGACATAGAAAAGTAACCTATTTTCTTATAATGGATGCGGGGGCACTTGCTTGAAATGATGACCATAATCTCAACAACACCTGCTCAAGGTCTTTATAAGGCACACAAAGTAAAGAGAAACAACTTTTCCTCATCAAAGGAGCATCTCTGCACAAGTGTTTAAAGGGGAGAAAAACACTGACAGGCAAAGTGCAAGGAGATCCAATCACCGTGGAAAGTGAACAGTGACCAAAGGCGCTGAAGCTCAAGCCTTTATTCCGGCACAAGTTTTGTAAGAATGTTTGACAAAGCAGTTATTTCAGCCACACAAATTCTTTCAATGTTGAGCAATGCATTTTTCACAAAATACATCCATGCCATTCATCCATGTTAAGAAATGCAACTGTTAACAGGCACTGTACATGAAATCTAGATGTGAAATAATCCTGTTGAAAAACAAACATAACGTAGCCTATTATGGCAGAAACAAAAAAAACAAGGAAAAATAAGCAGCCAACAAAATTGCCTTTGGAACGATTCTGGTTAGGTATGACGCTGTGGTTGGTTAGGTAGGGCGGTGAATCAGTCACACCCAGTCACAAAACTTATGACTCAGACACAGTCCACAGGATTTTTCCTTCCGTTTTTTATGACCTTCTCCTGTATTATAGCCATGAATAAATGACTTGAACAAAGAATCATTCATTTTGCTCAAAGATCCCAGTCAATAAAAAGATCCAAATTTCCCATCACCATCAAATAAATTACCAGAATACACACTGTACAGACTCTACACTACTGCAGACATTATTTTTTATTTAAACAGTAGGTCGTGGAAGTGCAAGTTACAACATGCTGTACACACACGACGCATGATGCAATGTATCCAAAGTCAATAGTGATGAAAACAAAGTTAACCAGGAGGTCTAGAGGCGAATTCTGAGGAAGCTCTGGAGTTCTTGTCTTAACTTCAACAGTGAATTCTGATGAAGCTCCACTGCTTTTTACAATTTATACTTTGCCCGCAGTGCAGTCTCTATAACTCATTCTAGAATTTCACGAGATGAACCAAGGCAATATTATTGAGCTCAAGTGACTTTATGCACACAAGCAAATCCGACTGAATTACGATGCACTCTGACCAGTTCTAGATCCAAAAATGGGCCTTTTTGTGTCAAGGGGGCTTTCTAAATCTTTTACTAGAAATTCTACTTGTCGTACCAATCTTTGGCATTGGTAAATGCATAGAAAAACACCCCCTTAGTGCCCAGTAAGATTGAGAAGCCAGAGACATGCATTTGTAAAACAATTTTAAAACGTAACGATATTACACATGCAAAAGGATCCTCATTCATCACCACTGGTCATTTACATTTACTTCATTTACATAGAGATTGCTTTGTTCTGTAGCTATTCCTGACCTTAAAATAGATGCTGTGTTTAGAACAAAAAATGTAACTTCACTGTAAGAAAATTAAGCTATTTGTACATAAAGCGAACAATCTATGTCTACCTATGTATCAATCAACCAAATGCTGCTTTGGTCAAGCCATTAAACTATGCTTCCACTGAAATGAAGTTTTCACTCTGTATGCCAGTTAGTACTGGCAAATTTCAATCAGGAGCTGATTTCGTACATTCAGTCACCAGCACCTAATCAGAGCACACACGTCCATATAATCTCCTTGAATGGTTTTCTAATCAGAGCAGAAGTGACAAAAAAACAGCAGAAAGAAGAAGAGGGCCCCCATTCGCCCTCAAAGTCGATTTTCATTACAGTAATGTTCATTTGGCCTGTGAGAGAAGCCAGTGAGGCAGACAGATAACACACGAGGAGGACTGTTCTGATGCTAATCTAACTAAAGGGAAGAGCAGTGGAGATGCTACGGGAGGATCTTTAAAAACCACAGCCCTCCACAGTCGCACAGCCTTTATTAAAAAGAAACCATAAAGCCTGGAGGACGGCCTGTAGCTCAGATCGCAGACTTATTAGATTCGTCTCCCCCCACCTTCTCTTTGCAAAGCGCTGCTTCAAATTGTATCCAAGAGCAGTGCAGGGCCATACCAAAAATAGAGCTGTTATAAATAGTCATGGTAAAACATTTAGAGGGAGATTACACAAGTAAAACAGCAAGCTGAGTTCAAAATGTAATAACAGAACTATTTACGTCAGTTAATTACATGGACAAAAAAGTCCTTCCTTTTGTTATCTTAAGATTTACCACCTGAAGCATAGAACTTTCAAGAAAGCGGTGCCAATCCAGGCTTCTTTAGAATATTTAGTGATCCAAGCAAAATGCATCAGAGGCTTGGCTTACCTAAATTCATAACAGAACAGTCTCAAAAAAAAGCAGAGAACACTACAGAACTTTCAAGGAATGCCTGATTATAACACCCAAAGTAAGATCATGGAGACATTGCATACAGGAGGCGGCATCATGGCAACAGCCTTTCATTTCATGCTTCCATAGCCGTCAGACTTTCTCCAAATAATGAATAATGGAAAAAGGAGCTGAGGCACGACTATCAGCTGACCAAAATAGCCGACAATGCAGTGATACAGCTCAGGACAAAGCTAATGAGCCTGAGGCCAAAAACACAAACAGAGGGACAGCGAGCCTCTTACCTCTCCTGCTGTCCATGACGTACGTCTCTATTATGGCACTCTTCTTGCATATGTCTTCTGCCATTGAGGAGCAGCTGACCTCCAAATGTTTCACCTCGAAAACAAAAACAAACATACAGTACATGACGCTACGCCAGCCTCTCACTGTACAATGGACATTCATTATTCTAATGTAACTGGATGTGGACCTTAGTGCTTATAGGGTCTAGTTTTTGCCTCAGCTTAAGGCTATTCTGCTTGAAATGATTCTAAACATATCCCTATCTGTTTATTCAAAGAAAAAAGGACAACACAAAATGCTGAATACTGAGTAAGACCGATACAGAGAAGCTGTTTTTAAAGCAAGCAGAAAAACACAGTCTACTTCACTGTATTGACATTCCCATCATACACACTGAAATAGTCACTAAACTTTTGTACTTACGCCAAACACATCAATACATGACTATTATTCAAGGTAAAGGCTGCAAAATGTACCACAACACCTAGACATGTTCATTATATATGATAAATGATAAACACCATGACTTCATAACATTCACCTACCTTGTGTCTACACTCATTGTCCATTGTATCAGTACCACAGAGACGCACACTGTAGTTTACAATTTATATACTGTTTATATCTGTCTGTTTCTTTGCATCATTGAAAAGCCAATTTTCCCATGTTTAGTAATGGTCAGGATCCCCACAGGACCACCAGTGAATTTAAATTGGTCATTCTCAGGCACACGAGTGACACTAACGTAGCAGTGTGTGTGTGCCTGTGTCTGTGCGTTTTTAAACACTGCAGTGTCACTGCTGAACTGACCACAGATGAAGGACTAGAGCCTGGTTTCACAACCACTGGGCCGGGGACCACCAGTGGGCCGCAAAGGCTTTGGATTGGGCCGCGAACCTAAAATTAGAGACAGGCCACTGGTCCACAATTGGTTATTTAATATCATCTAATGTGACCAAGTGGGCCTTGTCAACATGCTGTGATAGATAGGTGGGCCTTGATGTTGAAAAGGTCCAGAAACACTGGACTAGAGGATTATTAACACAACCTGTGTAGCATCAGGTGAACAATCAACAGTAACTTTACATTTGCAAGAATCAACATGTTAAATGTTCCTAATAGAGTGAACTGCAAGTGGACAAAGTGTTTTAAAACTCCACCAGTGCTGCTGTGGGACATCCTCTCTGTGTTTGTCTGTCTGTCTCTCGCTTACTCTCTGACTCTCTCACACACGCTAACATTCCATTACTACTGGTGTTACAGGTGTGCTGAAAATGATCCACCATCTAATTAACACCTGCTCACTGGTGGTCCTGTGGAAGGACCTGACAACTGACGAACGAGGTAAAGAGGGGCTAACAAATAATGCAGAGAATCAGATGGACTACAGTCTGTAATTGTAAACTACAAAGTAGACCATCACTGTAAGCGGAGCTGATAAAATAGACAATGAGTGCCAAAACAAGGTAAGTGTACCTGGAGATGCTTGTCAGGGTATATCACAGGTACAGACAAAGCACCAGTAGTTTAATTTTTTAAATACTAACAAAGAATATGAATACAAATATTTCCCATATTTTGTTATATTTCATATAGTGCACTGCTTCAAATATATACACTGAATCCTTTGTTATGTAAGTCAGCATAATAGTTCGCCAGTTAACAGGACCCTCTATTGACAAACACATAATTAAACCTTCACCTTTGTCATTCTACCAAAAGGTTACCAAAATCCCATTTTTCCCTTATAAAAGACAGCAAATCAATACTATGGTCAAAGAGTGAAAGGTCATACTTTCTCCTCTAGCAGCCACTTTTCCTGTTGAACCTCAGCCAGCCTCTGAAAGAGTTCACCGACCTCGTCATCAGAAAGGTCAGCAGGTCTCTGAGACTGAGGACTGCTCGTGTTTGACTGCAAAGAAGAAATGAAAAAGAAAGAGAGAAAGAAGAACACAGTCACTTTCTCTCTCCATCCAACCATGTGAAAAACTTAAAACTCAAACTAAAATAACACAGGAGCTGTGGATCCAAGCAGTCTCTGTGATGCTAAGACAACCGTCTGAAAATTCGTTTCGTCGTTTGGATTGAGCCAAAATTGGCTTAGACTGAAAATGAAAGGGTTAGACTGAAATGAAATGACTGATACGAAAAAGTTGTGACTGACACAGATATTGATTGAAGTGCGAAAAACACGAACAGAAATTGAACAGATTTCAATACTTTTAGTTATACATCACTTTACTGACCAATACCATTGTTAGTTTTCATCTATGAGCTATTCAATAAAACGGTCACATTTCTTAAAATTCACATAAACAGCACAAATGCAAATGTCCCTTAATGAACATCTCATAGCCATTCATGTTTTTACACAGTAATATTTAATTAACTTTGTAGCTTGAGTACCACTATTACAATAATGTCTGCTAGTGCCTCTATAGGAATGTTAGCACAAATGTTAGCCATGGTGTACTTTTCCACACTGGATTTCATACCACCTAGGCCAACCGTACTTAAGACAGACATCTAAAGCTTGCAACAGACATCTAAGTGGCGTATTATGTACTATTTTTTAATTTATAACTACAAACGTTTGTAAGATCCTGCTGGTGCACATTTATTCTTTCTTAGCAATACATACAAAGTGATACACATTTTAATAATCTATCTATATGCTGAATATCACTTAAAATACAAACAAATGGCAAAACCAATTCATGATAAACATACACTTTAATTATTTGTAACTACTTTTTAATTATTTTTAAAGAAAGAGAGCGCTAAGGAGTTATATATATATATAGATATATATATATTTCTTTTTTTTTTTTTTTTTTTTTTTTTAAAAGGTTTTCTTCACATCAGATGCATTTGCTCAATACCTTATAAAAACAAGTCACTAATTAAGAGCACACAATTTGCATGATCTTTGCTGATGACTAAAGGGGATCAACATCAGCCATTACTGTTGCCTGGACCCTAATTACCCGCGTATGAAATATCAGGATTTCCTGTCCAAAAACAGGACCATGGAGCTAACCATGAAAGTTACACGCACTGCAGTAATCACTCCTAGTAAAGACATTTCCTTAATTTTCAAGGCAAGCCTGTTTGTGCAGTTTATGACTGCTCGCTTGAGAATGCATCAAGAAGTTTGTTCATTTCAGAGGAACTGGAGTGTATCCAATCAAAAGAAGGTCAGCTTGTCCCTGAGACTGGAAGCAGTCCCCTGCGAACGCATCCTTCCCCTCGGAGTCTTATCTTCCCCTCAGGCTTATTAAATGAGCTTCTTTTACTGAAGGACAAATATAGTGTATTCCACTTAAATACACTGTTCACAGACTTTCTGCTTTATTTCAGCTTTAAGATGTTTTATAAAAGGTGGATAATGAGGGGAAGGAGCGTTTGAGGGGTGGTGAGAGATTTGCTTAGAACTATAGTGCTGCGCTACATGAACTTAACATAATTCTTTATAACAAAGACCCAAGTGGTTCCAGAGTTAATCATGTACAATATTGCTCTTCCATGACTATTCCGAAGTCTTTCCATTGCTCTCAGCCAGTAAAGGCAAACACACACTGTTGCAGTGTTTATTTAAAGGCACTGTATTTATAGCTTCTAGACTGTACAGGAGTCTATTAATAACTACAGGGGACATAGACGTGCATATGAGCTCAGGGAGTTGCAGAGACAAGTTGTTGTCCATGGCAACAGAGTCAGAAGAAGCTGATCGTGAGTATGTGTGTGTGCTCATCTCTGGTTATGGAGGCTATGGAGGGGTACGTACTGAGTGCTCTATCCATCACGGCCAAGTTTGGAAGAATTGGGGAACAGGTGTGTGGGGTGTACTGAATTTTCTGTAACACATTTTCAGGACAACAGTATCTTGAAAACCAGGGGAAAATATGGCTGATATACAGGGACAAAGTGATGTGCATTGTGTAAAATGTCCGCAGATCCTTATGCTTGCCCATTTTTCCTACTTCCAAAACATCAACTTCAAGAACTGACCGTGTACTCGCTGCTTAATATAGTCTACCCTTTAACAAATGAAGCACACCCCAAGCCCCTTACCTATCCTAACACAGTTACACTTTGTAAAATCATAAAACACAAACTAAAAGGAAAACTCCCTCAGTCATATGTCGCGCGTTGCTGTGTATTCTTCCGCCGCACGCAAACAAACTAGTTCACCCTCCTGGTCCGTAAGCACTAATGGTGTAGGCCGAGTGGGAGTGGGAGAGAGCATCGTAAACTCGAAACACCATATGTCGAGACTGTTCTAACCCAAGGACTCCCTGTATATATGTGCGTGTGTGTATAGTGCGAGTAATGTCTGCTGGAGGTGTTTTACCTTATTAGTGGTCTGTGCTGAGGTTCCTTCCTTCATAATCTCTCTGTAACTGAAAGAAGAGACGCTACTGCTGTCTCCTGTCTGCTGTGTTCGACTCGGAGAACTGATCTCAGACAGCACCAGCTCCTCCAGACCTACACAAACACACAGAGATATATAGGCATTTACAGGCATGCACAATTATTCAGCAAACACATTGTTTATATAACAGAATAACATTTATTTAATAAAGACCTGACATAGTGAAAGTTTCAGTTTTACAAGCTGCACTATAGTCTGACTTGCTTTGGTGGCAATTTTTCCACTAAGCTCCACACAGCCAACTGCCACACTGCAGTTACTTTATTTATCTAGAAATCTATGTGGCGAGACTCAATAAGGCTGTTGCTAATGGCTCTTTCTTTAACTACCACAAGAAGGACACACAGTTTACAATGGACTCGGGCCACAGGGACTCGATGTAGTCCAACTAATAAATAAGGTAGAGTATCTGCATAATTGAAATAGCCATAAGAGCACCCCTATTGTGCTTTATGGATAATAACTGGGCAAATAAACAAGCTAGTGAGCACTTTGTGAACTAAACTACTGCTTAGCCCTCGATTCCATGAAACAAACCACAGTTGCAAGTTTCAAACTGCAGCCCTCAAGAAAGAAGTGGTAAAGTTTACGAATGTTATGACAATGTTTAAAGCTGTTTAAGCAGTCGATGTTGCAGACAGAATGATTTTTATAGAACCGATCTGACACTGAATTGAAAAGGTCAGTTCTAACACACGTATTTGTGTTTTTTTGATGATTATACATTTTCATGAGTGAGTAGTAAAAAACAAACAGGAACATGTTCTTGTTTTTTTTGGTCAAAATCTGGTTGCAAAACAGGACTGCACTGCCTGGTGAAAGCATAATAGAACAGTTTGCAAACCTACAAAACTGCACATTTGAGGTGCAGAGTATGGAAAGATTTTTTTTCTTGTCTTTGTAGCGGTCTCTTAGGAGTGCATTTGAATTTATCACTGAAACAGATGATTGTATACTACACAGTAAAAGAGCAAAAGTCCAAAAAGGCAAAGTCATCCCAAACGAGGCACACAACTAACAGAGAGAGAGAGAGAGAGAGAGAGAAGGAGCGAGAGACACAGACAGAAAAAGAGAGAGAGAGAGAGAGAGAGAGACAGAGAGACAGAGAGAGACAGAGAGAGACAGAGAGGGAATGGGCGCGCCAAGTCGCAGACCCTTCTGGACAGTGGACAAAGATAAAGCTCCCTACTTTAAAATGTCTGATTCTAAACTTTCTGTAGAGCATCCATTAAACATTTACAGCCATTTAAATAATGGATGACCCAAAAGAGGAGTGCCCTGGCATCACCAACAATCTACAGAGAGCAAATGTGCGTACGTGTGGCGCTGTGGCACATTTTTAGAGGGGGCCACCATCAAATATTTACACCCCTGCCTCTCCCTGATAGTTGTGTTGGCGAGGGGTGGAGGTTCCCATAGGGGTTAATGTTTTAAAAACACCAATGCTGAACACACTGCAAGTTTCTCCCAAGTATGTGGCAACTTCAAGTAATGCAAGACCTGCAATCACCAGGAATCACACGAGGAATAAGCAACCTGTAAACCTCTTGTAATACAATTACTAGGCACAAGCCTGGTTATTCAAAATATTTATTTACTTAAATGGGTGCTAAATAAATGAGACTAACTATGTTTAAATAGACCTTGAGTGTACAACAGAACCAGAAAAAATAAGTTTTGGTGGAGAATTTTACCTAATTTCCCCCAAAAATTACTCATATCCTATTTCACTCATAACTCACGCTTTCCCACTTCCCACCATGCTGTTGAACTGAGAGGGAAGGGGTTACTTTCTAAAACTCATGTGAAGTAATAACACATCCTTGAAACTGTAGCTCAAAACAAATGGAGAATTCAACCAACTGCCAATTCTGTACGTCTTCCCTCATTGGCTTGCATCCTACCCACCCAGAGAACGTGGCCAAAAATGCTCTCTCGAACTCAGCCATGGATGGCTGTGGCATCACCAGGGATCAAACACACCGTCTCCTGACTGTGCCACGTAACAGTATAATAAATTTCCAATGTGGCATATTCAAATCCTATCGATTAACAGTGCCTTTTTTAGAGTGTTTTAGAGTGTTGTCATATATGCTTCTTTTAAATTCAACGTAGGGGTGACATCCTTTGCTACTGACATTATTTACTATTGGTAGAAATCAACACAATGCTGAAATACAATTGGAACAAATACATTTATTACACTACATCTGCATGTGGTTTTCTGTAGGAAATTTCACACCAATACACAGCATATCCCAAACACTCAACCAGCTGCTTTGCACCTTTTTAGCAATGCACCTGATCCCGTGTTTAGACGAGACTGCAGGGATATTGAACTGGTGATCATCCCTTTGGAACCCAATGCAAGAACACAACAGTCGTGAAAGCCCTTAAGCTGATATGCAAGCAAATAAGTACACACCAGTCCGTTTTTACAGCAGCTGTCTGCAGAGAGCACGAGGCAGTTTTCATCTGCTGTCTTATTTATGTGCAGCGTTGCATATTCACTTACCTGCTTTAAATCTTTCATGCTGCATGAACGGGATGTAACAGCAATGGCACTATCAGAAGCAGTTCAGACCATCTAAAAGGACGGAGGGCCATCTGACATGCGACCAGGTCAACGCTGCCTATCTTCACTCCCTTCAATCCCACCCTACTCTGACCAAGGGGCATTACTGCCCATGGATAGGAAGTGTGCATGTAATATGCATACAAGAAGATATAAATAGCGGGATGGCATTGAGGTTTCCCATTCATGAGTGGCATCAATATTTTGTCACTGTCCAAACAAAAGCATGTGTCGCCTTCTTTTTTTTTCCCTCCTCTAACATTTGAACACGTTTTGCACCAGTCAGCAGCAACATTAATACCATTGATAGGTGAAGTGAGTAACTCTGATTATCCTGAAACTTCAACTTCACACTTCAAGAGACAAGGCCCTGTGGCCACTTGCATAAAACAGCTAAAGTATTTATCTCAAGGTAAATGCATACATTTAAAGAAAAATGAAATGAGTACTCCTTCAACATGAAGAGAATTTACACATCTAATGTAAGGTAAAGGAATAATTCAAGGCCGATAATATGCTTTATGCAAGTGCCCTCTGGCCTTGGTCTTGCACTGTCCTTTTATCATTTACAGTGAATGAAACAAAGCAGACGTATCCTGCTCTTGACCTTATGGCAAGGTAACACACACAGCTTACCTGTCCTAGTTTTGGTATTGGTCAGGATCTCTTGCAGTCTCTCTTGCAGTTTGTCTGCTCTCTTTCGCTCCAAATGGAGCTGACGCTTCAAGTCTTTCAGCTGCAAGTGTTGAGGAAGAGAAGTCAGGAAGTCAGCACTTAATCAAATGCTCATTATTTACACCTTCATTCACATTTACTCATTTAGGAGAGACTCTCAGAATTAGTGGCTTGCAAAAAACACACTAATGGCAGAAGGCACAGAGCAAAGGCAGAAGGCAAAGGATGCAAAGACCTATGATTGTCTTTGATCTAAGTACAACGGCTTCTAAATATTGTTAAATATTAGTTACTAGTTGGAAACTGACAAACTTCACAGTTCATGAAGTCATCACTTGCGGTGTGAGACTTTTCTGAATTAGCCTAATATATACAATGACTTTTTAGATTGGCAGCACCATAAAATAAAAAGTAAAAGTAAATATAGGACATATTCAGACATTTTATGACCTCAAAATTCATAAAAATGTTATAAGGCTTTTGAAGACTATAAAGAAGCAAGGAACGACTGACTAGGTCTTTCACACAAACACACTGTTAACTGTAGACTGCTTTGCTGCCACTTCAAGGGTAGCGAGGAGGACCCACTCAGTTTCATCAAGGAAAGACCCAGATTCATGTGTTCAGTGCCGAGAAGTGAACTGGCCATCACCTGTGTGCTTAATTCACTTTCTGAGAACCGGAGAGACAGAAAAACCTGACTCATCGCTTACTCTAAAGCGTTTTATATGTGTTAGTGCGAGTGTGTGTGTGTGTGTGTGTGTGTGTGTGTGTGTGAAAGAGAGATAGAGAGAGAGAGAAACAGAAAGAGAGAACGCGAGAAGCCTACTTACTGCTGAACTGCCTTTCTTCTCTAGAATTCTCTGTTCATCTACTGTGTCTCTGATTTCCTAGAACATACACACATACACAGCAGAAAGGTCAGTCTTAATAAACCACCTAATGGTTGAACGAGCTTACGAAACGCCAATTTTTGGTTCTGCTGTAAAAATGTTACATCCCCGAGGGGTCTCTGTTCTCCTTGCAACAGATGTAAGTGATGCAACATTTATGACACACATACACGCATATATATATGTATTGTTCTGCTTTTGAATCATATTTTGAATTGGTTCAGTGACCACATCTAATATGCTTCTGTCTGGACTGTGCTGTATTCATAAACACACAAACATCCTCATTAGTTCGCCTTCATAAAGTGCAAAAGTTTTTTGTCAGTTGTACTGAAGTAGTTAAAAAACCAGAAGCTTTTTGTTTGGTACCTGTTTGAGTTTAGCAATAGTGTTATTCAGCTCCACTTTCTCCTTTTCCATGGTGATGATTTGTTGCTTTACAGCCTCAATCTCCCGTCCTTTCTCCTACACACACACACACACACACACACACACACA
>JBBPCY010000018.1:17138463-17153205 GCA_037974405.1 Brachyalestes nurse
ACACACACACACACACACACACACACACACACACACACACACACACAAATACTTTCAGTTTTTATTTCCTCACTCCCTTCTCTTTGTCTCCTTTTTCTTAGTTACCTAAAAATCTAAGCTATTTTGTACAAACTCAACCTGTCAGCTCCACTCTGCACCCTGCTGTTACTCCATAACTTCTTCCCACACCCTCCATTTACCTCTCTACCCATCACCCACCGCCCCTACCTTTTCATCTCGTAGTTGGGCGCGGAGCTCTTCCTCCGTGCGATTTTTCTCCTCGTGGAGGCCACGGAGCTCTTTCTCATATCTCGCCCGTACACTCAGCACCTCCTTCTCATGCTGGAGACGGAGGTCACTCAGCTCCTCTTTGTGTCGGGATTTCTCTTGCGCCATCTCAATGGCCAATTCATCCAGCATGCCCTTGCGCTTGTCCGCAGTCTGTTTCAGGGAGGAAGAACAGTCAGGGCGCATTGATAAAGTCAGGCTGATGATAATACTGTTCATTTGGGTTAGAATCTATAAATGTGTGTAAGAGTGTACATATAAGTGTTCAGTTTTTCCCTATAAAAAGATGATACAGGACATCAGATATTCCACTTCCCTTCAAAACCAAAATTTGAAAGAGTGTATTTTTCAAAGTATAGGAGATGCAGTTTTAATTATAGCCAATACTATTCAACATTGTCTTTTAAGTGTTTTAAGTGTGGAGGTTTAGATGGACTGAAAAAAATAGATGTGTTGTTCTTCTTGGAAAAGAAAATGGCCTTAAGCTTAAGTTACAGAAAACAATCGTAAAAGAATCACATTTGCATTATTAGGTCAGAAATCGTTTTCCGAAATTGCTTGAGCCTATTCTAATGTTTGCAAAAACACAACAAACTGTCAGTTCAAATTTAAACAGAGCTACAGGTTAAACTGAGGAAACATACTGTCAGGTGTTCTCTACAAGGTCTAATAAATTTTTTGCCTGTGCTCATCTCTAAACTACAGATGATCTAGATCTATCTCTAGACACACTTTATCTAGAACCAGACCAGTAATAGTACTACAATAGGCAGGGGTTCTCCAAGACCTGAATCATGATATTAAATTTGTAACACAAATCAGACACCCCATAAAATACCTAAACGCAAAACTGAAAGCATTTTAATTCTAAATCACCAACTCTTTACTCCCACCATTCTGAGTGTACGTATTTTATAGCTGCTTACAAGAAAAGGAAAAGGAAAAATGTAACAAATATACATACATGAAAGAATAGAAATGCATTAGCCTCAATAGAACAGCTGTATCCCCCTATTTCCACCTCTATAACTGCGTAGTTTTTATCTAACAACTTAAGAACCTGACTCATTTGGTCAGGAAGCAACATGCTGCAAAATGTCTTTTCTCTGGCTTATTACTTTAGTCACTTCTATTTTACTGCAGGCAGAATTAGAGAGAGCCATGAGATCACTACTCAGAACCATTCTGTGCCTCCGAAAATAAATTGATGGATGCAAGTATTTATTGGCCAAGTTTTCATTCAGAACTGCTTCTTTCTATTCAAGCCTCAATTTGGAAAACGTTTATTAGATTTGTCTGGAAACACAAAAAGACATTAGTCTGGCAGCCGGCAGCTACTCTGAGGCACTCTCTTTCTTAAGATCACAAAAGGAAAAGTCTGTCATTAACGGCTTTTGCAAAGAAGCTTCATTTTTATCTAAATGAAAATCTCCAGAAGACATGTGAGAAAGTCTTAATGCAGAGATAACACACGCAATTTGGAATAAATCAGGAAGTGGCCTGTGAATTAGAAGAGTCATAACTATGAGCTATGTGCTCATGCATATGCGGGTAAAAGACCTTTTTGGCTTCCTCTAGCTCCTGCTGCAGCTTGTCCTTCTCCAGGCCCAGTTCAGAAATCTGCTCCAACAGTCTACTGCTGGCTCGGTTTGCCTCCTGAAGAACAAAACAAACATAATGGCAGCGCACTCTAAACATAGAGAGACGCAATTAGACAGTGACAGAAATGGAACCTCACAATACTCGCATATTATTGTTGGGATTGAACTATTACGGCTTTGTTCACACTGCATGGTGGGATATTTAGCTTTGAGTTTTGAGATTGTAATTTGCAAGTGACCAAATCCGATTTGTATACTGAGACTGTGGTTGCATTTTCTGGCTTATCCACAATGGTATCCATAGTAATACCACACACAAGTACACTGATAAGAGAGGGGCAGATAAGACTTCGCGACATAGTAGCATTTTTGCAACTAGATAGGAGTACAGTTCCTTGACAAATATAACTATCAGAGGAGACAAATTTCAATTACAGCATACAAGGGAAAAGTATGTGTCAACTGGAGGTGAAATATATAAATGTATAAATGATCTGACTGGTCAAAGTCACATGTCCTGAGAGCAAATCTGAGTTCAATTTGAAAACCCTTACAAATGTGGCTCGAATCCTTTGGAGAAAAATATGTAATTATGCTGTTTTGCTTACAAAAAAAAACATTTAAAAATATTAAAAAAAAGTGGTTGTAGTCCCTTTTACCTTGAAGATGAGATGGGGTCTACAAATTTTAAAATCTAACTCTAGAGACTACTGCAGTATCAATGTGGGATCCAAAATGTGATCTTTTTTCCCCCCAAAGGGCCCCTTTAAACATGGCATCACTCCTTGTTGCTCTGACTAGTACGTAAGCAAAGCTTAAAGACACGCATGAAAAACATTCCAAGCATGCAAGTGTTTTGCCTATGATCAAAACTCCTAGACTCCAAGACTCCTTCCAGCTCAAATAGGTCCCACTGTTTTGCATGATGGATGGTGTATAATGACCTGTAACTGGGAGCTGAGGTCATCTCTCTGTGCCAGGAAACTCTCCTGCTCAGTACGTCTCTGCTGCAACTCCACATTTAAAGCCATGTTCTGATCCCTCAGAAGGTTCAGCTCCTGAGTCTTCACTGTCTGGATCTGTGAGACACAAAGACAGACAGACAGACAGACACACACAGAGGATGAAGCAAAACCAAAAATCTCTTTCTGCATGCAGTTCAATGACCATAACTGAAAGACTCCTGTAACAGCTCAAAAACAATTCTTCTTAAAAAAAGGTAAAAGAAACGAATAGGAGTTTCTGTCCTGAAAAAGTTTGTCCTGCTGATACAAAACAGTTAAAGATACATAGCTTAAGGAGTTAGGAAGGGAAGAGTAAATTTAAAGACAACAGAAGGGAAAAAAACAAGTTACTGACACCAGAGAGATTTTAGCAGAGTAATATTATAGGCCAGCTATGTTTAGACACAAACTCCAGTATATTAGGAGGTCAGCTTTAAAAACAGAATGGTATTTTTACAGTAGCATGGTTCCTCCTGTAAGAGATACATTTAATTTTTCAGCAGAACATATTTTTCAGAATAAAGCATGCGTTATGGAGGTGCAACTTGAAATGATGATGATGATGATGATAAGTATGATGGAAGCATTTTATTATATTAGCATTTGAGAATGTTTAGAACTGCATGACACCAACTACTTAAACTAAAGGTGTTCATAACAGAGACGGAAAATGGGTGATAATGGAACGGTCACAATTACTTGTGTAAATTTGCCTAAAGAAAATATAGAAGAAAATATTTATATATTAAACATTAAAATATTTTATTAAAAAATATTTTCTCAATCATCCTGCAATAAAGATGCCGAGATAAGTGGATACTCTCGTCTATGGACAAGACGCATATGGACAAGGGGACACATAAAATGTGGCATGTGTTTTTTTTTTTTTTTTTTTTTTTTTTAGCAACCTTTCAGTCAGTAAAGTTCCCAAACGTTTCTTGTAGCTAGCTAACAGTTTCTCTTCTTGGTGTTAGAATGCTTTCCACTGTTACAGCATGTTTACCCTAGGGATGGAAAAGGCCATACCAGATTCTCAATCTGTCATTTTTTAAGTAGTTCAAGGTTTTGATTTGTGTGTGTGTTTTGGATTGTAGTCTTGTAATACTCAATACATTTTCTTCTTCAGTTTTGTTAAGTAAAATCTTTCTTCCTTACCCTCACATTTTATGTGCCACATTAGAGACCCATCTCATTCTTTTTTTTCTCCAAACAATTGGTCTTGTAGCCCAACATGTCATTTTTTCAAAGAGCAACTGATTCCAGAGCAGAGTCCAGTCTTCCAGATCTTATTCATGTCTATTTAAATGGCATTTGTGGCAGTGAAAACTGCACGTAAAAAGGATTTAAAGGTAACAGTCTCTTCTTGCTAGGTAAGAGTCAATTATCTTCAGTTCAGCTCCTCAGGCACATGGACAAACCCACATGTACAGAGTACAACACTCACGTTAAAGGATCACATTTATTTTGCCGTGGAATTGTCTACACCTGACTTAGATTAAGGCCTGATCAATCCAATAAGGTCCAGAACAGAAAAAACAAATAGCACAAGCGGGTTGACTGAAAGGTTGCCCAAAGCTCTAAACTCTTTTTTATTTTCAAGAAGTTACATGAAGTTAGATGAGGTTGGATGAATCTTAACATGTAATTTGACCTGAGCTGCCCAATTATTTGCAACTTATAACAGTTTTTATTATAATTTATATAATAACTCATGCTGCCAATAAGGCATTTGTGTCCTTTTTGTAAATAAATGTATTACAAGCTTGTTAATATTTATTTATGTGCAATTTCATTGTTGGGCCTTTGTTGAAATGCACTTCTACAGGGGATAGCGAATTGCGATTGGTGCATGCATGGCGATGGATAGCTATGGACACTGGAACATAGATGGCTCAAGCTGAGTTGTACCTGTTCTAGGGCGGCTAGGTTAGTCCTGAGGGCATCATTCTCACTCAGTATGCCCTCCACCTGCTCCTGACTGACCGCACTCTGACACTCTACCTGCAGCTCCAGCAAACATACCGGCCGGGGGAGGAGAGAGAGAGAGAGAGAGAGAGAGAGAGAGAGAAAGAGAGAGAAAGAGAGAGAAAGAGAGAGAGGACAGTCAGAGGATGACAGCTGAACAGTTGAGAAGTTGATAGGTGTCACATCACACGGAAATGAGGGAACAGAGACAGGAGGGTGAAATTTGAGTGAGGGAAGAGAAGTACTGGGGAAGGAAGAAATAAAATGAGACGAAAAGAGAAAAGAATAGATGCATCACAGAACATGCATCAGGAACAGCACCAGTTCGAGGCACAGTACAGAATGAGATAAAGAAAGGAAAGAAATCACAGACAGGAGACTAAAAAAAAAACCCACAGGCGGAATTAGAAAAAGCAAGTAGAACAGAGGCTGCAACATAAAACTCGAGGACAGCTTCTGAGGGACACATTAAAGTACCAAAAGAGGATGAAGAAAAAAAAAAAAAGAGGGCGAAAGACATTTCCTGCTAATCTCTTTTCGCTGCCCATCAGGCAGGCCTTTAATTAAGATTTGTGCCCTCAGTGAGGAAGACAGTGACACTGCTGGGGTGCAGACTGAGTACTTATGTAGACAGAGACACGGGGGCCCTCCCACAGGGTTAGAGCCGATGCCAATAAGCCCCGTGGCCCCGCTAATTCTTAATTATTCAGGTGATCTTTAGCATGCTCCTTTATTAAAGCCCAATTAAACATGCTGTTCTCCTGATAATTCAAAAACTTCTTAGGTTTTTCTTTAGAGGGCTTAGTAAGAAAAAACTCCCAATTAAAAGGGGCACTACACTTATTCGCTATCAAAGAGTAAAAACAGTTGCGTCACCAGTTACTGTGCTGCACAAACCTTACGCTGACTTTCCACTTACAAGTCTCAGGACTTACTATCTGACTGTATACACCAAATTATCTCTTAAATATAAAATTAATATGTACTGTAAAAGAAACAAGTTATGTGAAAAATACATGAAAAGGACTACGTACAAGCATTAAGGGTTTAAAACAGCAAATATTAAAAACAAAGAATCTATTTGAAAACTTGCCATAAAAATAAACAAAACTAAGACAGTGGAGTATTTCATTTCTTACCATTTTATCTTATCATTTACTGAATACAGAAGTCTAATGGACAATTTCACATTGTCTTCAGCATCCCAACAGTCTGATTTATTTAATAGTGAAAGGAATTTAATCAAGTATGCAGATTATGACAGGAATCATAGTCTGCATTAGCGTATGCACAGACCTCTAGCCCTTTTCCACAGGTCTGCTCATTAGTAAACAGAACATTGTTAGGTAGAGAGATAATCAACCTGATCTCCAGGGCTATGATAATGAACATCTGTTTCTTTGCTGAGTTTATCCAGTCCTTTCACTAGAGCTTCAGATAGATACTGGGCAATTCACTGCACTGAGTGAGAAATGATCACGTTTCAGACTCTGCGATTACAACCTCTTTTGAGGTTCATTCTTAACAAATAAACTAATTCTGAACAAATGAATAAACAACAAATACATTCTATGTTACAACTTGGTTTAATCAATTAGTGCTTTATTTTATTTTTTTAGAGCCTGTATTTTTAAGCAAAATGTTTCTTGTTAAAAGAAATCTCAGGCTAAGTTTGCATTATGAGGTTCTATTTGCAGTCTGACAGTACAGATATAACCAATCAACATTCATTTCCACAAGCTCAGCGACAAGTTCCTTTCTAGAGAGAGTTACTAACAATTCTTATCACCCAAAGTTGAAAGTGTAGTACAATTAATTAATCTCTGTACTAGGGACTAATGTAAAAAATATTTAATAATTCTTCAGAATGCTGGCTATGATGAATTTAAATAAAGTTTTTAACACAGAGCTCTTCGAATTTAAAAAGTTCTTCCCGCCTTCCAATCTGGAAACTGCCATTTCCAAATATCATGGGATTTTAACTTTCAGTACTCAAAAGTGTCTCAAAACTTCAAGATATGAATGTTGGTTGCTATCCATAAGACTTAAGCTATTTGGAAAGTGGCCTCTTTGATTCTCAAAACTGAATGTAGATAAACCTTATAATTCCGAGCCAACGATTTGGTTCAGCAGTTGTCACAGTGTGATAAACAATTCAGTGATATGAAACAAAAGGCCAAGGACAGTGAGGCTTTGCTGCACAGTTCTAGTGAGCCTCTTAAGAATAGCATAACCAAATATGTCAATATGGCTAAAAATAGAAAGTAGAAGATACCAATTTGCACTGCTTGATTTGCATTCTTGTAGTGATTTTAATCCCTTTTGGTAGCATTTTTAAGAAAAGGCTTGAGCAATTATTACACCATCTGAAAATGTGTTATGGAAAAAAGGTCACGAGAGAGGTCATTTCTACCTGATCTTTGAGTGCATGGAGAGCCAACTCATGCTCTTTCTGCTTGCTCTGCAGTTGCTCCTTCAGCTCAGCAACATTCTGTGGCCCCACACACACACAAACACACACACACACACAAACACACACCGATATTGAGATTCAGTGGGCATTGGGTGTGACAATGATTCAGTGGTGGGCAAAGGCCCATTAATCTGAACAGGGTGTTCCTGAGAGCCTGGCCCTCATACTGAAACCCTGAGTGCAGCGTTCAGCTTATCATTATACCACTGACCATCCATCCACTGCTCTTAAATCTGTACAAGAAGCTTCAACACCAGGCAAACAGCCCAAGGGAGGGGCCAGACAAATGAGGGGAAAATTCACATTTGTAAATTGTAGGGCCTTGAAATGCTTGAAGAAAACTAAAAAGGAGTCAAACATTTACTCAGTTAAAATGACTGAAGCTCTAATAATAGGAATCATGTATTTAAAACAGAATTATGGCAGTAGATCAATATTAAACTTAATCTGTCATAATACTTTGCTAATACCTTGATACCTAACTTTTGAACGGTAATGTCAAATTTGAAAAGAAAAAAAAAATGAAATAAAATGATTATTGAACAATATTTACCATTTAAAAGCACACCATGCTTGAAACACCCACGTGCAACACATTCAAACAATACAGTTAATTATTTTGGTATACAGGTCATATGTATTAGAGCCTTACATGTTATCAATATCGCAGACTAATGTCAAACAATATGTCACGCAGACTTTGAGATGCTGGGAATGCTGCTTACAGACTACTAACAGGTTATGCAGTGTTTACCTGGTTGGCAGTCATTAAATCAGTCTGCAGTTTCTGCACTCGCAGGTTTATAGATTTCAGCTCCTCCTCTTTCCGCTGCTGAATCTCCTCTATTTTAGTCCTGGAGTAAAATAAACCCATATGCAAATCATTTCTCATAGATGCAATCTGACAAATACAAACCCCTCTGCTCTAGGTGCTTATTCAAATGAGCACCAGTATATCTGAGCAAAATGACTGAGCAATACATTTGGGAGGGAAATATAACATATCCTTAAATGAGTTTCTTTGTTACATCGCATAAACAAATGAAGTTATCTGTAAAGGCAAAGAGTGTTTGTTTATTCTCTCTCTCTCCCACCTGCTGTCATTGTAGAGAACCTCCTTTTCACCCTGGAGCCGCAGAAAGCTGTAACATGAGCACAAAGAGAGTTTGAAGTACATGAACAAAGACATATTGCTTGTCATTCTTATATAATCTTAATCCAAACAATTTTTTCCCCACATACTATAATCTATAACAAAGAAACATTAACATAATTCATAATTGATAATAAAATACAATATTAAATACTATATAATTAAACTATTGAAATTATATATATAATTATATATATTGTTTTAGCACAGGTAGAAAGTCATAGAAGGGCTGTGTGTGAATAATTGGAATAAAACTTGTGTCAGTACCACAGTTACAATTTTAAGGGCCTAAAACCACCAAGAACATTCAAAGCTAAAACTTAGGCCGTTATATACAATCAATTTAAAAAGTGCCTGACACAGGACATCACTGAGGTTGTGTCTGTTGTAATAATACCCCTGTGTCACTACCAGAGGGGGGGCACAGCTGCAGCAGCAGCAGCAACTTTGCTGACTGAGCTAGTGACAGCAAGCTTACGAACAACAAGCTCCCGTTCAGAACCATTACACCTGCTCACTGACTGTCCGCTGGACCAGCATTCAGGCACCACTGAGGGCCGAGGGCCACGCTGCAGGCCCGTGATGTCACGAAAAGAAAGCTGCCGATTGGAGGAGAGGCCACAGAACATTACAGAGGCTCGACGCCTCGTCATGGCTCAGCGAGTACGAGTCAAAAGGGTGAGAGTAAAAAAAATGATAGTAATTTATCTTCAGCAAGAAGTGGTCACAGTTTAAAATAGAATATCACACCACTGGCAGGAACGGGACAAAGGACGGAGTGGTTTCTTTCCTGCGGTTTTCTATTTTTTGTGCTACCGCTAACACATACAAAAATTAGCTCGCTGTACGTATGTAGGTGGTCATTAACATATTTGAGACATATGAGACATGAGCACGTTTTAAATAGTCATTCAGATTAACAGAGATTCTAATCCTCAAAGATTAAACTATGCATGTCCCTGATCTGATTATGTAAATCCTGACCTAGAATGTGATACAAACGAAACTATAATTTATTCATTTTTAGATTGGGAGAAGAATTTAATGGAAGGGGCACCTGATGAATGTCCTAGAAGTGAAAATGTAGGAAAGCATGTGGCTCTTACCTCTCCTGTTTTTTCTTCAATTTGTCCGTGAGCTTGAAAGGCAAAAATCATAAATTCCGTTAAAATCATATAGTTAGCGTAAGTACAAATAAAACCATACATTTCCTAATAACAATCTGACATTTACCTTAGCAATGTCCTCTTGGAGTTTACCTATTTCTGTCTGCTTTGATGTCTGGACATAAAACAACGATCAAATAAGCTGACATTTCAACACAGCAAATGTAACTACTACCAAAATGTAAAGCAAAATGTTCACCACGCTACATAAATGGAAAGCACTTTCTGAGATACAGGAACAATAAAGCAAGTACAGATATTTACATCACAGTTAATATAAGCAGCACCCCAAACTATTCACCGTAGCCCTAAGATTCAGAAAGTAAAGAACCAATGTTTACCTCTAGTACCTGAAGCTGTTCCTTCAGTAAACGCTTCTCTTCCATCTCTGTTTGAAGCTTCAGCTCCACCTCTAAAAGTGACAAGTAAGTAAAAATGAAGGAACAGAAGTAAATATGAGGACAGAAACGAAGGCACACATTCTGAAACTCTGGAGTTACCACTGCTGACATCAATTTATATAGCATTTAATTTAACGATTACTCCAGTAATTCATAAAAGCAATTATTTCATGCATGCATTTGTGAAACGCTTCTGGTGAGGGTTTTCTCTCTTTCAAAAGTGGACACAAAAGTGATTAGAGCATTAATAGTTCCCTCTTGTGGACAGTTCAGACTGCTGCATCTTTATAATGACCTGAGAATTCCTTGTTTATAATTAAAACAGCAGAGTACTCACTTCACAGATTAATTGTAAATGTACATTTTAATTTTTAATCAAGTATACTCATTATGGTTTCTCAAGCAGACATTGTAATGAGCACAATACAGAAAAATAACATTTAGAAGACTTAACATTAAGTGGCATCACAAAAGCACCTCCTTAGTGGAGATTTTCTATTAATTCTGAAAAATCTGGAGATTAAATGTGATGTTTCATAAAGTTGCTGGATACTGTGATGACAATACGTGATGTGATGAATTATAAAACATTTTTTTTAAATGTCTGAGTGTGTGATAAATAGACTCTTTTTGCTGTGTAAACAGAAATCCAAGTAATCTCTTATTTAAGCAAAAAAAGACTACAAAACACTGCAATCCCACAGATCACAACTGCACAAAGTATAAGAGAAAAATAATGAAATACTGATAGCCAACACCATAACTAAAAGCACATTTTTGCATATTGCAAAGCTGATGGATAAAGTCAGCATTCCCTGAAAGAACTGGATCAATATTCAATTTGATGAGTGTACATCAGGCAAAGGTCTAGATTACAGTGCACCTTAAACTTCTAACAGTAAAGATAAAACAGTAAAAAATAACAGTAACTTTTAAGAGTAAGACTAAAAATAGACACCACATCAGCATTCTTGTGCATTCCTGATCACTTCAATACATTCATTAAAATGTGCCAAAAACCCATCTCACATCAGCATTTATACATGGATAAATAACAGGTGTAGTGTGACGGTACTGGAATTTTGTGACCTAGTACGCCGGGGTGGAATATGGTCTCATTTAAAATGTTCAATAGAAATAGTAGTAACAGTAGTAATAGCTCACCGCTTAGCTTGTTCACACTCTGCTCCAGAGCGTTACTCTGTGCTTCGCCCTACAAAAAAAAAAAAAGACAACAAACATTAATACAAACACAGTTAAAACCTGCTCTCATTCAAATACTTTACATTTTCATGTCATTTAAAACGTCAGTTGTTGAAAGCAGTTACAAGTAAAACTATAAAAGACCAATAAAAAGACAATATAGGTATAGACTTATTACAAATTCAAGAACACAATCATAGTACTTGAATTCCACATAGTAAAACATAAATACACTATACTGCCAAAAGTATTGGGACACTCATATCACTAAATCACTGAATTCAGGTGTTCCAATCACTTCCATGGCAACAGGTGAATAAAATCAAGCACTCAGGCATACAGACAGCTTCTACAAACATTTGTGAAAGAAAGGGTCGCTCTCAGGAACTTGGTGAATTCAAGCCTTCATGAGATACCACCTGTGTAATAAGTCAATTCATGAAATTTCCTCGCTACTAAATATTCCCCAGTCAGCTGTTAATATTATAACAAAGTGGAAGCAATTTGGAACAACAGCTACTCAGCCACCAAGTGATAGACCACATAAATACACAGAGCACACAGTGTGAAGAGTCGCCAACTGTCTGCACAGTCAATGGCTACAGACCTCCAAACTTTGTGGGGCCTTCAGAGTAGCTCAAAAACAGTGTGTAGAGAGCTGCATTAAAGTTCATGAGTATGTAAAGGCAGGCGTACCAATACTTTTGACAATAGTGCATATAATGTATTCTATTATATCAGATTACACTGACAATGCATAACAAACTATTTCATTTTGAAAGAGGTTATTTGTGAATGACATTGGGATCAAAGCACACTGGTAACGTCTTCCTTTGACTGAACCAACCATAGCTCACCTGCTCCAGTCTGTCATTGCCTGAAGCAGCTGCCCTTGCATCAGTGACACCGCTGGCGTGAGCGTGCGACTGGTGGATCCCATTGGAGTCAGCCTGACCATCGATCACCGCCTCTTTCCCATCATTAACGTCTGCACCCCGCAAACGATTCAGCTCGTTGTCATAGCGCTCCTGAAGTGCTTGACACGTACACAGACAAACACAGCAATATAACCATCCTGCAGTGACAGGTCACATACATCAGAGTTTGCGGGGAAATAAACAAGACCGTACAGCTGACATTAATACTGCCAAAATGCCTTTTTCTGCAGTCTTGCACCTCTTAAAAGGTGATTACGTGTGTTTCAGGTGTTTTAGCTTCAGCTTAGCTGGCATTCAATCTATAAGAGGAAGCTGTGAGGACAATCGGTTTATGCTGTCATCATAAAAAATCTATGAAACAAAGAAAAAGGGCAGACTTGAGAGTAAATGGAGAAGAGACAAAAAAATTGATCATTATTTATGTCCACAGCATTGGGGTCAAAGTTACAAAATATTTAGAACAGGCGTGTCAACAGAGGCTGGTGTGGTTTTTGTTCCAGTAGATCAGAAGTACAACTGATTGTGCTTGGTCTCAAACAGTTGATCAGTTATGCTCCTAGCTGTTTAAGATAAAAACCTGTAGCCACATCCCTGATTTAGAGGAACACAAGTTTGGTTTCAAACTTGTCACTGCACTCCATCCAGTGCAAGAATGTATTCGATTCCTAGAGCAACTCAGTAGTAAGCAGTATGGATGCTACCTGTAAATACTAAGACAGGTTTGTGCGAACACGCTCACACACACAATGTTACAATAATTGTTTATTTGTATTTATTGTTAAAGAATGCTTACTTCCCTGCTGAATGGCTTTAGACAGTCTTACATGGCTCAGTATAGTGAATACAGCTCCTTTCAAACATATTTGCATGGATCAAAAATTAATTGATTTAATAGTACTGGTTTTAGGTAAGAAAATACTCTATGATAAAAATGTATAATTGACATGTTTGCATAGGAACTCAACCCCCATGCTATGGAAGATCCAGGGTGCATAGAAAGAGGTTGATGAGGACACAACTTGCTTACAATGCATCTTATCTTCTGGATAAGAAAACCTTGTAAAAATAAAGACCAAAGACTAAAGAAAGTATATACCCACACACACACACACACACAGACACACATATAGTTACAGACATGTATAAGACAAGAGGCTACAAAATAATATATTGGATATCCCAGTGAGCACTGCTGGATCGTTTGTCAAAAAAAAGGATGCTGTATCTTATGACCCAGGCTTGCAGGGTCCAACAATCACTTTGAGGAGCTAAAGAGTTCAGGGACTGAGACTGAACTGAAGGTGAGATAAGAGTATCTCTGCCTACTACTCAGAAAACCTTGTCCCAACAAAGAAGTTTTGGGGCCGAGGCACCAATTGATTTTCTTCAATGGTCAATGTGCATCTTATTAAAACTGAAGGATTAATGGATGGTGCAAAATACAATGAGATGCCACACAGCCTGCTTCTGTTTGGTAAGTTAAAGCTTGGGTTAAAGATTTAACCTTTTAGAAAGACAATGATCCAGAGCACAAAGCAAAACAAGTGGTTAAACAACAAAAATAGTTAATGTTCTACAACGGCCAAGTTAAAGTTCAGATCTCAATCCAATCGAGAATCTGTGGCACAATTACTGCAGTCCAAATGAATGAGGCAATGAACCTGTACAGCCTGAACCAAAACTGAAAGAAAGAATTAGTGAAAAAAATCCCTCTGAAACAGTGTGCAAAGCTAGAAACTAAACTCAACAGACTTAAAGCACTGCAAGTCACTGCAGCAAAAGGTAGCTCAGCATTTGGCTTTTATTTTAAAAGCATATGTGGAACAACCTGTATATGCGTCACTCTTAATCCAGTCACGAATACTTATGAGAGGTTTCCGATCTGTAGCCAGGGACATGAAGGCTGTGAACTATTCGTGGTTTTGTTTTTTTGTTTTTGTTTTTTACACAGGTGCTCTCTTACCTGCCAACTTCTTCTGCAGGGCAGCGTTCTCAGCCTGGAGGCGCAGCTCTCCATCTGCTGGCCCAGAGACAGGGCTAGGGGCTGGAGGTAAAAGGCCTTTCCCTTCTCTCAGCACCTGATTCTCAGTCTCCAAGAGTTCAATCTGCGAACATAACTAAACACAGACCACGAACTAATAAAGACGCCACTAACTACTCAAAGCTTAGCTCATCCTCCACACAGATACAACAAACTATTCAGTGTTTAGTGTCCAACAAAACCTTCTCTGAATAGTTTGTTCCACCATGACCCAGGACACATTTTCTTACGTATACGATGTATGTTTATTTTGCCCTTTGAGGCCATGTCTTTGTATCTGTCTACTGTTCATACTTGATATTATCCATTTATATATGTGCCAGTCCCACACAAAAGGAAACACAGTGTATTGAAATTTGAGATCACTGCATTTTAGTAAAAGAAAATGGAAAAATCTTAAGCATGCTTTAAGTGTTTTGTTCCCCTTAGGTATGCTTTAACCTGTTAACCCTCCTACAATTTTTCCCCGACTGCTGTACCCAACTTCAAAAGCTCACAGCTCCCTCATG
>JBBPCY010000018.1:17153305-17172785 GCA_037974405.1 Brachyalestes nurse
GCGGAGGATATTTGCAGTTTCCGCGTTATTGTGGGGATTTCCGCATAAAACTATGAGTTCGGTTCTCAAGAAAAATCAGTGTGTGACTGAATCCGCGAGTCCTGATCCGCGTAAAACTAGGAGATTACTGTATAACTGTCCATCCAGTTCCGCTTACAATATCTTCTCTGTACTAGAGTTCACAAATAAAGATACACTAATGCAGGATTAAAATATCATTGGATTCCAGTGACTGACAGGCGGGTAAACAGTAACACATTCATCAAATCTCCTCTGACAAAATCCAGAGGTTTAAGTGACGGTTTGGCCAAAAATTACATTTACATTATTTTTCTGATCATCAACATTCAGTTTCATGCTGCAGACTTTTACAACAAATTAATTCTGAGGGTGGAATTTTGCATAAAACTCAGATTTGTGTCCTGGACCAGCAGCACTGCTGCCATGGCTGCTACTTTAAGATTTTTGTGCCACTATATCTACAGTCCTCTTGTTTGACAGGAGATCTTGAATTTAGATTTACTCTGTTGCCATGGTCACAAAAGCTGAACTTAGTCCAAGCAACAGCAGGTAATTCTTTATTTCTTACCCTGATTCATGCACACAGACCCTAACAAATGTGCTCTGCCTAGGGTTACTTACAATGTATGATCATTAAAATCTGGCAATTGTAAATGTCATTTTAAAAGAACAGCGAGTGTCTACCTTCTGTGCTTTGACGTAATCTTTCTCCAAGGTCGAGGTCTTTTGACGAACATTGCTGAGTTCTGTGAAACAGAGTGCGAAAGTAGAACACACAGTCAGGAACTTACAAACAGAGAGACACATGGAAAACGCACCATTCAGGCATACAGATGGAACTCTATAGCTAAATGACTTAAAGAAATGACTTGTGTCATTTGTTTCAGTTAGAGTTTGTTATTAATAAATTTCAGACAACCTTGAATGATGTAGAATATAACAAATTGCAGCTCCTGTGACTTTTTCCAAATTGCAATTTTAATATGAAACAATTAACCATTCCCCTCTACTACACTAATCAGGAAAAAAAAATTTACTAAGTGCCATCAAGTCCTGGGGATCATATGAACAGCAATTCTCAAACATCCTTCTGGTCTTCTGTTTAGTCCTTTATGTTTCTTAATGTTTTATCTGAAAATATTCATCTATCTTATTGCTGGCTGTCCTCGTAATACAATATATCTCATTTAAGTTTACTTTGGTCTGGTTATCTGAGTTTTGAGTAAGAGGTAAGGCTAGACTTCATTCATATGTTTTCTTTGGCCTCTGAGGTAATATTTGCAACCAGAAGGCATCAAAATCATTATACTCACTTAAATTGTTCTCTTAGGAAAAAGGGTTCTATAAAGTATCTAGTTTACACAGTTTTTGAAAGAACTACAAGCATTCCATCAGATATTTCACACCACTGAAATGATAAAAGTTGTAATACTACTATTACCAATAACAATAGTAATAATTGAATGAAAATGAGATGAAGAGTACTCTACAGTATATATTAACTGACCATTATAACTCAGTGGATGCAGAGCTGAAATCAGAACAACAACTTGCAAAAAATATCTAAGCATTCAAATGATTCTTTGAGTTGTCATGATTTTACCTACAAACACTATGACAAAAGAGTGCACACCTTAAAGAAGTTTCAAGATTATATTAATGATAAGTGACTACACTGAGGACAAATTCATCTCACTTGTGTTTGATGTAGAAAAAAAAACAGGTTAACTGAGCAGGGCAACAAGTATCAGGCGCATTTCGAGTGACGGGCTGGTTAGACATTAGCTAGAGGGGTGGAGTCTCAGACATGGTCTTTTTCTCTGACCTCAGTCATAACCTATTAAGCACTCCTGGCACTGCTCTGATGTTATCAAGGTAAACACTTCAGAACAATATCACAGCCTGCTGTTTAGGAGACTGTGAACTATGATTAACAATGTTTTTCAAATCAGCCTGCAAGTCGTGCTTTAATGCTGCTCTACAGGTAAAGCAGCATTAAAGCACAACAAACATACCCTCCATGTTTAGAAACAAGCTGAACTGAAATTATGGCTGTGACACGACAGTCTCCATGCAAGTGAGAGAGAACTGCTGATTTAGATAGCAGCATTTTCCCTTACCAACTGAAGTAAACAACTGAATGGACCCTCTACATATTATTAAAACTGAGGGGTCAACCAACTTTGTTTTTGTTTGTTTTTTTGTCAAGGCCAATACTGATTATTGTAATCAAAGAGACCAATAGCCAATTTTTGGAAGTGATAAAACATTTGTGGTAAAAATTAAAATCTTGGTGTCAAAATATAGAACAACATCAACTCCAACGTAGTTAAAAGGCCTTTAAGTATATTTATTCTTGAAATATGAGAGCTTCAGTACACACAGTACCATTACTAGTCATTTGTGGTTGAGGACGTGAGAATGACTGGTCCTGGTAAATGACACACAAGAAACAATATTATAGTCTATTAATGTTTAGAGAGTCAGCTGGCTAACTTATGGATCAACAAATGAACTTGCTAAAGTTTGCTATCACATTCGGGCTAGTCACATGGGTGAGTAATGCTGTAGTACCTTAAATAAGTTCCAGATGCACTGGCAGTAATGTTACTCAAAGGTACAGCTATCGCTACATGCTAGACTCTATTATTACACCGGGCCACACAGAAAGACAGAATAAAACATATCTTATTGATTATCAGAGTTTGAAAGATCTTTTATTTAAAAAAAAAAAACACTCGTCTCGGTTACCGGCTCATAGGAGGGAAACAAGCACAGGGCTCCCACTAATTAGCGGAATCGTGAGTTGTATTTTTACGCACTTTGCTTTTAGTTGTATCTATACCGGTCCGTGAAAAATACTGTTTTACATGATACCGGTCCGTGGCGCAAAAAAGGTTGAGGACCACTGCTTTAGACCCAAGCTGAATTCTACAAAACCCTTTCCTGACTTTTTCAGAAATAAAAGGCTTATTCATTACTGTTTTAAACAGACAATGTGTTCATAAGACTAGGAGAAAATGACATTTACCCCAAGGATGTTATAAAAATATCAGGTCCTACACAAGCAAATATCTGGTCCTACATAAGCAACACTAGCTAAAGGGCCCAACACCACCCCTATGATTTCTCAACTTACCGCTGTTCTGTGAAAGACTGAAGCAAGTTAAATGCAATTTAGTAACATGTAATATAGTAACATGGCAAACAATGTTTAAACAGTGACCAACAGCTACATTCAGGTTATTGGTTTGGGACTAAATATGACTGTTAAACTCCAAATTCTCTAAAGATGACTGTTAGAATCACAAAGACAGTAATCAACCAAATTAAAAACACAAATCCATACCAGGTAAGTATAAAACACTGACAAACCTAAAATGTTGCTTGCCTAACTAAGTTATTACCTCATAATAAAATGTATCAAGCTAAAATTGGCTTCTTAATTTAGGTTCCACCTTAAATGCTGAACATTCCTGCGCCATATAAGGTGAACAGAAAATAATCTACAAAACACAACACCAAAAAGCCTGAGGCACTCAGTCAACCAGCACAGCTGTTTATCTACAGACTTATGCTTTGAATTCACTTCTGTATCATTGCTATAATTTAAGGAAGCAAAAATCTGACTTAGTCACAATGTTTGAATGAACATTAACTTCCAGTGTAATGGTAAATCTCTTAGCCTGCCCTAGAAACTGGGTTTTTTGCAACTTCAGCATAACGGATTGTGATGTTTACTGCAACTTCAGCAATGTCTGCTGCCCTACCTTCTAAACACGGTGAGCTCCACTCTGCGAACGCACTCCTCTGTGTCCTTTTGCCGCACAGTAGCCTTCAGTTTTATAAATTAATTCATTTTATCAGCAATCAAATTTTTTAAAAATGTACTACTAATCATAAAACAGCTGAATATCAGCTCTGATAATCAGCCAGGTCAATAATCAGCCAGTCAACCCCTAATAAAATCTGTAATTTCAACACATTTATGGCCAAACGAAAGACAAAACTGTGTTGATAAACTCATGTGGAACTGAGATTTCCATTTAAATTCAAATACAGTGTAATTGCAGTAGCTTTGTAATAAGTATTTTCTACTGAACAGTCTTGAGTATTAAACTTTCAATTAAACTGTGGATCCCTTTCTCATGTGGTGATATGCGACACCCTTGCTGTGAACGACACCTCTTACACACAGGAGTCAGCTGTGTGTGCTGAGTGCAGTGTGCGGCCGCTGCTTACCTGCCGTGTTTTTCCGCAGGTCATCCGACAGCTGGTAGTTTTGGGTTCGCAGCTCCAGCAGCTGAGCCTGTTGTGACAAAAAACATTGCAATTTGATCCCATTCAGTGGAACACAGTGGAATGCTCTGACAATGGTCCAAAAACGTACGCTCCCGGATAACACTGGGGTGGTAGTAATCTAGTGGGTAAAACACTTGTTGCAGGTTCGAACCCCCACTTTCTACCTTGAGCAATGATTGCACCACCATAACTAATGATTGCAAGTCTGTCTGGATGAAGGCGTCAGCCAAACACCATAAATGTAAATGTTCTAAACAACAGCTTCTCACTTGGCTAGGTAGCCTAACTAATTAATGTAAGTCACTCTGGGTAAGAGAAAAGGGTAAATAACACAAAAACACCCCAGAAACAAAACCAGCCCTAGAGTTTAAGACTTCCGTCTTGGTGTTCTTCCACCTGCTGTACCCTCAGTGCAGTTGGACTGGAATTTTTCTTCAGGCTTTCTCCACACAACTTGACTTTTGTCTGCAGATAGCATAAATACAATGTCCCAACTCTGGCCAACACCTTGGTCTGAATCTGGGTGCCAAAACACAGTCACCACTTAACCCCAATTCTGCCAAAATACAAATACTGTAGAAACATTCTGTATGGTAGTTTGGATGTAAGTGTCAAGTGTCCATTTGTCATATGTGACCGCACCACACCACTGCACACCGTGTGAACAGCACAAATTTTTCTCTGCATTTAACCCATTCACCATGTGAAGCAGCAGGCAGCCAGGAACAGAGTGCCCAGGGAGCAGTGGGTGAGGACGGTAACTAACTGAAGGGCACCTCAGTGGTGCTACTAGCAGTCCTGGGATTCAAACCCACAGCTTTCTGATTACAGGGTCAACTCCTTAATCACTATGCCACCAGCTGCCTCAGATATTACAACAAACCTTAAATCGAATGCTTCCACTGGGCCAGTTTTGGCCCATTATACACGTACCATTACCTGCAAGAGCCTAAACCGGGCAGTGATGGGCCCTGGATTTTCTGCTATTGGGACTTTCTGAAACATTCCATGAATCAACTTTGAAAAACGTTTAAATATTTTAATAATAATAATATTACAATGTTAAAAAATACATTCTACCACTAAAATGTAAAACACTTAAAATGTTCAAACACTTTTGAAGGCAGCAACTGTCTATCATGGAGCTTCAGTGAGGATTCTCTACTGCAAATCACAGATCTATCAAAATCTGCAATAATCCACGGTAGGTCAAGAGGTTTACGGTCAGGTTTGATCACATTATATGTCTAATAAATACATAATCAGTGGCTTCAACTGGCTAGTTTATAAAAGCTTTACTGGATTAGATTGGATGATGGAAATACTGACATAATTAGCCTGGCATCTCACATGTAACTGGATATTGGGTTAGGAAGCTACAGTTCCACATTTGTGTCAACACATCCCGATGCTACATATTGAGCCAGTCGTCTGACAGCAGTACTGCAAAGCTGTCTTATTGCAGTTTGCGAATAAAAACAGTATTTAAATCACATACAGTGTTCCTTTAACCATTCAAAGCTGCTTCTGGCTTGGAAAGCTAATGTAAACAGATGTGCCTTGCAGCTAAGGAAGCTAACCGGCTAACGAATGCTAAGTCATTATTAGCTCCACAGCATTACTTTAAAGCCTGATATCAGGGCCAAACAGGTTTATCATGCAAAGACACACCACAGTGACTTAAGAAAAGTGCTTAATACGTGTGCTATGCCACCAGAAAAACCTGTCCACCTTTTAGTTTTCAGGGTAGCTTGCATGCTAACCTGTGCTAGCGTTAGCCACCCTCCCACTACAGCAGCAGCAGTCAGAATGGAGCAGGCCCTGAGAACATCCCTATTCTTTAAGATACAGACAAAATAATTCTTAAACAGATGCACAGCGTGACATCTAGAATTCCCAACTCCAGAATGAGGGACTAAAGAGGTAAAGTGTGGTGTTAACTAACCTGCATACGGTGAAACTCCTCTTCTGATAGAGCCTGCGCCATCTTCACCCACAGGAGTTCACTCTCAGTCCACCAAGAGGTGGTGTTAAAGCTCCTTCACTTAATCCTCACATTCAGAAAGTCATTTACATTGCTTATTCATATCGTTCTGCAGCTTTGAAAACTTGTGTCAGATGATGAAGTGAATAAGCCACGCTGGAAAGCCTCCTATCATTCCCTGGATGAAAAGTACCAGCACTGTCCAGGACAATTCATCCAAAACACATTGGGATAGTGTGATACCACACCTGTCCTGCAGGTGGCGTGAACTCACATGACCACCTGCAAAAATGTGTTTTTACTTCGTAGCAGATTAACAGATCAGATTTTTTCTTTGTATCAGAATTAAACAGGCTGTTAAAACAGATACATGTAAATGAAATCTTTTCTTATTTGGTGTTCTGTTTTGCACCTCGCTTAGGTTGAAGCATTCCTTGTAACTTAAGGGATGGGCAGGGCTAAACGACTAGGTTGATTAAGTGAATGTGTGTAAACGTGTTCATTTTTGTGACATCACAAACATAGTCAATTCAAAATAGACTGTTTTTGCAGCTTAAATTCGATATGCGGTCGATAAAGTCTCGGAAGTGAGTGACACATTTTAAAACTTTTTACTTGTTTACATATTGCATCCATTTTGTTTATTTAAATGTTCCTGTTAATGTTAAGGGAAAAAATTCTCAGGTCAGGTCATTCAAACACTATGTTTGACGAAGACACACACACACACATGTTATACATATATTTTTATTTGTAAGTCTTACAGTGCTGTGAAAAAGTATTTGATTTCTACTTTTGCATTTTTTTGCTGCACTACAAGATACAAATTTAATACAAACACTAATTTAACCCAGTTAAACACGAAATAAAGTTTTTAAATGACCGTTTGGTTTGTTGTAGGAAAATAAACCTGTGATGCATCAGTCAATTAGACAAATGTATTTGATAATTGGGCTCAATTATACAAGACATCCCAAACTTGATCATTTCCAGCCCTGCTGAATGTAAACATCACTTAGATAAGACCTTTCCAGCAATGGGGCTAAAAGGTCTTAACAGGCAGCACAGTATGATAAAATCCAAGTTGATGAGAAAGAAAGTAAAAGAAATATATAACTTTCTAAAGGACCACAAAGCCATTTCTAAGGCTCTTTGGGTAACAAACCACTTTGAGAACCACTCATCAATCTTCAAAAGGAGAAAACCTAAAACAATGGTGAATCTTCCCTGAAGTGGCCAGCCTACCAAAGTTCATGTTATGGTAGGTCTACATCGTCTGCTTTTGGGGTGACCCACATGAAAGAAACATAGTTGTATCTTGGTTGTGGCTCCAAAACCGAGGTCCTATATTGCTCTGAGAAAAAGGTTTAAAGGGCCAGACATACTCATAAAGCACTATTAAGAAACAGTTTCCACGTTTATGGAGCTATGATATCCAACACACATTAACTTTCAGATGCTAAAAGGCATTGAAAACTGTAGGATCATATGACAAAAATAATGTTTTATCACAGCCAAGCACTCACACCGATGTATCTTATTCATGTAACAAAGGGTGGCTATGTAAATGTAGCACCACTTACATTGAGGAAGTATATCCTGATTCTATGTGATGTCCATCCGCTATTGGCATCTGAAGTTTTATTTAAAGTATATTCCTAGTTTATTCAATTTTATTCATAGTTATGCACAATACATTTACTTGATTTGTTAAGGCAAATAGTGCATTTTTAGGCTTTCATTACTTGTTGGCTTCAAGGGGTATAACAGTGCATCAAAATAATGCAATGCAAAAATGTAACACTGTGCATCTTGGGCACATGACAGTGCATCGTGTAGAATAAGCATTCTATTAATTATGATATTTAATGCTTCTGCGTTGTTTGTAGTGTTCAATCAATGGCAGTTAACAACCCAGTCCACCAAATTTATGTCATAAATCACCATACTCACCACCTTCCAGTTCTAGTTTCATTAACTGAATAGTCATGATTTTTCTTCATTGAAATAGAATTTTTTCAATTTTTTCAATGTTTTCAGTCTTTGTTAAGTATGTGTGTATCAAACCATGAGCAATGAATTGTCTATCAAATCAAATATTGCACTGACCATATCATTACAGTTATTACATAATCAGCTACATTATCCTCATTTCTTCAGTGTAAAATTTATTAGCAAATTTAAGACACCTAACATGTCTTGGCTGATCGAGCAGGTTTGGGTTTCGGAGAAATTGTGTAAGATTTTTGCTAAGCTGTCTCTTTAACAGCCGCCGGGGGCTATAAGAGAGAAAGTGCTCCGCTGTCTGATGACTCCTGCCTTTCAACTCTGGCCTTGCCGTTGGAGAAGCTTCTGCCTGGCTGTGGGGTGGTGGAGTATTTTGGGGGAGAGCGGATAAAGAGACAGTCTTCTTCCTTCTTGATCCATCGCAGCAGCTTAGTAACACCACTAATGGCGGAGGACTTGGTAACAAGTGGACTGAAGCAGGCGTACATCTCAAACTTGCCAGTGGCCTGTTAAGGAAAGCAGAGAGAACTAACCTTATGTGTTGGGTTCACTTAAAAAAGGAAAAAATGCTACAGGAACAACACAATTTTGCTTAAGTCTGGAATAACACATCCACATTATCTTTCCAGAATATGCAACTTATAAAAATGTAAAATTCACATTCCAGTCAAAAAATTAATAGGTATAGCAATAAAATGCCAATCAAAGTCAAAGGTAGCCCAAATGGTTTCAATAATTCCATTTGTGGATGTGGTTTAGCACACAGTACGAAATGCTTTGAGCTGTAAAAATGTGCAAAACTTCACTGGGAAGTCAAATGCTGCAGGCGGCCTTTTTAGACAACAGCTTTTCACAAAGCACCTCACATCTAGAATCAGTTATTGTGACAAGAACCATGATAAAAATTTGATCCAAGATCAGTCCTCTTAAGTCCTGGGGATTTCTGAAATGTAGCAGTGAGGTTTTTATACAGTAAGTCATATTTATTTAAGTGTTTCACATGTAAAGTTGATGATGGTGAAATATGGGTAAATCTGAAAAAGGGATACTATTGTGTCCTACAATATGTTTCCGGTACATTGTTTGTTTGTTTGTTTGTTTGTTTGTTTGTTTGTATGTATGTATGTATGTATGTATGTATGTATGTATCTATTTATATCTATATCTATCTATCTATCTATCTATCTATCTATCTATCTATCTATCTATCTATCTATCTATCTATCTTTTTTGGCCCTGACATTTCCCTTAGTGTCATTAGCGTAATTGTTAAGTCCTCTTTAACCCTGAATAGTAAATGTTACAACACCACATAAACCATCATATATGGCGAAACGTACCCATGCTAGCAGGGTCTCTTTCTGGGTGGCATGATATAGAAGTTTAAGGGGTCGTGAGGTGCTGTGGATTCGGCTGTGGAGATGCCGGTACAGGTCCATCAGTCGGGCCCACTCCTCTTCAGTAGTGTACGGAGCCTCCACCTCTGGGCTGAGACATACACAAGGATTCATAAGAACTGTTAGTGCCTGGTGCCGCAGACTGCTAGAAAGTAGGATTATGGTAAAAATGTTGTTTAGGAAAATATTGGTGTTTTTAAAGATGGCTTTTTTCATTTGTCAAAGAGGCTTCATTTATAGTCATTTATAGCTAATGGTCTGAATAATAAAAGTTTATACCCTACCAGGTTAGCAGGCCTAATGCCACATTTGACACATCAAGTAAAATGTGTTTTACATTGTATGACAGAATAGATAGAATGAATCACTTAAATGAGATATTTTGGTTAATTGTCATCCATAATAGTATGTTATACAGTGTCAGAAATCACACAGGTCTATTTGATATTCCTATAACTACTCTACAATGTTTATGGCAAATATGTAAGGTAAGCAGTTTTCACAATGATAATTGTTAAACCAGTGGAAAAGTCGAAGGCATCACGAATGTCATGGCTGATCATTTATGTTTGAGGTTAAGGAAAATTAGGAAATGTTGATCTTTGGCACTATTCTTTTAAGCATAGTTACAAATGAATGCAGAATCACTGTTTGAAGTGATCTATCTGTTTCTAAGAAATCAACTAAATATGAGCCATTTTCACACATTATCTAATGCAAATGCACGAGTTATGGTGTTGAACTCAGTCGTGTCTTGCAACTTATGCAACAGAGACCATGTGAAAGGAGTTATACGCTTCTGCTATTGAAGTTGTGCATCGCTCAACTTTAAATAGCCTCCGCAAAGGTTCCTCAAACAAAAGAGGCTTTAAGTTCTTCACCTCAGGCTCCTCTCACACACCATGCGCTGCCTGCCACGCACACAATACCCCACACACTGGCTGCAGCTTCCACCTAATCAGACAGCCTGACCTTATTTGATTGTTTTTGCATAAAAGGCAACGAGCAGTTTGTACATGAGCAGCTGCTCATAAAAGACTCTGTAACAAATGGAATCAAGAGCATACGGTTGCTTAAGTACTGAAAAAAGCTCATTAACATGCTTTAAAATGCGGAAAGCTGATAATCACAAGATCTGAAGGGGTCTGTTTGATGTCTCTTTCATTTAAAGAATTTTAAACATTTACAAATTTTAATTCTTAGTCCAGTCAACTGTTCCGTCATGCTTTGTGTGTAAAGTAACTTGTTTAGTTTGGCAACTAATGTAGCCAACAAGTTAGGGACGTTTACACTCAGCACACAGCTAAAAACTGCACACCTAAATTCTCACACACCTGTTTCAAACCACAGCGTGCTGTTAATCTCATATTGACTTCCTTATGTGGTTTCTGACACTCTTTGGTATGCTGACATGCATAAAAATGACCAAACATACAGACAGAATCTAGACTGCATACGTAATGACAATGTAACAAACTTTTGTTCATTTTTTATAGATAATGATGTGTCACACATGATCAGAAACCATTTAAGTCTGTTTGTGTAGCGTTTTCATAACTTACATGACTTTATAACCTAAAACTACATCATACTCTGTAGCTCCAGTGCAAAGATAAGCCAACCTGTATGGCCAATTGGCTACTTTTGGGCTATGGGGGTATTTTGCACATTTGTTTCTGTCTAACTGGTCATTTAAGCCATGGTTACATTATGTGAGCATTACTGGAGTCTGTTTAATAGTTTTGTCTGCATATTTAGAGCTGGATCTAATTTTCCTTATTTCTTTCTAGTTTCAGGATCAAACCAAGTGAAATGTTTGGACCCCACTTTGTCCTGGTGCCTTGCCGGTGTTGTTATCCTAGTGCTCTGTCATGTGCTTTTTAAAATGTTATTGTTAAGTCTCTTACACCATAGTCTTAATGCCTATTCAGAGTTTGCATCTGTGTTATCTGTAACCTCGTTGAGCTCCCAGGTGTTCCTAGTCATGTGTCTGTAAAAGCCACTATCTGTTTCTGTCAGTGTTTTTTGGTCTCTATGTCACTTTATCTGTTTAAGTTTCAGAATCAGAATCAGAGACAAAAACAATACAAAATATTGTCGAAATGAATCCAATTAAAACTCCATGAAAAATAAACTATGCTATATACACACAAATACTAAGTATTAATACTATAGATAAGTAACTTACAGTCAAGTGAATTACAAGTAACATTACATTTGTTCTATGTTCATTCTATGTTCTCCATTTGATCTACCATTTGTGTCGGTAGGTTTTACTTCACTTGTTACTTATCTATAGTATTTATATCCAGCATTGCTGTATACAGCATAATGTATTTTCATATAGAGTTTCTTTATTCTACAGATGATTTTATTTAGACTTCTCATTTTATATGGTTGTTGTCTCCGTGTCTCTGTGTCTCGCAGTCATTACATAAGCAATTTCTTCCAGGATCACTAAAGTTTTCTGATTCTGATTATTTGTTTATTGATTTTGTGTTTGTTTCTTTTAATATAGTATTTAATTCTCTAATGCCTCCTACCATCCACCATACAAAGTTTTAAAACATGTGGAAGGACCTTTGGAGCTGGTTAAGGACAAAACACAGAAGAAACAATAGCAGCAAGCTGTCGTACGCTACTTGTTCTATTTACTATTGGTGTTTCTAAAGACTCAAGCAAATACTTTTGGTGATTTCAGCTCAGCTGAGGAATAAGGGACAGGTGGGTAGTGTGAATGGCTGCTCAATATGTGGAGTATGTACAATATATACTGTTTATACTACTAAATATTGCAGTTGGCAATACACTAAACCCCCACTTATCATGGGGGTTGCATTCCAAAAGCACCCGCGTATAGTGAAATGTTGTGATGTGCCAAAAAGTGCCTATTTTTATAGTGTAAACTCTAAATATGGCCCCAAATAAGCTCCCAAAAGACATTAATTTAATGTTAAACTCAGCTCAATACAGTACCCTTAAAGAAAATTTAAAGGTAAACTCGTATCCGTACTCTACAGTTTACACTGAACTGCTGTGTGCTAGAATGTAAAATATCGATGTATTGACTGTACTGAAATTCATACACGGGCGTTTTCTTTGGTATAAGCAGGGTAAATACAGTAATAAATTCATTTAATTTACAGTAATAAAAATACAGGGCTTTAAGAACAAAACGAAAAACATGAGAACGCTCGAGATTGCTCCATGTGCGATGCACTGGGCAGCAGCCAATCAGCAGCTAGGAGAAATAAATAACGTTCTTGGATTGGTTACTTTCAAACCCCCTGCTTCTGAGTAAAGAGCTATTTAACCATCCCAAGACGCGCTTTCTTCGTGTTCTCTGGACAGTACCAAAATATTTATGATTATTTCTTATAAGGAAAAGTAGCTGAATTTAGGTAAATTAGTAAATTATCTTTTTCTTAATAATTTAGCACTAAAATGCATGAAAAAATACATATTACCACAAAAAAAGCTGTGACGTCCGGGCCTAGTCTGCCATGCCCCCTCGTCCCCCAGCAAAAAACAGTACCAGGTGCTTCTGTTGATGTTTTGATTAATCATTATATTCTTATATTCATTAATCCATCAAGCTGGTCAAAATAATGCAGGCCAATTTTTAACGTCACATTTTTCCATCACATTTTTAATGTCAACCCTGCATTATAAATAACCCCCCACTTTAAGGCAGATCAGTAGTCGCGGTTTCAGTCCATCACGGATTTCTTTGGTGAACCGGGCTAATAATTGTTTGCTAAAACCCCAGCACTAACGCAGAAACTGTAGATATCCTCCACAGTAACTGGTCAAGAAAAAACTTTTAAAAAAACATTGGTTGGCCTCTTTTGGATGCTCGACCCTTCTCCCTTCTAGTATACCAGCATTTTAAAGGCCAATATAATAATTATGATTTCTACACATTATAAAGAGCTTCATTACAACATGCTGTCTATATAATAACTGTCTGTAAAAGTTTGAACGTTTTGAAAATTTCAAAAGAACAGCTGGTTTATTTTGCTACATGCGTTACAATTTCTCTAATAAAGATGGCATTAACCTTAATATAGCTTTGATATTTCTTGTATTAGTAACAGTGTGCATCATGTATATCACCTGGTGAACTGTGGCAGCTGGTTGTGATGGTCTGGAACATCAAAGGGCACATACAAGAAGTGCCTCAGCTCAGGTACACCGACATACCGAACTTGGCACAGCTGTGCTTTTGAGATACACTGCAAAGCATTGTGGGTTCTGACGCCCTCCTCAATCCTCCTCTTACACTCTGAGACAGCGTAGAAAGCCCTCTTATCAGTGGACATTAGCACAAGGCAGATGGTGCACTCAGGAGGGTCCAGATAGGCTACGTAAGTGTAGAAGTAGCAGTCTGGATTGAAACGAGGGAGGCAGACAGGAGCCCAAATCTCTCCGGTCTGGAAAGCTGAGGAGGCCTGGATGAGGTTTAGGAGGAGGTGGAGGTCAGTCGGCTTCAGCCTGGCATCTTCAATGACCATTTTCTCCTGGACGATGGAGAGGAGCTGGCCATTGGTGATTAAGAGGGACAGGACCAGGTTTTGAGTGACTGCTTTCTGAAGGATCTGATTAAGAGTGTCCCTGGCAGGAGGGGCCAAAGGCAGACACCGGACAGCCGAGAGCAAGAAGCCAGCTTCAAACTCCACAGTGTCCAGCAGAGCATCCAGAACCTTCTCAGAGCCCTGCAGGAGCCGGCGGAGATCATAGTTCTTTCGGCGCTGGAAAATGCGATTGATGCTGGCCTGGGTGAGCATGCTGACTATCTGATGGTAAACATGCAGGAGCTCGGCACGAAGCTGCGACTCCAACTGACGACTCTTTGACACCGACACAAACATTAAAGGCCCTTTCTGCATAAAGACAATTGTGCGCTCATCTGAAACAAGAAGACAAATTGAGAAACCTGTAAAGCCCAACAAAAGAACCATATAAAGGAGTAGTTTGGCAAAACATACAGACATTTAAACATTCTGAGGTTTGTTTCTTTAGTTTAGTTCATGTCTCTCACGTAATGTGACCAAAAATCAGAATTTCACAATTTTCCCTTTCTCACCTGAGTAAATGGACTGAATGGTGTTTCCTCCAGCCTGCACAAAGGACGACAGGGCCATCATGACCCCCATCAAAGATGACAGGGCCTCCTCACTGCCGTAGCGTGAGTAAATGGGTTTACCTGCCTCACTCAGCACAAAAACGTGCTTTCTGCGGCTCCGCCAGCTGTCCGACATCACCTCCTCATTGCGAGTGGATGGGCTTTGGGAAATCGCAGGGCAATCAGCAACAAGACTGGATACAGTCTCCTCTCTGCTCTGTTCTGCTCTTGCTAAAAAAGACGTGAAGTCACTCGATTCATCTTGAGGGTCTGCTGAAAAGGAACTGGAGGTGTTCTCAGGTAGTAGACAGTCATTCTTTGCATTGTCTCTCCTGAACATACTGCTCGTTTCTCAGTTCTCTCAAAACTTCTTCTTCTTTGGGCACTGAAAGTTATGTTTCTTTTTAGGGGAACACTTCTTCCATTGATGGCAGACAAAGGATCTCTGTGATGTCCATTACAAGTTAGTCAGGCATTCCAGCAGGGGTCAGATGATGCCTGAGGTTTGTAGACCACACATAACATTCACAGAACTGCAAATTAAAAGAAACCATATGATGGTCTGTTTCAAAAAGGGCTCTTTGCAGTTTAGAAAATGGCGTCATCCTAAAGTTGCCTTTTCACGGGTATGAAGGTCTATTACAACCATTATTAGTAGTAGTAGTAGCAGTAGTAGTAGTAGTGTTAAATGGTTTTGCCATAGACCCTTCTACTATCACTTGTTGCCAACAGTGACACATTCTCAGTTCCTTCCAAATATGGGATGCATTACCAGCTGGAAATAGATCCAGAACAACAACACAGCCCTGTAAAGCCTTCATTCTCAAGTTGTCATGCCATTTAGTGACATACAGATAAGAAATAAATCCTGGAGACTCACCACAAAGTTGTGCATTTCTCTGTCTAATTACATCAAAACAGCTCAGTTTTCATTTCTACTCACCTTCACGGTTACAAAACATGATGACCCTGGGTAAGCAGCTAGTGGACTCCTCCACGGTGTGTTTGTTCTGACTAGGAGGTCTAGGAGGAGAGTCCTGATGTGCTCTGAGCAGCAGTAGATAAAGATGTCATTGACTGTTCAAAATAAAAGTTTCGAATGTTTCCCTTTTTAAAAGACTGCTTTAAGGAACAAAATATTCACCCATTTTAACACACCCGTGTCGGCCTGGTCTTGCTGTTTTCCTTAAGGGAATGCCTGGCACTATTTTAAGGGCTGTTTCATGACTTTATTAGCTCGAATGAAGTTTGTTACATGAGACCTCAGAGGCGTGAGGTACTGAGTGAACTCAAGCATCGACTTTGCAAGCAGAATATGCCCAGAAAACACTGAAAACGCTGTATGAAGTTTCCTTTTCCAACCTGAAATAAAATGGCAGGCAAAGCTAAACACTTTAAAATACACAGTATTTCAAAGCTACGGCACTGGAACTTCATATTCTGTTGTGAATGCGGATAAAATTCCACTCAACAAGCTTGAGTTGAAGGCACTGCACAACAACTGTAGTTATTCACTGAATTTATTTGCATTATGTTCAGGCCTCTCAGGGTTTTTTGCATTGCAAAGCTTGTGAATTTAATGAAGTAAAAGAAAATGTGATTCATCAGATCAGGCCATTGCTCCACTGTCCAGTTCTGATGCTCACATGCCCACTGCAGGCATTTTTTGCGATGGACAGGGGTCGGCATGGGCTTCACAGCAAACTGTGTGTTCTTACACCTTTCTGTCCCAGCAAGCATTATGTTTTCCAGCAGGTTGTGCTACAACACCTTTTCTGTAGGATCAGACCAAAAGGGCTAGTCACTGGTCCCCACACACTCTTTGCTCCCTAATATATCCCACATCTGGACAGGTGCCACTGTAATGTAATAATCAATACTATTCACTTCACCTGCAAGTGGGTTTAATAAACCTGAACTGAACTGAATTGAAGTGATACAGACATAACTTACATACGTACATATCTGTACATATACATGCCTAAGACCTGAGCTCTCTGTCTAGAGTAGACGTACACTACATGGACAAAGGTAGGCCTACTGGGACACTCCTGTTTTCCAGGGTTTGGGCTAGTCATTACTGTGCACAAAGCAAGCTCCATGAAGACATGGCTGGATGAGTTCAGTGTGGAAGAACGTACAGAGCCCGTCCAACATCACTGCCTGACCTCATAAATGCTCTACAAAATGAATGGGCACAAATTGCCACAGAAACACTTCAAAGCCTTCCAAGAAAGGTGGATGCTGTTCTAGCTGCAAAGGGAGAAGCAACTCCATATTAAAGTCTTACCTATGTGTTTGAATACATTAAAGTCCCTGTTGGTGTAATGGTCAGGCGTCCCAATACTTTTGTCCATATAGTGTACGGTTATGAGAACGCGCCCCGTAAGTGCTCTAGTTAGAACATATTGGAGCACAGCCAGTGTGGTCTAATAGAGGTGTATCCACAGAAGATGAGAGATAAACCTCCACTCCTCCCCACCGGCTCTGCTCTCACTGTACGGTCCTTCTTCACTAACAGAGCCTCTCACAGCTCACTCGGATAGGTCATGGTTCAGTACGTTTCATGCCTGACTTGCTGGAGGTGAGGAGAACTTTGTGAAGCAGCTTTGAGGGAGCAGTATGGAGGCGCACCTGCTGAAGTTTGTGGAGAGAGTGCAGTCTCTGTCTGAGAGAGACGAAAAGGGCACCCTTGTCTCTGAGTACGCAGTGAGTACCGGACTTCACATTTCAGCCGATAAACTCATTATTTCTCCCTATGATAGCTTTCATTTCCAGACGTAGATAAGCTGAGAAATTAAACTAAGAACCAGATATCTTCCTGTCTCTCACTGGATTATTTATGTTAAGCCTGCACCAACCGTTGCAGCTCAACTGTTTTAGAAGCAGAAAGGAAACAGTAAGTTACAATGCCAACAGTGTTGAGTGCTGAAGGTGTTAAATAGCTAAGCGTTAAAATTTGTCTTTAAACAGTGTTAATGTAACTGCTCCACACAAAACAGAAGCTTTGCAGTAGTTATTATTAAGGCTCTACATATTCAAGTAGTTCCACATCTACAGATAAACTGTCAAAAATGTACTTATTGTAAATATCCTACTCCAGCATAGAACCTACCTTTTACTTAGTTACAGTTTAGTCCTTGTTTTTTCAGTCTATTTACAATTTAATTCAATTCTATTTGCTGTTTTGCTCACGTCCTTCAGTTTCCAGCTATTTTAGAACCAGAAATCCCAAAAAGAGAGGAACTGCACAGATGCACAGAATCATAGATACAGGATATAGAAGTTTGAAGGCAGTCATGTAGGAAAAGTAGTACCTGAAAATGCTGGGACTTTTTTTAGCTACCTGTACTTCCGCTTGAGTTTCTACTTTACTGAAGTGGTTTTAGGCCCATTTGACCACCTTTACATGTTTCTCAGTGTGAAAGAGTAGACAGATTTTGTAATATTTGAATCTATATATATGATCTGACCTATAGAATAGTAAGCAATAGTTGTGCTGAGTAGTACAGAAATGTTTTCCAGTCATGTCCGGCTCAATGAGGGCATAGTCTCACGTAGTGTTTCCTTATTGAGTCCGTAAAGAGGTGATGATTAACCTAAAGCAACGTTTGGATGCAAACTTTAAATGCATGTCATCTCCCACCATCTCTTCACAGAATATTTGAATATGTTAGTACATTTTCATGCCAAAAATAACCAATGGTCCTTTTGTCAAACGGTATGATTATTTGCATGCAACCAGCCTTTCCCAGAGGCACACACAGCTCAGGGTGGGAGAGTTGAGTTGTATGATTTCTGATGCCATAGATCTTAAGTGCTGTGTTTCATATGCTCCCATGTTACAGCAGTTGTGCTTGGCCACGGTTTGAGATGCATGTTTCTGTTGCTGAAAATGAATACCAGCATGTCTCTGACAACATGGTTTACGACTAGGGATGAGTATCAAGTAATGGTACTAAATTAGTATCGGTTCCTGACTGGTCAATACCAAAATATTGATAAGCTCCTGGAGAAATGATGGTGCTATTGTTATTCATACCGCCCCCCACACACCACTTCAGCCTCTGCAGCAATGCTGGCAACACTTATACGTCTATTTTCAAAAGACAACCTCTAGATATAACGTTGAGCACTTACACTCAGCTTCTTTGTTCGACCATGGCGAGGCCTGTTCTGAGTGGAGCCCGTCCTGTTAAACCGCTGTATAGTTTTGGCCACCATGCTGCAGTTCTGCTTCAGAGTTTTGGCAATCTTCTTATAGCCTAGGCCATCTTTATGTAGAGTAACAATTCTTTTTTTTCAGATGCTCAGAGAGTTCTTTGCCATGAGGTGCCATGTTGAACTTACAGTGACCAGTATGAGAGAGTGTGAGGGCGATAAAACCAAGTTTAACAGACCTGTTCCCCTTTCACACCTGAGACCTTGTAACACAAACGGGTCATCGGGGGAGGGAACATTTTCACTTAGGGGTGTACTCACTTTTGTTGCCAGCGGTTTCGATATTAATGGCTGTGTGTTTAGTTGTTTTGAGGGGACAGCAAATTTACACTGTTACACAAACTGTACACTGACTACTTTACTGTACACTGACTACTTTAATTTAAAATGTGAGGGGTGTACTCACTTTTGTGAGATACTCTG
>JBBPCY010000018.1:17172885-17187523 GCA_037974405.1 Brachyalestes nurse
GTAAGATTTCTTGAAATAGGAAAAAATATCTTAAAACAAACTAAATAATCTTACAAATCTGCTCTTATATAGTATATCATTCTCAAAACAAGATCAAGAAGACTTTTAGTCTAGAAGATTCCAAGTCTTGGTTAGATCAGGAGTCTGCAGTGTGGGGCACAGTCATGCTGGAACAGAAAAGGTTCTTCCCCAAACTATGTACCCAAAGTTGGAAGCATGTTGTTGTCCAAAATGCCTTGGTTCGCTGAAGCATTAAGATTGCCCTTCACTGGAAGTAAGGGACCACTTGAATATAGTAATTAAGATGTGCTTCCCAGTACTTTTGTCCATAAAGTGTAGGTGGAAATGGTGGAAGGATGTGAAATGTGTTATAATTGATTAATATTATTTTTCCGTCTCCTCTGGTGCATGCCGACAGTCAAAAATCACAAACTTTTTAAAGACCAGCAAAAGTCATTGCTTTCATATAAAGGATTACAGAAAAACAAGAATTTTGTCTTTTAAATAGGTGTTTCATGAGGGTTTTTTACACAGGTTTGTTCCATATATTCATACATTATATTTGTATCTGCTGGTAGTGCAAAAAGGACATTTTTGCAATACCGTTTTTGACAATAAAGAGACGCCTGTTCACAGCATATATTTATTGCTGAGTTTCTTTTGTTAGCCACCAGACATTCAGACTGTAAAGGCCAGGGGTTATAGAATGTGTGACATCAGCAGGTAGTTTTCACACGTGCTGTGGACCACACCAGAGTTCACCTGAAGCAAGCCCTATACCACTGTTTTCAGGAGGACCCGTGATTGATACTGTGGGAAAAAGCTCAACACTCTTATCCTCCACCTGAGGACCCACAGCACAACACAGTGTTTCCTGCCCTAAAACACCTGAACCAGCTCATCCAGGACAAACACAATCAGGCGTGTGGAGTCAAAGTATTCTTGAAATATTGTAGACCCGGGGGTCATCAGGAGCAGGATTACGACAAATGCACACTTAAACTTTACACCCCAACTACCAGTCTGCCATAAGTAAACTCTCTGTAAATCACATTTTGTTAATTTGTGCTGTAATTGTTTAAAATGTTGCTGCTGCTTCTAACAGCAAGGTACTGCTACCTCAATTTTGGCACGGGGCAGCTGGTGGTCTGGTGGTTAGGGAGCTGCCCCCGCAATCAGAATTTGTGGGTTGAATCCCAGACCTGCTAGTGGCACCACTGAGGTACCCTAGAGCAAGCCCACCCCCACACACTGGGTTAAATGCAGGAAAAAAATTCCCACTGTTCACACTGTGTGCTGTGTTGTGTTCATGGCTTTTGTTTGCTGCACTGCGTGTCCTGTCCTGTAATACTGTATTGCTAGCTCTTGTGTTAGCTCTTCTCTTTGGACTCTGAGCCGTCCTGTTCCACCCACACATGTGGAGTCGTTTGTTGTTTTTGTTGTTCTTTTTATTGCACCATGGTATTAGAGGAACGTCGAATGGTTGAAATGACATTAAACACCTGCTTGATTTAACACGACATCATAATATTATGAATAGTATTTAATATTGCCAGGCACATTAACTGCTGAGGTAAAACATTTTCATTTTGATTTTAGGTTGACTTTAATCATTAGAACAAATACACATATTTAGAAGTTGTATTCCAACATGTACAGTTGAATCAGGCCTTTCAGATTCACTACTTATTGTTTACAAGAATTTTTCATTCACTTTGTCATTCTGATTTTGCAGGACAGCTTACTTATCACTGTGCCTTTTCTGTAAATGCAGAGGATTCGGCAGCAGAATGGCTCCATGAAAGAGATGTACGGACTGACTACTGAGATTGGGGGACTCAAAGACAATGTGAAGAAAAACCGCTACAAGGACATCTTGCCATGTATGTAACACCATACTGAGCCCTTTATTGAAAAGCATTTTGTTTCCTGGTTATTGTGTTGGATTCACCAAATTATTATATTATTGAATTGTTTGGAAAAGGTTGCTGCTTTAAACTCGCTTAGTGTGATCCTTAAGGAATAGTTTGGCAAAAAGTCTGACTTACTTATCCCAGTTGTAGTCGATCAACCAAGACATGTTTGGTGTACTTCTTTTGTTTAGCACTGGAGCAATGAGGCTAATGTTCTTGACAAACACTAGAAGTCAAGTCCTTTCCAACCAGCAGCCGGAGGCCTAGTGGTTAAGGAGTTGCCCCTGTGATCGGAAAGTCATGAGTTTGAATCCACGGACTGCCAGTGGCACCACTGAGGTTCCCCTGAGCAAGGCACCATCCCCACACACTTCTCCCCGGGCTCTGAACTGGCGGCTGCTTCACTTGGTGAACGGGTTAAATACAGAGAACAATTTCACACTGTTCACACTGTGCACTGTGCTGTGGTGTATTCACGCGTGACAAATGGCCACTTTACACTTACATGCTCAAAACTTCTCTCAGCTGACTCAAATAGAATCCAGCTCTTCGCTGAGGTGGCGAAGTCATACTGTGGTTTAGGACACAGTCTAAATTACCGTGAGCCATAAAAATGAAGAAAACTTCACTGTGTGGCCAAACATGACAGATGGCCTTTTCAGACAACATGGTCTGTTTTCTCTGATCTGTTCCAAAATAAGTCCTCCTTTTGGCTACTTTGTGAATACCATCCCAGGTGCTGAAATTGTTACCTGTAGCTGTGAAATGTACTTTATTTTTTAGAACTCACAGTAAGTAGCCTAATGCACATCAAGAAGTCTGTTTCACCTTAAAAAAGAACTGGATTTGATTTAAGCTGGTTATTTATGAAAATAATGTAGACGACTATTGCCTTCTACTGTTTGCTACCATTGCTAACCTTGTAGCTTCAGTGCAAAAATCACTGAAAAATTTTACTCCAACATGTCTCGACTGATCCAGCAAATCTGGGTTAATTAGAAATAAGTGTATATTTGATTTTTTGTTTTGCCAAACTACTCCTGTAATATGTTTTTTTTTAGCACTTTAGTATGATAACGTGCCATAGTGAGTAGATGATCAATCATCTGGTGATCTTCTGTACTGCGTGAACAGTGCTTAAATGAACACCCTTTAAAATGTTCTTCCTCAGATGACCAGACTCGCGTCATTCTGAGCCCAACGACACCTGAATACAGCTCCGATTACATTAATGCCAGTTTCATCAAGGTAAAGCCCTCATGGTAGCTCTCACAGGGTACTCAAGATGAGAATCAGGTGAAAGGAACCTATAGAAATCCATTATGCTGCATTCGTATTCATGTACTGGTTGATTAAGTGAAACAGTTTTGTCATTATATGCAGTGTACAAGTTCAGTATCAGGCAAAAAAACCAAGATGTATTTATTTTTTTTGTTCGTTCATTCTTTCGTGTTCCTGTTGTGGTTCTATAGTGCTTGTTGTAATCATTTTTGTCCACTAGGGGGCAACAGAGAGTAAGACATACATCGCCACTCAAGGCCCCCTTAGCAACACAGTGGTGGATTTCTGGCGTATGATTTGGCAATATAATATCCAGGTAAACTGCGTTTCTGTATGTATAATGCAAACGTTACAAGCAGATGTTGGAAGGCCAATGTACCAAATAAAATTAATGTATATATGCTATAAATAATGTAAAAACATTGAGTACTGTGCCTTAATAGAGTTTTTGCATGATGCATTCTGATTGAGGATCAAGGAAAACCAAGAATTTTATCTTTTAAATCAGTGTTTCATGATTTTTGCAGGTCATAGTGATGGCATGTAAGGAGATAGAGATTGGAAAGGTAAAGTTTTTTTTCTGTCTAGCCTGTCCAAAAAATTCAACTTACTCATTATGCCTATTAATCGTATTATTTCGTAACCACTGTAAAATCAAAATGTTTTCAGTTATAATATTGGTGTGTGGACCCCAAACAGGCCTTTCCATGATAAAGGCATAAAAGTAACAGTCTTATTCACTAGATGTCCAATACCTCCACTTCCACACTTTTAATCTCTCTGTTCAGAAAAAATGTGAGGTCTACTGGGCTTCTTTAGCAGAACCATCCACTTTCGGCCCCTTCATAGTCTCACTGGTAAGCATCTCATATTAAACTATTAGAGTAAGGGAATCTTTGTTAATAAGGTAGACTTGTTTGATGATAGTGATAAACAAGTTGTGCTTTCATTTGTCAAAATAAAAAATCTCTGCAACCAGTGATGCAACCAATGTTCTTGTCAGTTATTTTTTTCATTGACGCACCACAAGTGTTGACCAAACACATGTGGTGCTGGAGGAAGTACTCTTGCTGAAATTCCAGTGTGTGTTGTCATTGTCCTGGCAGGTTGAAGAGTCGTGTCCAAATGAGGAAATGATAGTGCGAAAGCTGGCCGTGAAATACTGTGATGTACGTGTGTCCTGCTGTTCCAAGGGTGCAAGCTTTATGTTTTTTGTTCAAATGTTGTCTTACTCCAGCAAAACTGTGAATGTGATGTACTGTACTGAAACAAAGTACAAGGGGTCCTCGAGTTACAACAGTCTCAACATACGACATTTCGAGTTTACAACGCTCTCTCCCGCTCCCACTCGGTTTACTCCGTTAGCCTCATACTTACGGACTACATGGTGGCAGAATAATACACAGTAACATGGCATATGAGTGAGGGAGTTTTCCTTTTCTTTTTTCTGTGGCTTAGATGTGTAGGTGACTTTGACTAGGGTGTGTTTTGACTAACACCAACATTTGAATTACATCACTGTTTAAGCAACATATCTGTGTTGTAACTCGAGGACCCCCTGTATGGAGTAATCCTTTCTTATTTAAAAATTAAATGCAAATACAAATAGCTCCAAATACCTGTATGCTTCATGAAGAAAAATGGGAACATTAGTCTATATGTGGGATGTTTTTAACTGCTTAAGACTAAAGGTGCTTTTATACCAACTTGTTAAGTCTAGACCTTGAAACTGTTTACTTTGAACCAAAACAGCAGGTGTAAAAGTGGCCTCAGTTTGGATCAAACTGAGCCATAGTTCAAATTTCTAGAGGAAGTACAGACATTCTATCATACAGGCAGGCTATCATCATCCATTAAACAACAGAAGAAGAAAACGAACCAGATGAGAAGTAAAAATGAGCCACAGTGGCACGCAGGGAGTATAAAATTATTATTTAATTGTTATTGATAAAACACATATAAATGCTGTAACCTATGACTGATTTTATAACAGTAATATTATTAATAGTACAGTGACGACAAAATGTATCTGTTCTTGTATTTTTCTCTATTTAAAGTGAGAAAACGCAGAAAGACACCCATCTATAAACCAATCAGTGATGATGATGTGGCATAAGCATGTCAAAGTTCTTTAGTTCGCTCAAAAAACTAAAAAAAAAAAAAAAAAAAAAAAAATATCTATATATATATATATATATATGCCTAATTAAACACAATGTTGTACAGTACTGAAAGAAAGCTGAAAGAATGTCCTTGTTCTTTTGATGGCATGATTTATTGCGTTTGATCTGTAAGAATTGTGAGATGACATTTTCTTTCTATACTGCCGTAATGTGCATTGTTTTATGATTATATTACATACAAGATGTGTTTGTGTGTGCAGGAAACTCGCCCTGTGTCCCAGTTTCAGTACACAGCATGGCCGGATCATGGAATTCCATATACGCCGGATGGAATTTTGGAAATGCTGGAAATGGCCAATATCAAACAGGGTTACCACACAGAACCTATGCTTATCCATTGCAGGTCTGTCTCACACACACATACACATATACACACACACACACACACACACACTGTAATCAAATCATCAACTGCTTTCTCAGTCACACACTCCCAAACTGGCCGGCTTCACCATGACTAACCGACTGTTTTTCACCACCTCTGACAAATGACCCATCTGCCCATGAAAATTCATCAGAGTAAGATGCTCTCTGTACCTCCCAAGCCCCATGCATTTTAATCCCACCATTTGAATGAAGCGAGACATGTTAAATATTCAGCACCTGATGTAGCGCGGCGACAGCCAGTTAACTCACAGACTTTTGCACAAATTTACTCATTACCCTCTCACTGTAATGTATGGGAGACGCTGTGTCCAACAATATGGACCGCGATTCCTCGCTGACCTCAAGAGCCCCGGTAGAAGCAGGAATGGGCTTGATTGTGTTGAGTGATTGGGGTTGATTGCCTTTGCTTTTGCAGTGCTGGCTGTGGAAGAACTGGGGTGATTTGTGCCATTGACTACGTTAATGACCTACTGCACAAAAGGGTATGGAGCTCGCCTTAAAAAATAGCAGTTCATCAAATTACGAATAAATAAATGTGTATGTTCTGGGTAAGTGATGGGTATATTAAGCAAGTAAGGAATACTTTTAAAACAGTGTACAATGTAAGGAAATAAGGATAGTCTGTTATATACAACATAACCAGTAAAATACAATGGTTCTTTTCACTACTAAGGAATATTTGGTACACATTTCTGTATGTTTTCATGTTTTGTCTGTCAGACAATCGGAGAAGATTTCAACATTATGGACATAGTTCTAGAACTGAGGAGGCAAAGACCAACAGCAGTTCAGACTAAGGTACATGTGTGGGGAAAATGACAAACTTTTTATTAGCGATTTAATATTGGTGACTATGTGCATTGTATATATAGTTGCATTTATGTTTATGATACAGTATTTGAAAATAAAATTGTTTTTCTAGGAGCATTCTATCTGTAGAATGTTTATCCCTAAAAGCTGAGGTTGAGAGATTGTGCCTTTTCTAAGGCTGGCAGAAAAGTGTGGCATATTTGCTTTATTGAATTGCTGACGATTTTGTGTGTGCATTCAGGAGCAGTATGAATTTGTGTTTCATACCGTGGCTCAGATATTTGAGAAGACCCTTAGAGCGTCTTCTTATACTCAGCGAAACCAGTCCAAGGTGAGTATTGAAATCTAAGCCAAAAGTGGGTGGGCTGGGCATTTCTGTATATTTACGACTGCAATTTGTTCATATATAGTATTAGCACCTGGTCCAGTTATTGAAGATAAAAATATTATGTAAGTGCATAAAACCCTCAAACTTGGAAATAACTTTTTTCACATTTGTCACATAAGGGCTGTGCCCATCCAGTAGAGACGCAGACGCAGACTTCCATCTTTCTTTTCTCTTTATTTATGATCACAAAACAAAGAGTCATGATGGCCAGAACTCAAAATAAGGAGAATCCTGAATGGAACACAACTGAGGGTAAAGGGAGGGAGAACAGACTATTCAATCTAAAACAGACAAACTATTTATCCTCTTGAATAAACCCAAACAACCTAAAAATAATTATTACTTGATCCCTGGCCGGCTGAGAACCCTTATTCCTAATGCCGACCAGGGACGAGACTACACCCAGTGTCATAATCAAAGTCCCCCTAATCCTGTCCAATGGCAGCCTCTAGCGGCTGCCGACTGGGGACGTGACGACATTTTAACTGAAGTGCAGTTAAATGAAATGCAACATTCATAAAGAACAAAATGATCCACATCACACTCGTATCTCCAACCTTGTCATCATTTTATCACCCATCCTGATGAAAATTATATGTAATATTACATTTTTGAAGTTTTCAAAACTGGCACAGGAACAGCCACATTTAGTGGCTGCAGTTAAACCTAATAAGCTTTGAATCTAATAAAGTTTCTAAAGCTACATCTCCACTGGATCTACTGTGTATTTTGTGTATTTTATGCTCTGACTGACTGCCGAACACACAACAATGAGAGAAAAGGGCCGCACAATGTCGATTTTTATATACTGCAGTCTATAACAGATGACTGAGCTGACAGAGATCAAGTCCGTCAATAGAAAGGGACCACCATAAGACAATTTCTAAGATTCACAGGGTTGCTGTGCCTGATCCATTCGTAACACATAGCGCCATACAGCTACTATGTTTGTGTAACTGCTGTGCAGATAATGGTCTGCCATTCAGATAACATCTGGGCTGATTCTGTTTCTGATTCTGATTAATAGGCAATGAATGTAAGCTCAAAATATGTGGATGTAATAAACTGGAAGCTGTGTGCAGATGGTTGGAGGTGGAGGCACTTCATTTTGAGGTGGTCCTTAACGTGTAGTGTGTAATTACTATCAGCACCCCCTAGATGGTAGACATAATAAGAGAACAGTCGTTTTTGATCTCAGTTTTGTACCTTCCTTGGTTTTTCACACCTTGTTTAAATGGTTTAGCAATCTGAAGATGAGTTGAATGAGTAATATTAGATTGAGTAAGATATCAAGATATAAGATATCCACTGATTCATCAGTACAGACAGAATTTAGGTTAACGTATCCAGTTTTATGTTCACCCAAATAACTAAAAGAGTACATTGTTTGTGAAATTAAGGAAGTACATAATCATCTTCCACATATTATTACCTGTGTGCTTTTTTAAGGCTAATTGAGGCCAAATCCAAACCGCTTCTGTCTACAATCTCATCACTGACATGACTTCCTCAGTGCCTTCTGCCAGCGACGGCTTAAATAAAACGAACTGCAGCAGGAAACATACTAGCTGTGTGCTTCCTCTATGCAAACACTAAAGCAGCTGTCTGAGCAACACCCTGACAAACTGCTCTTCACACTCCTGCTTCAGCGGCCACAACAGGGGCTGTTTCCACTGCACTCTTCCTCTGCTGCCGTCCATCTGTTTTGTTTTCTCTTATTTCTAAGGAATCGTCGTCTCTCTACTCCAATGTGGTTCCCCCAAAGCCAGCAGTGAGGTCAATCTCCATTGGCAGCAGCGGTAGCTTCGACCCAAAAACAAGGTAATAGCGCACGCATACGGAGTCAGTCTCAGCATGTGTGGCTGTGTGCAGCCTCTGTGATTAAGACCACAGGAAAGAAAACAGCAAGTGGCCAATTTAAGGAAACTGTGTCGTACAAAATATGAGCAGGAAAAAATGCCTGAGATTAGGGTAGTTAAAGATATATCTGTCTCTCTTATGATAGAATTCAAACTTACTCCTCTGAAGACTGCACTACTACTCAATTACCAAAAACTGAAGGCTGTGGGCAAGTGTGGCGATAGGACAAACTGCAAAATGTAAAATGTTTAGCCGTATTTTAATAAAGCTTTGAAAAACTATTTGTATAATATACTCTGAAAATTCATTTACAAAATAAGCGAAAAACTACTATGATTAATCAAGCAATTGGTAAAAAATCAAATAAACTGGGTGCATAAGGGACTGACATCCATCTTCTATTACTATGCAGTCACAGTTACTATACTCTGATTATCTTTTTTTAAAGATATTTATCGAGTGTCGTGATAATAATGACTGCATAAGACAATATGTGATTATATATGTTCATTATATATGGAACATACGTTTGAACTGGTAATGATTAATAATACATTAATAATTTCTGTGTGAACAAGGCTGTGGTATCTGTGGCAAAAAAGTTATTATACAATATCATCATTAATCGTGTTACAGTGCACTTTTCTGACAGCCAGTACCTCTAGAACTCAACCACAGCACAACACAGCCATGTGTGTCATTAAAAAAGACATATTTAGACCTGTATGGAAGGAGGTGTTTACTATTTTAGACCTACATACATGCAGTTGTTTAGTATTTTATATCTACAAGCACACAGTTGTAAGCTACATGCAGTCATTTAATGACCTAAATACATGCACTGCATACAATGTTCTCAAAGAACTGATGCTTATGTTGACAAAATCAGGCTGTACAAAGTACCACGGTTGTACAAAGTACAGAATTATGACGTTTATTTTCTTCAACTAATTATACTTAAAGGTTCATTTTTCTCATATTTTCAGTGTACGATTGCTCTAATTAACCCCATAGACATTTTATGGCCTTTTTTTGTTTTACCATAGGTGCTAATAATCATGGAGCTGACTTAATATAAGCATGAATCATCTTTACTGTTGTCACAATATCTAATGTCTGCATAAATCATTTGTTTAGTTGTAGACAAAGTTACGTAGAGACTGATGTGAAATGGTGCATTCAGATCTCTTTGCAGGAACTAGGGGCCGTTGTGTATCCTGGACAGAAATAGCCATATTACTTATACTCCAAAACAACCAGTTGTGTCGTCTGCATAATGTAATATAATGCTGAAAATGATACAATAGTGTTAAATCTGAAAAAGTAGTCTTTTTGGAGACAGTTTGCCCATACCCTCTCCCGTCTCTGCCGTTTTTTAAACACTATTTCAAGCCAAAATCGTATCACTGTCATGTAGAACAATGTTTAAGGCATCAAGCAATGTATCTGCAACCACTTCATGTAATAATGTTCTTTGACATAGTTTTTAGAGATGTTAAATGCTTCAGATGTCTGGTTCCCATCACTACCATAGAACAAATCCTAAGTTTACCTTGAGTAAGTCAGTAAGTTTCCCTAGATGACATCTTAAGGACTGAAGTAAACAGAAACTTCACAAATCTGCAGAATGCCCCTTTTAGATATATCATTTAGTAGCAACTGGAAAACTTACTTAAGTTCTTTGCTAGGAGGAACTGACGTGTGGGCTCACCTTTGCAGTCTTGCCGTCTAAGGTATTAGTAGTTATAAGTAGATCTTGTTTCACTACCTCCTGATGTGTTTCCACCTACTCAACCACATAAAGTCACTTTTAAGGTAATTACATCAAGTGCTTAAAATAATAATCAGACACAAGGCCATACATGCACTGCTATGTATTACTGCAGTTTATTAGAAGAGACAGAAGTTTGCATGGATACTGTGTGTATACTAAAGCTTGATGCTTTAAGTGAATCTGCTATGTGTTAACTGACTTGCGTAGACTTATTAGCTGTGTTTATTTCAAAGGTGTTTTCAGCTTCAACGGAAATCTCGCCTTTAAATTGTCTTAGTGTATTCGGTTTAATTGTGGTTGACATGCTGGAGGAAAATAGAGAACGAGAAAGCTCATTTCCTGCTTTTGATTTGCCAAACATGATAAAATGCATCATCTGCTGGGTCTCAAAATGGGTGCAGTTTCATTTCCCAAGAAGTTAACATTCTTTATCTTGGATATTCAAGAAGTCCCCCCCTTGAGCATCGAATCAGGCAAAAGCATGAACATTAATACTTTATATATACATATACACTATATACAAAGTGTACCAAGTAAAGTTGTTTATATATATGTGTATTTACAGTACAGTAAACCTCTGACATTGCCGGGGGTTACAGTCTAAGAGCACCTGCGAATAGTGAAAAACCACAAATTTGTGAAGTGGTTAAAAAAAAAAAAAAACATACGTGCCTATTTGTACAGTGTAAACCCTAAATATGCCCCCAAATATGCTCCGAAAATGCTAAAAAAAAATTTAATGTAAAGGTAAACCCGCACCCGTACTGTATAGTGTACATTGAACTGCCGCATTGCTAAAATGTAAAATATCAGTGTTATGTCACGGCGTCAACACGTGCTGCCATGAAGCAGGAGTCAACGAGATAGGTTTCCTTACTTTTTCCTTACTTTAACTTTTATTTAAACAAAACAGGCTCGAGGGCCAATAGGACTTCACAACCAAGTACACACCACACCCAAGCTGACGGTGAACCCACCCCCGTAACTAAACCAAAACCTCTTTTATACACAAAGTAAAGCACCCCTAACAACCCCCAGCTGTGACTAATAAACCAATAAACCATTAAACCAAGAACTTTTCAAAATAAAGGCACAAAACAAACCATAAGCAAACTTCCATAAGGCTGACCCCTAGCAGTAACCCTGTCAGTCCCCAGACCTTACATGTTACCCTTCTATAGACTGTACTCTAATTCATGCACAAGCGTTTTCTTTTGTATGTGCCGTCTTTTCTTTGGTATAAGCAGGGTAAATACAGTAATAAATTAATGTAATGAAAATACAGTGCTTTAAGAAGAACAAAACGAAAAACATGAGAACACTCAGCAAAGCACTCCATGCAGAGATAGCTTCACGCGGGTGTCATGTTCGGCTCCGGTAAGAAGGACACAACTGCGGGAAACTAAGGGTTTTATTAGGTATGCAAAACAGACAGCGAGCTCATAGAGCCACAAACAGAAAGAGTCCACAAACTGAAACAGTCCTCCCACAGAATCACCAAGGGCCTTCCACTCTCAGCCGGTCTGCGAAGATGTTGTAGACACTGAGTCGGACCCAATGCATTTAGAGGCTCCTCAATGCGCAGCAGCCAGGAAGGGGATCACAGGACAGCTCGGCTAGTCACTTCTGTGGGAACAGAAGACAGACAAAGAGAGATGGAGACAATCACTGCCCACGGTGTGAGAACCTAGAAGTGCCCAGCCTCGCCCTGAGTTCTCCAAGTTAGCTGCCACCCAAAGCACGAGCCAGACAGGAGAGTAGAGTCTTTGTCAGAGAAAGAGAGAGATTCATTTCGTGTGAATGAATTTGGTCTGACACGTGGGCTCACTGAGAGAGTGAGGGTAAGGTGATGGCGACAGCATGCCAGCCTTCTGGATCGGCTGGCTTTTGTCTACGGACACACAAGGGGGCTGGACAAAATTGGTCAATTATATTTTTCTAAATAATTTAGCACTAAAATGCATGAAAAATTATATACTGGCATAAAAAAATAAACAAAAAAATGGGGCGAATATCTGTGGTTTCCATTAATTTGCGGGTGTTTCGATTATTAGTTCGGGGCAAAAAATCTGTGAATGACTGAAGCTGCGTACTCTGCACCGTGAATTAGTGGTTGGTTTACTGTATATAAACTTTAAACTTTATATACACATATACTGTATATACAAAGTATACCAAGTAAAAGGATTTGTATATGAAGTGAAAGTGACAGTGAAAGTGACCATTCTGTCATATGTGAACATACCACAGTACACAGTGTGAACAGTACGTAATTCTTCCTCTGTATTTAAACTATACACCAAGTGAAATAGCGAGCAGCCAGGAACACAGCACCCGGGGAGGAGTGTCTAGGGATGGTACCTTGATCAAGGGTACCTCAGAGGGGCCACTAGCAGTCCTGGGAATCAAACCCACGGCCTTCTGAACGCAGGGTGAACGCCCTAACCACTAGGCCACCAGCTGCACCTATACTGTATATATAGTGTATACGGGCATATATGTGGATGTATACACTCTGCGTCATTTGTTAAAACTCTTTACCTCACTCTTTAATTGTCAGGACCCTCATATTGACCAGGAGTGAGGAGGTATTATTTTGGTGGTGGATCATTCTCAGAACCCTGACTTGGTCCACCTTGCAGATGTAAAGTTTCTGGTGAAAGCTCATCTAACGCTGCTCAGGTTGAGTTTGGCAATATCTACTTCATCAACGGTCAGTTAATCAATGGTCAGCAAATGCCCGGTGGGGCAATGGTAATTTTGGGCCGGCGCAAAATCCCGTCAGCACCCGCTCCCCTCCCCCACCTACCCCTTCGGAACGACAGGTGGACTAGGTCAGATTTTTTGTCCCAGTCCAGCCCTGCATGTCATCATCACTAATGGGCTGAGTATGATCCACCAAATAATCCCTGCTCACTCTTTGTTAGTCCTGTGAGGCCCCTGAACATTGCTGAATGGGTTACAGATAAATATTTTTCATTTCTAAACTCAGCTTCTAGTGTTAATATTCCCATTCCTCTTTTCATCTTTGTAGAATACTTCCTCCTCTTCGGCCAAGGTCCTCTCATCCTCCTCCACTCAGCAAAATGAACGACACATATGCTGTTGTCAGCAAATCCAGGCCGCCCTCAGCTCCAGTTGATGTCCACCACTATGACAATTTAAACTCAGAGAGCCAGAACAACCCAAACAATGCTCTGTACAGCGCTGTGAAGCCAAAAAAGAGGGCCACCGCCCAGAAACCTGTTTATGATACGGCAGTGTCGATCAACCAGAGGGCATCGATGGCACCATCAGTGGCGGAGTACAGTGGCTATGAACCATTACCAGGTGATTTTTACTTTTCAACCACTTCCTTTTCCACTTTCTTGCATTCAGACATTATATTACAGTGGGCCTAATGTCAAGTTGGTGAACTTGGCAAGCCTTGACATGAACCTACTCTGTGGCAATACAAGGGACGTTCAGAAATGACCAGGAGAGAGTATATTAATTAAGAACTTCAAAAACAAATGACATTACTTTTCCACATAGTCAACTAGCATTTCGATGCAGTTTTTCCAGTATCGTACCAACTTTTTAATGCCATAAGCAAAAAACATGTTTTTGGTTGAATGTGTAGCCACTAGTGGTGCAACAGATCAAAAAAATCACGATTTAAAGTCACGTATCGGATCAGTTTTCCAATCAGCAAAAAAATGAAAAAAGACAAGACAAATTCAACTCTCCATTTATTTATTTAAGTATTTTTACCCATTAAAATCCTTCGACTCCAGACTCATTCCACGCTATTATATAAAAAACAATTAAGGTGCAGTATAGGGAATGATACTTATTTCTTTTAATGTGGACACATTCAAAAACAACTTAAAATGCTGTTTAAGGTATCATTGCTACTTACTGGAGAATGAAATAAAAACTAGCTTATGTCCACATCATTAAAAAAGAAAGAAAGCAAAGCAGATGTGAGCTTATAACTTCAAACAGATGAGGATGTCTACATTTTGTGGGGAGACTCTCATAGAGGGGGCGTGTCTGCAGT
>JBBPCY010000018.1:17197421-17211422 GCA_037974405.1 Brachyalestes nurse
GTGTGGGTGTGTGTGTGTGTGTGTGTGTGTGTGTGTGTGTGTGTGTGTGTGTGTGTGTGTGTGTAGTTTAGTGTCCTCTGGGCTCACTGACCGGGTAATCCCATTCAGCACATGCTAATGTGAAACTAGAATCTAATGACCTTCTGCCATGGCTTTTCAACCTAAGCCTACAGCAATCTCTTAGCAACCCCTCAACCCTCCTCACGTAGCAACACCACCCCCTCACACACACACACACACACACACACACACACACCACAAGCAACCTATTATCAGGAGACTCACTTGTCTTAAAGTTAAAGCGCTCTGTGAACACGCTAACCGCGAAAAGATACAGGACTTTAGGGAAAATGCTATTTTTATTCAGAGGAAAAAAATCGCAACATGAACTGCGTTGTGGGGTAAGATGCTAACCCCAGCACAGCAGTTCAGCAGTGCTGCTGTACTCTGAAAAAGCTTGCACATCTTATCCACATTAATAAAAGATATTACAACACAGTTTTGTCTCGCCGTTTACTTGCATTTGCCGATGATTTTGTCAGTGTTGGTATATTTTATTCATATGGAATCGATGGACGCGTGCGAATTTCAGCACACCACACAAGTTGCGGATGGTTAACAAGACGGCAGGCCGGTCCGCTGTGTTTCCTTTAAGATCAGGCCCCACATTCATCAGGCTGATCAATAAACGAGTAAAAGAAAGCTGTAACAGAAAGCATTTACTGTCTTTCCCATAAACTCGTACATCATCCCCTGACCTCCCAGGATCTTCGCCTGACCGTCCGGGCCTGACAGAACGGGCAGTGTTCAGAGGAGACAAAGCTCAGCCCTTGTGTTCAGAGGAGGGGAAGGAGCCCACAGTGGCCCTCAGGCTGGGCACCGTCCAGGAGACAAGAGGAGCCAGTGTTCAGTGGAGCACATGGATATCGATCCACTCCACGCCATCTTACTACCCATCTGTTTGGGTGAGGACACCGTTACCCCATCCCACAGCTCCCCGCCAGCCGTCTCCATGGAGACCAATCCATTTATCTGCCTGAATTACAGTATCCGACGACTTCATTAACAAAACCACCATTTTGTACTTGTCATTTGGTTTTCCTGATTTCTTGATTTTGCTTTCATTTGTGCCGTGAATGAGGGGCCATTTCTTTCCATAAGCAGCAAAAGCAGTTGCTTAGGGCCCCCAAGCAACCAGCGGCTCCAACAATGTTTTTTCTTTTCTTAATTTTTTTGTCCAAAATGGCCTTAACCCTTTTTACTGTAAATAATAATTAACTGTAATAGACACATACTAATCTATAATGATAATTTCACATAAAATGCAGTTACTGCCTGTTTCTAAGGTCTCCTGGTTGAATTACTTTTCTTCAGTAATGTTGATGGAATATAAATCAATAATATGTATGATGCTCAAAAATGTACAGGAATATCATAAGTAAACAAGCAGGTCAACATGTATATAAGTGCTTGATTTTTTAATTATATATTATATTGTGATAATTAATTGAAACTGTAGTTGTCAGTTTTATCTGAGTGTGAAATGTTTTCACAGTAGGGTTCTATTTCCCCCACTCATCTTTCACCCCTCATTGCTCGCTTGCAGCTCAACACAGAGACAGTATTTCACACCATGAGAATCAACAGTGTTTTAGTTAATCTGATGACGAAGTTACAGGGAAAACGATGTATTTTATTAAAAATGCCATGTATGAAAAAAAATTAGAAAATATAAAGTACATTTCCACTGTGCTGGCTGACTGCTTGTTATGGGGGCAGCAGAAAACGGCTTTTCTGTGCGGTTCACATTTACTTAAATGCATTTCATCTAGTAATGTAACAAATTTGTCTACATTTTTCTTAGCTTCATTTTTTTTATTTCATTCATCCCAGCATAGGGGACTTAACAAGAATACTTATTTACTAAAGGGTTTTAGCTTTAAAACCAAAACTTCAAAACATTCACCTTTGTGGCCATATTCTTATTTTTGGTTCTGGCAACGTCAAGTCAAACTGCAAGAATTTACCTTAATCCTATACCTGCAGTATACCTATAACTTTAGCTACTAAGGGGTTTTAGCTTTACCTAAACATGTGTCACTCAGTTGCTCTTCTGACAAATTTGTTAATGGAGAAAAGTGGCCGGCATCTTCTTGTTATTTTCATGTAGGACCAACATGAAGCTACACTGCAAAGAAAACTTCACTATAATCTTTAGTTACAGATGGGTTTTAACATTATCTAAATGTATTTCACCCAGTTACTAATCTGACAAGTTTGCTAGTGGAGAAAGGTGACAGGCACCTTGTTGTTTTTACTATTTTCATGTAGGGACAGTGTTGATGAGTAACGGAATACATGGAGAAACTATTCCGTTACAGTTACCATTAAAATAGGTGATAATCAGATTACAGTTACTTTGTTGAAATGAATGGATTACACGGTTATAAGGGACTGTAAGCAGTATAATGTGTCACATATAACCCTCCTGAAAGATATCTAGCAAGTTTGAAGTAGCTGCAATCAATATTTGGCAGCTTGAAAACGGCATATTATCATTTTTAATGTTGCTTTCAGGGTATTTCAGCAGTTATAACGGACTATTTGCAGTGTAATGTGTCACATAACCCTCCTGAATGAAATCTAGCAAGTTTGAAGTACAAACAGTATGATAATATGCCGTTTTCAAGGTGCCAAAAAGTGAATACCCCCGCCCCCCCTGCACAAAGAACTTCATTCTAATCTTAACTGAAAAGTTTGCTTTCACCCACAAGCAACAACATAGCAAAGGCAACACAATTTATTTTGCTTTTTTTTTTTTGCCTGATTTGTTTTATTTATTGCATCACAAAACCATTTTACAAAGTGTTACTGCAGTTACTGCGATTTAGTAAAATAAATAGTTCATTACCATATAGCACTTTTTAGCTTTTAAGTATTTAGCTTTTCCAAAATGCATTTCACTTAGAAACGCTATCTGATAACTTTGTTGGGGTTTGGTTTTCCTCGTTAATGGTAGGACGAAACCACACAGCATGAGCCCCTTTAGGCTAAGACTTATCTGCTGTAGGCCATTGCATTGTATTCAGTAGTTTAACCAACAACTTTCATAGTGGGTCAGTTCTCATGTTGCTTTTTTATGTTTGGTTTTTTATTTTTTATTTTGGTGAGTTGCACTATGAAGCCACACTGCAAAATGGACTTTACCATACATTTCATCCAGTAGCTAGCATCTGTAGCCTGCTGAGAAAATGGCTTAGCTTTGTGTACTTTCAGTGTTAATTACTACAGTGTGTGTGTGTGTGTGTCAATTTTTCTCTCGACTTCTCATTCTAAGCAGGAGAATACATATTGGGTCCAGATCCCTGTTGCGTGCATCCCTGGCATCCGTGTATGCACACTCTGTGCGCTTGTGTGTGTGTGTGTGTGAGAGAGAGAGAAAGAGTGAGAGTTGAGCCATTGTAGTGTACAGTAGGAGAGGGAGGGGAGACGCATTAGCTTTGGGCCTTTTGATTTGAGTTCTTTTGGATTCAGATGAGAGAGGAGTTCTGGAGTGAGCATTTTTTTACAGGGGCTCCTGCGCCAAGACTGAGAGCGAGAGTGGAAGAGCAAGAGAAGCAGGGAGGGGGAGGGAAAAGTAAGAGAAACGGAGCGGGAGAGAGATGATGGGAGGAGAGGAGATGACATTTTGCTGTAGGACAGGCAGAAAGGAGTTTGGGGCTGGTTTTGATTAAGACACTGGAAGGCTTCTTTAAGGCCTGGCAGTTTGGCTCTGACAAATGGAAGCGCAAGTTCAATAACTGTAATAATATCCAGATAATGAAGTGACACACAGGGAGCTGAAACGCACTCAGCTTTCTCTGATACTGCACAAGACACACTCATCACTCAGCACATGCAAGCACAGTCTCACACACACACTGGTTTTTAATACAAAGTCGGGACATGCATAAATCTCAAATGTACTTTATGTATGTACTATACTATGTATGTACCTTTAAGATAACGATATGCTTCATATGTGTTATGAAATTGTAAGTATATACAGTATGTGTAATTATATATGTAACTATATAAATGCAAGAATAATGTCTCATATGTATCAGTTTGTGTTGATTTGTAATGATAATATATCTTATGCATTATTTAAGTACCTATATGTACAAATTATGTTTTTTATGTATTATAGTACCACTAGCACTTAAAAATAAGATGAAGGCATCTCAGTGATTGGCGGCATGCCAGCAATTGATGGGCAGCTCCCTCAGTTAAGGCTTTTGTCCATCTGTTCCAGCCCACAAGACCCATCAGGTCGCTACACTAGGAAATTTTCAAACTAGCCTGCATTGCCTAGCCATTGTGCAATTTAAGTTGCTCTTATCTTCTGGTCAAAACATGATTGTCCTGACAATGCTGAGAGATTTTAAAATGTGCTTTAACTCGAACTAGAGCCTGCCAGCTAGTTGCTTGTTTTAGTCATTGTTTGAATGATTAGTTATCAGAAAAATGTAAAAACACAAATATTGTTGAAGATGTGGCAGGCTGAGCGTCCCCTAATGACACTGAAGAGCAAATGCCTATCTGTCCAATTGAGCCCCTGTCAGGATGAAAATTAAATACTCATCGAATAATGTATTATCTAACTTGTTGTCACATTTACAACATTATCATGTTTACAAGACCGTCACATTTACATTATCACAATAATAAAAAAAATGCACACAGACATGTATTGCCTCGCTGTGTTCATGGGCCTGATCTGTTCTTTCTTCTTTACATTATCCATGTGTTCTGGGTACCATGCCCAGACTCGTCCTTAGTGTTCTCAGTTGCCTGTAGGTTGTAACCCCTCCTATCCTCAGGTGATCCTAGTCCTGCGTCATTAAAAATAGCCCCTGTGTTTCACTGTGACTTTGTCTTGTATCTTATTCCATTCCATGTATCTCGTGTTATTCCTTCCATCATTTATCCTGTGTTTGCCTTGTAAGTAATATTCCTTGTTTCATTTTGTGTTTTGTTTTATATATTAAAGTGCTTCAACTTGTGCATACATCCTGCTTCCAGTGCCAATCATTGCAGAAGACCAGAGCACAACATGAATGTAGGGAGTAAGAGGCACCTTTATTTCCTGTGTTTGGACACATGAAGTGGTGTCTCAGGTAAGGGAGCAGGGGACCTGCTGAGGGCTGCAAACTTCTGCTTTAGCTTCAGGTGGCCCTCGAGGTGTATGGAGACTTGGACATAAACTTGGACTTGTAGATACACTCAATGACATTCTGGCTGCTATAAAGCCAGCTGGAGAGCCTGAGGAACATTTTGGGTGGGTGTTGAGGGGCTTGGGCTTAAGCCATTGTGTGGTTAGGCAGCGGGACAGGGGCTCTGGTTCCAGGAGTGCTCATGGCTACGCGGTGGTCACTTCCACTCCAGTGCCACTTTCCAAACCTCCTGTTCTAGTGGCGAGTCCAGGCCTTTACACTCCAGGGCCAGCTCTCCAAGGTCCCTCAGAAAGTGCTAGTAAGACAAAATGTGGCAGCAACGCTCACAAGCAAGCCTAGTCTGAGTTCCCCACACGGCTGTCAATCCCTTGCCTGTCTCTTTAGTGTATGTTTATGTTAATGTGCCTGTTTCAGTCCCAGTCACTGTGTGCATATCCATCCCAATATCTAACATTGTGTCTATCCCTGTCCCTTTCACTGTCCGTTATCATGCCTTTTGTACTTTTTGTTCCTGTCCCTGTAAAGAGCCTGTCATATCCAGTCCCCTGTCCAGTTTTTTGCCCAGGAACTTGTCCAGCCTTGAGGTGTTTCTGGGATGTTTTGCTCCACTGCCTTCATGTGTCTGATCTGTTCCTTGTCTGTTCCTTGGTGTTTGTGTTTTCCATGTGCTCTGTGTAACATGTGATTTTGTTTTGGTTCTTATCTCCACCATAGTCCCTCATTGTCCGTAGAAGTTTGTAACCCCTCCTGTCAGGTTTTCCTTGCCCTGTGTCATTATAACAGCGTTCAATGTGTCTTCATCTGATCTTGTAGGCAGAGGTGGGCAGTAACTAAGTACATGCCCTTTAGTACTGTATTTAAGTACAGTTTTCTAAAATGTGATTTGTCTTTTAGCAGATGACAGCCTATCAGAAATCACCAGTAGTGTTACGTCACGTCTGTATGCTGTAACACTGTAATGCTAGCATTTCTTAAACACGGTCAGTCAGTGGCGGGAGAACAGACGGAGACGGAGACTCTTCATGCCGCATCCATGGCCATATTTAGAGTCAATGTTTAAGTTTATGGAAAAGATTAAAAAAATCATATAGTTTTAAGTGTGTGCCATTCCAGCTGCATTTACAGCGGTTCAGTTGTCAGTTTTGTTCAGATATATAGTACATAAACAGACCTTCTGTGTAGGTGTGTAGTGTACAGTTAATTAAAAAAAAACTTGTTTTCTTTATCAATTCGGTTTGTTTCATTCTGTAACATTCTACCGTATTCCTTATGCTACATCTTCTACAAGCAAGTTAGATGCATTAGGTTTTGTAAGTGTGGTGGCAGTAAATCAACAATGCAGTGAAATATGTACTTTTAATACTTTATTTTTGGAAGCAAGTACTTCAGTACTTTAACTTAAGTATTGGAGTAACATTTGACTAGTGATGTCTGTACTTCCACTTAAGTAATGAAGTCAGGTACTTTGTCCTCCTCTGCTTGTAGGTGACTTTACATGTGTTCTTTACTTTGTGTTAACGCCTTACTTTGCCGATTCTAAATAGCTATATTTAGTACCTTGTTTTATTTTGTGTTTTTTATTTATTGAAGTGCTTCATCTTGCTCATACATCCAATACCAATCATTACACATGTAACTGTAACTGTAACTCATAACTTCCATATGCAGTTGTTTTCCAGTTGATGGAGGCAGACAAGAGGAGCATGAAATAATTGGTCGTTCTCCTTTCTTGCGGGTCACAGTGACAAAATCAGAAGTGGTTTATGTGTGGTGCTATAAACATGTACTCATAAAAATAATATATTGTGTACATTTATTAACATTTATTGTGTGAGAAATATATATATGATCACAGTTATAGTCACAGTACTACTGCTGTTGGGTAAAATTTCAAAATCAGGACGTTTTTCACAAAAGTGTTCCAAAACGCGCACACACATGCAGACGCGCACCTGGCGATTGTATTATGATGAGATTTTGAACCGAAAATAACCTCTTGCCACTGTACAGGAGAATCCAGCTCTCCTCTCTCTGCTTAATTACATTCTTCTTTGTCTTAATTGCCTTGTCAGGCTTTTCTGACATCGCACACTTTTGTGTCTCACTCACTCAAATTTCCTTTCTCTGGCGCTGGAATAATGCCTCCTGTACCGCAGGTTCAGCTGCGCTTCTGTGTATATTCATCGCTGCTCATTGTTCTCCTGGCCTTCAGGAAATGAAAACGTGCGAAACGTGTGTTTATAAGACACTACCGAACAACTTTACAACACAATTACACCTATCAGGTAAAATAAATCACGCATAACAACCTCACAGAAGAAAAACACACGCTGACATGAGACCACGCCGTGGCTGCATTTGGAAACCTTCACACACTCAAAGCAACTAGGTTTATAACGCTGGCATATATGGATGTTTAAGCAATTTTTAAAGATGAACCGTTGGCATTAATGAATATAAATACAGGGGTAAATGCTGTGATTATAAATGCTGTCTAAGTGAGGTCAGGTACTGGTGCTGAATGATTAGTTCTGGGTCTCAAACACTACTCCAACTCATCCCTCCAGAGAATGCAGTTTAAATGCTCCACAGCCCAGTGCTGGGGGGCTCTATGCCCTTCTGGTTTGGGCATTGGGCGTGGTGACTTAAGACCCATGTGTGGCTGCACCTGAGCATCATATTCTACTGGCAGTGCTTTTCTATGGATAAGATGCAAGCTGTGTGTGCAGAAGGGCCGTCTGGAAACGTTTGTGCATCTCTGTTTACAAACACAAATGTGGTGTGGGTTAAAAGCTTAGAATCTGAATTTTGGACAGTATTTCTCTGCTTGTGTCAATGAGCTATGAGTGATGCTGCAGCTTGGAGGAGGCACATTAAGTGGGTGTGTTTTGGCTTGGTTGGTCTTGCTGAGGTTGTGCTGGTGTGGGCGCTGGGTGGGTAATGCTGTGGCTGCATGCAGGGCTGCAGCGTGGAGCGTATAAAGCAGAGTTATGCTTTTAGCAGGGGATGCTGAGAGAGAGTTGAGGACCCCGCGCTTAACTACACATTATACTCCCCTTGGGACTATAACACTACATGCTGCACACTACAGCCGTCCCACATCCCTCTCTCTGTCTCTCTCTCTCCTCTCACTCTCTCTCTTCCCTCTCTCTCCTCTCTCTCTATCGCTCTGTCTCTCACTCTCACTCTCTCTCTTCCCTCTCTCTCCTCTCTCTCTATCTCTCTCTTCTCACTCTCTCTCCCTCTCTCTACCACTCTTTTCTCACTCTCACTCTCTCTCTTCCCTCTCTCTCCTCTCTCTCTATCTCTCTCTTCTCACTCTCTCTCCCTCTCTCTTCTCACTCTCTCACTCTCTCTCTTCCCTCTTTCTCCTCTCTCTCTCTTGCCTCTTTCTCCCCTCTCTCTCTCTCTCTCTTCCCTCTTTCTCTCTCTCTCTCCTCTCACTCTCTCTCTCTCGCTCTCTCTCTCTCTCACTCTCTACTCTAACACTCTCTCTCTCTCTCCTCTCACACTCTCTCTCTCTCACTCTCTACTCTAACACTCTCTCTCTCTCTCTCTCTCTCTCTCTCTTTCTCTCTCTCCTATTAATTCTCCGGCTCCCTCACTTTCAAACCACCTCTCTCGCCTGCTCCCCTCTTCTCCCTCTCCACCTCCCCTTCTCCCTTTTTCAGGCTGGTTTGGCGATGTGTGTGTGTGTGTGTGTGTGTGTGTGTGTGTGTGTGTGAGTGTGTGTGTGTGTGTGTGTGTGTGTGTCTATGTGTGTGTGGCAGTAATGCGTGGCACAAGCAGCGGTGCTGGATCCATCTCTGCAACTGGGTGTTGGCTGTTTGAGTGGAAGAGAGACCACAGGCATCTATCTGTGTGTGTGTGTGTGTGTGTGTGTGTGTGTGTGTGTGTGAACCCTCCTGCACACTCCTAGTCCAGCACCTCAGAAATGGTGTGCAGAAATGATTGTACCATAAGTCACATTCACACTGCTGAGCACTGTGGCTCTAAACACTCGGCTTGTTCAGAATTACATCTGCAACACTGTCAGTACATCAGTGACACGCTTTGATGCAGGAGTGCAGAAAAACAAAAATTAAATGTAGATACATGTTACAACTCCGAACAAATCATCACTGCAGTAATTGCACTTTTACATCAGTGCACTTCATCACCAGTGGCCATTTGCACAGAATTTATGACAGAAACGATTCAAGATTGCTTGGAATAAAATCTAACATTAAATTGCACTGTTACCTTTTTCCATTAAAGTAGAGAACTGTTTCTGCTTCTCCTGTAAAGTGTTCATTTTGGAGATACAAGGTTTTGTGCTGAGCAGCCCACGAACATCAATTAGGGATAACTATAACCGTTTCATTAACCTTTATATACACGTTTATGGAGTTCAGAATAGTTCATATATATATGTATAGGGCTTGCTAATTCACTGCAGGTAAAGTGAGAAATTCACAAGTTTAGCAGGACCTGGAACCTGAAAGACTGAAAAACTGCGACTGTGACTTTGTGCAAGTGGCAAACAAGACCCTCAGACGAGCATGTGGAGGCAGCATATATCAGCGGGTAGAGCCATCTGGGTGTGTGTGTGTGTGTGTGCTATTTCAGGAGCAGAGTGTGTGCAGCCGTGTCGGAGCTGCTGGCGGCTGCAGGTTCACTCAGCTCTGAAAAGCTTCAGCTTCTGTCCAGACGCCGGTCAGACATGCCAGGACCTGGCACGGTCAACTCACAGCAAATCCTCTCCCTTTCTCCCTCTCTCTCCATTTTTTTCACCTCTTTTTTCCTCTCTCCTCCCACCCCCTCTCTCTCTCTCACATACACTCTCCCTCTCTTTCTTTCTCTCTCTCTTAATTTCTCCCCCTCTCTTTCTCCCTCTCTCTCTCCATTTTTTCACCTCCTTTTTCCTTTTTTTCCTCCATTTTTTCATCTCCTTTTCTCTTGTTCTGTTGTCTTCTTTATTTATCTGTCTCTCTTACTATTCCTTTTCTATCGTACTATAATCTGTACAGACATCAGTGCTAACTAAAGAGCCAACAAGCTGATCATACTACATCCACACACACACACACACACACACACGCACACACACACACACAGTAGTTTATCAAATATGTTTGGTGTCTGGCTGACTGGAGCTACAAGGCTAAGTAACTGGAAGCTTACAGCATCACCCAATTAGCATCACGCAATCTGTATGTCTAAATCTAACATTTGCCTCAAATCACACTGAGTTTGTGAAACGGACTTGCTCGTGTGGTTTCTCACACTCTGTGGAGTCGATCGCATGGCAATAAGTTTGTTGTACAGTCAACAGTAATGGCAGGCAGCTTGAAGCCTGAACGTTGTCTGTATTTTTGCCCATTTTCACAAATCGCAGGGCCTTAAACTTTTAATGTTTTTGAAAAAAACTTTTAATTCAGCCGTTGCTCTTCCCATGGAAAGAATAAACCCACAATTTTGCTGATTTGACATCGAAACAAAGAGATGAGAGCCAGTGATAAGCGCAGACTGAAACCTGTCGATACTGAGCATGAGCTGAATCTAAATGTGATTTGTGATGTGACTCACTGTATAATTAATTGTGTAATTAGGTTTGAACAGTATATGCAGGGTTAATCATTTCATCACAGCCTTCCCGAATTAGATGTGTAAGTTTGTTCTTAAAAATATCTGCTGTACATGGCCCCAGAGTGCTGCTGCTGCTCTGTGTGTGTGTGTGTGTGTGTGTGTGTGTGTGTGTGTGTGTGTGTGTGTGTGTGTGAAAGAGAGTGGTGGTGTGACTCAGGCCGTGTCTTCACTCAGACGCTGGTTATTACTCTTCTCCATGGTTAGTCTAAATGGCAGGCAGCAAGCATGGCGCACATGTGCTTTCTTTTCTTTTCTGTAGCTCTGTGGCCGGGACATTACTGTTCCAATCAATACTCCAGCTCCTGCTCGCCACACGCATGTCAGGCCCTTCGCTGAGCACCATTTCGGCTCTGTTAAAGCCATAAGCGGAAACTTCAGAACAACAACGTGGCGCTTTGGCCCTGAGCTTTTCTCTGAAGTTTATAGACACATTTTGGACCTAAGCTTTTTCCTAAAGTTTATGGACACATACAGTTTCGACTGTAAGGAGTGTGTACAATGAGGAGTACGCTTTTAATGTTGTAAACAGCCTTGTTACTGTAGTAATGAGCTTTAGATTGGATAATTGTACCTCTGCCATGTTCCAGTTGTTTAGTTCTACTGTTTTGGCCTGGAATCCAGCGGGACAGTAGCATGGTTGGGAAAGGGATGGGATGAGAAATGGGAATGTGTATTCAGAGTACAGAACTGAAGTGCCTGCGTTCAGTCTGTGCTGTGATTTGAGCATTTAGAATACCTTTGCTACAGCTTTTGGGGCATCTTGAAAATACAGCAAAGTAAATTAATATTAATAAAATTAAATAAATAATAAAATTACTAAAAGGGTGCATGGTCTGTAAACACACCTGTTAGACTGCCTCCGAGAAATGGCTTCTTTAAAACCCTAGTGGAGTCAGAGGCCCCTCCAGGGGTCTATGATGTGTAGCACGGCGTCTCTGATTATATTTTATATTTTTTAATTGGGATCTGTGCCCAAGTAAATAGAAAATATATTATGAGTGTTATGAGTTTAGTCATTTGAAGCCAATAGCCTATGCTCACACACACACACATATATATATATATAATATTGTCTCCTAAAGAACACTGTCCAACCGTACACACACACACACACACACACAAATATATGTGTGTGTGTATGTGTGTGTACAGTTGGACAGTGTTCTACTATTCAAATTATGCTCAGAAAAACATAAAAGCATATTGTGATGTTCATAGTGATAATGATCAAATCCCATCAAACTGAGCAGTCAAAACTTAAATCCTGAATAATCTGCATATTTAAACTAGATAATGACCACATTTGGTTAGAGTGGGAGTCCACTTTTTTACACTAGAAGAACTTCTTGTTTAAACACTGCTAAACCCTGAGTAGGCTGATAAATCAGTGTGAAGTTATTTTCAATGTTACCAAGCTCTTTTAAAGATGATTAAACTGAGCCCTGTCAAAAAGTGAGTTTTGCGAGTGATGAGCTGATGTGTTCGTTTCATAGCATGTCTCATGTAATTCACTCAAAATTGTACAGCTAACCACGGTATAATCAAATCTGCAAAACTTTATTAGTGGTAAATGGCAAATTGTTCACTTAGTTTATGAGACCTGGAGCTGTCCCACATGGGGATTATGGGAGTGGCAGTGGGAAACACACAATGAAGGCAAAAAAAAAAACCAAAAAAGCATTCAAAATGATTGTTGAATTTTTCATTAAATAAATTAACAAAATTACATGAGGAAAACTGTCAACCAGTAACAGACCTGTACACCTTGTTCTAGACAGTATTATTGCTGACAGCAAGGCAAAAGGGAAACAACGAGGCAAATATTCTTTCAGCTTTTATGTTTTACTGAAAAATCTAATTTAAACAGTTTCCCCTCAGCCCAGACAGATACACTAAAATATGTTTGATGTTTTCTTCTTTAGTTTTCCACTAAAGCTGTGAGGCTAATGTAATAGTCTATGGCCCTTTTCACATGTAAAACTTGGGACATCACTGAGATCCTCTTACAGGTGATGTCCAGGCTCTGCATCACTCACACATTAAAAAGACGCATGTGTTCAGATGTGCCATGAAAATCCTAATAAATAGGATGTGACCTGGACGACCAACAGCTCCTTTATTTCTGATTCATACACAAAAATGCACACTTTTGACAACATTCTCTCATGAAAAATGAAAAATAAACATCTTGCTTTGTCAACCATGCTGCCAGCACAAACCAGGGCCGGTTTCTAAATAGAAAAATACACTCCCAATGGAGTGTTCACTCATATAACCAAAGAAATTGTTCAACTTAACTGACAGAGAAATGTTCTGCTTTGTTGACCGGGATCTACATGAATGTATCAGCATCTGTTTACACATCAGCTGTGGGTAATTTCTTGGTTATTGCACTGGGTCTCACCGACTAAAATTTACAAGGCTTACATTCACACTTAATCTATTCATGCTTAATCTATTCATGCTTAATTGGCCAGGTAATTAAACCTGGTACCCAGGTAAACTCCACACGTGAAAGGGGCTTATGTGTCACAAACACATTCAGGCAATTAACTTCCATTACTTCTTAGCTACATTAGCTCCAACGTAAAAGAAGCAAACTCTGACCACCATACATGTCTCAGGTTGGCAGAAAATCTTGTATGTTGTTTTTCAAATAACCATTCAGTTCTCTCTGTATCTTTTAATCATTTCTTTCGGAAACTTCAGTTTCTTTTTTTCCACTTGCTTTCATTTAACTTTGCTGTTCCCTATGTGAGTGGAAGATCTTCTATCTAACCTCCACAGAAAACTCTCCTCATTGAGAAAGAGATGTGTGTGTGGGTAGTTGCTTGTGTGAGTGAAGGAGAACATGATGTCAGTGAGAGCCTTGGGACCACCTTTTGCTGGAGGACACAACTGTAAATGGTTCATTTAAAGACTAGAAGGATGGAAAAGTTAAAGTGACAGTAGAGTGCACAAAAAGTAAAGTAGACAAATGAAACACTGATGCTGTAGTGTTGGCAATGTAATTTTCTGTCAGGTATGTTTTACTGCTTTTCCCCTAATACTGAGAAATCAATAACTTTTTATTAAAATTTATTCAAATTCATTTTTACCTTTGAGATTGAACAAAGGGATGGTCTCTGACTTTAACACAGTACTGTAGAGGCAGTAT
>JBBPCY010000018.1:17216326-17229093 GCA_037974405.1 Brachyalestes nurse
GAGAGAGAGAGAGAGAGAGAGAGAGAGAGAGAGAGAGAGAGAGAGATAGAGAGAGAGAGAGAGAGAGAGAGAGAGAGGCTATTTTGTCTAGTATCTTAAACTCTGTGAAGTGTGTTTAAGAGGGTCTATGCTCATATGGACTGTCATATGGACTGTCCAGAAAGTGTGGAGGGATGAGATTTGGATGTGATAATTGGGGATTTTCATCATTTTTATGGAAGGCTGTCCCAAGGGAGAAGGTATGGAGAGAGAAAAACTCCAATCAGCCATAACATTACAATCACCTGCCTAATAATATGTAGGTCTGCATTGTGTAGGTCTCTGTTACCACCCAAACAGCTCTGACCCATCAGGTCATGGACTCGAGTCCTTTGAATGTGTGCTGTGGTATTTGGCACCAAGACGTTAACCGTAGATGCTTTTGAGTTGCAGGGCCCCCCAAGGATCAGACTTCCTACAGCTCTTATTACAGCAATTTGTGCTAAAGTAACTTTTCTGTGGGATCAGAGCAGACTAGCCTTCACTCTCCACATACTTCCATTAGCCTTTGGCAACAACAACCTCATCAGAAGTTCACTGGCTGTCCCTCCTTGGAACACTTTTGATAGGCACTAACCACTGCATACGCAGAACACCCCACAAGGCCTATTGAAAGTGAAGTGAAAGTGACCATTCTGTCATACGTGAACACACCACACAGTGTGACCAGCACAAAATTCTCCCTCTGCATTTAAACCCATTCACCAAGGGAGACAGCGGGCAGCCAGGAACACAGCGCCCAGGGAAGTGTAGGGACTGTACCTTGCTCAAGGGAAACTCAGAGGTGTTTAGCAGTCTTCGAAATCGAACCCACAACTTCCTGATTGCCAGGCAAACACCCTAACCACTCAGCTACCAGCTGCCATTGTTTTGGGGAAGTTCTGACTCTACTCATTACAATTCAGTCCTTTTCAAAGTCTCTCAGAACCTTTTTTTCTGCTTCCAACACATCAGCTTAAAGAACTGACTGTCCACCTGCTGCCTAATATGTGCTACCCCTTGATCGGTGCTATTCAATTATTCAATTAACCTGGTTTTATTATTGTGGCTTCTTGGTGTGGATTCTAGATGAAGACTAAAGAGAAACTGTCACACTTTCTAGAGCTGCTTTTGGCAAGTGCAATGGGGCAACTCGTAATTTAATTGTTTTCCCAATCAAATATATTTAACCAGAGTTCACACTGTAATTTAGAAATCATAGACACAGTACCAGTGCTAATATTGGGTCAGGATGTAGGCTCATGCATCTCATCACGGTCCAAAAAAGAACCAGCACCTCCAAAATATGGAATATAATAATTTTATATTCCAAAGTTAAATGAAATTGCTTTGCTTTTATACTCTTGGGAGAACAAAACCTTATATTAAAAAACAAATATTAAATACAATATTACAATACACTTTTTTGTTTATGATAAGTTCATCAGTCACTGAATATAGACACACACTGATGCGCATACAGCATTTCGGCATGTATCACACACACAGAACAGAAAAACATCTTGCGTCTCTCCTTCAACAGGCACCAGAAACGCGCTGTTGCCAAGGATGAGGACTAAATCTGTTACCATGGCGATCCCAAGCCAGTTTCTTTCCCAGTTACATTGAAAACTTGAAAGCTTCGTGAGGGGTCAGAATCAAATGAGGAGTGAAAAAGAAAAAAGGGGGGGTGGGAGAGAAAAAGAGCAGGCTGTGTAATCAGCATCCTCCACCGACCACCAGGAGGCAGCGCAGGGCATGAACAGCCAAAGAGCAGATAGAGGTGTCCACTTAGGCCTTAATTATCCAGGCAGGAAGTAGAGCCAGCGCATGAAAGCCTTGCCATGTAGAAAGACGCCAATCAGGGTAATTAGAAGGAACAGCGAGAGGGGCCTTTGATTGTATAACTCATTTCTTGATTTATCTGCATACATCTGAGGCTAATTAAGTCTCGGAATAACATAGCATGCTCCATAACATAGAAACGCAACTTGGCCTCACCTTTAGTTTAATGAGGCCTTGCTCGCCATTCCGGCCTGTGGGGCTTCATAAAGATCCACATTAGCTAGCATGACTTTCCTTTGCTTTTTAATGTAAATGTTTACTGTTACTGTTTAAAGGTTATTGTAAAGGACATCCAATTACTGGTGACATTATCCACTGGAGCGCTACACCTGAATCCTTAAAAACATTTGACTGTCTGTTTTCATGCTTCTTGAAAAAATATGATATATACAAATGTGTACATCATTTCTAAATGACTAAATGAACACAATTTCATTACGATTATTGCAAAAAGTAAGTAAATATATATGTCAATATATATGTCAATATATTTTATTCAAGTGGAACTTTGTATGAAGTACTGTCAGTGCATCATTTTTTTTTTCTTTTTCTGTGCATTAGAATTACAGATTCGTTGAAGCAGGCCTTTTTCCTGAACCGCATACTGTTTACAGTATTTAAGAGAGGTGTTTGCAGCTATTTGGCTTCCTGTTCAAGGTTAATGAAGCTGCAGTGAGTGGGTCTGTAAATGTGGTATTAGAGTGCTCTGGTGAATACACCCTGTCTGTCTTTCTGTCTGTCTGACTTTCTTTTCAACCTTCAGGGGAGACGGTGCGCGACCAGGGCACGAACAGTTTCCTGGCAAAATCAAATAATCTTGGAAATCCAATAAATCACAATACACCCCTGAGATGGGATGACATGATAAAAAGGAGCAGCCACTGCGTATGATGAAAAGGCTGCTTTAATTCACGTGACGATACAAACGAGAGGTCATTATATAGACTGAGCCAAGCTGCATCTTGTTATAAACCCAGAATGTACTGAAACGTCTACATGCTGGTCATTTTTAATGGGAACATCGGTAAAGTCTCCCTGACAGAAGAAAGAACAACTTTAATATCTCAGTTAATGTGTAATTATCACATAGCTGATCCCGAGGGAGGGTCAGACAGACTGAAGTTTCTGAGGGGCAATTTCAAAGGGACAAAAAATGTAAGTCGGCTTCCTGTTCTTATTCTCCTTTAACACACTCAGAACATGTGCTCCTGGTTCATATGTATATATATATATATATATATATATATACACACATGCACGCACACATACACATGTGTGTTTGAGCATGTGGGCCAGCAGCATGACAGTGCTTCACTCTGATTAGGGCCCTGCTTTCAAAGAGAAAAACCACACTCCTCTTTTCATCTGCTCTGGAGGTTCCCTCCCTTGCACTCCTTCATTTGCCTGCCCTCTTCCATCCCTTCTTCCACGAAAGGCCAGTGTGGCTGCGGAGCTGAGGTCTATGGGCTGCCCGCCTCAAGTGGCTTCAATTACAGATGCACACAATTACAGAGAGAGATCGAGGAAGAAAGAGGGACGGACGGAGAGAGAAAGAGAGAGAGAGAGAGAGAGAGAGAGAGAGAGAGAGGAACGTGCCAGACATAAACTCTGGGTGGATTAGAGACCAAGAGTGAGAAGGCCATTAGGCCACCGAGGCCATTGCCCCTGCATCCCTCTCCCACCCACTGCCTGACTTATTTTAGGCCTTGTGAAAGAGTAGTGTTTAGATGTCACACTGATTTAGGCCATTGGACATACTTGTTATCATTATGCGCCACAACAAAAGTCAGACTCCTTCTTCGCGTCAGAAGACACCGCCTGCCTCCTCAAAGCACAGGGACTGGGGAGACAAAATAATCTTCCAGGAATCCCCCAAGCGTGTCTGGCTGTAAGCTGCCGTATTAGTGAGCCCATTCTGATGGCCATTAGCACTTTTGATCGAGCCCCGCTGCAGGCACAGATTCCTCGCCATGACTCTCCGCTGATTTATGTCAGCCGAATTTGCATTTGTTTACTGTAGAGTGTCATTTTCCTTAAACAGCCCATTTACTGGCCCACATGATTTGAATAAGTGGATTGCTTTGCTATTTACTGCTAGATTACATCAAACTTCATTACTGGTAAACAGCATAGGGCAAATCTGATGCAGGCCAGTCTGTCCTCTGCAAATAAGCTATAAAGCAGTCTCAGTGTACTGAGCCCCATATTTGTATTTATACTTGCAGCTGCGGTGTGTGTGGGAGCAATGAAGTTGTTGAAGTCATCTGACCCTTGTGCATTTCTATCTGTAAATACAGCCCACCTGATTTGTATAAGACTAGAGATTTCATGCTTATGTGCATGTGACTGTCATATGTAGAAAAACATCAAAGTCCACACAGGCTTACAAATGCAGTTCTGCTAAGGTAGCTTACCTTATAAAGGTACGTAAACTGAATTTATCTATCATTTGAGTTAGTCTAGTCTTCTCTACACCTTATCTCCACCTTGATTTCTGCTGTGTGTCTCCACAACCCACTGTCTTCTCTGTGCAACATCTGGGTTGGTAGAAAAATACTAAATGAAGGGGGGGGCTACTATTTGGTACAAGAGGGATGTTTCAGAACAACCCGATGCCCTAAAGACAACCCCGATGTTACTTAGCGGGATATTTCATATAGTTTACTCACAAAAGTCTATGTGACCAAAAGTAATAGTATGTTTATGTGGTACAATTGATCGTAATGCTGGAATAATCATGCGTGTGCAGTTGGGACACCCCCGCCCTCGCAGTGGTACGGTCCATTTTAAAGGGTCAGCTCCCGTCCCCACGCTACTGAAGAGAGGGAGACGCTTTCTGGGGGTTATGAGGCTCGCCTCGTCGTCCGGACGGTGTGTGCCGTGTTTTTTTCCCTCTTTTCTCGTTGTGTCTTCTGCGTGAAGAAGACGTAGCTGAAAGAATCCGCCCCGCACATCCTTAGAGATAAACTGTGGATGTAACTGTTGCACTCTGAAGCCAGGTAAGCCCTCTTGTTCACGCACGACTACGGTGGGCTCTGATTTCCCCCCACTGATGCTCCGTGTTTTCAGCCCGGGCTGCAGCTGATTGAGCCGGGCTCCTTTCTTACAGAATGGAAGGGGTCTGCGGGGCACATTGCACGAGCAGTGTTTCACAGGGAGGGATGCTTAACAGCTCGGTGCTTGCAGAGTGAGGGTCCACAGAAACATGGGCTATAGGCAGATAGCAATTTCAGAACAAAGGGGTGTGTAAAAACAAGACTCTAGACAAACAGATGTGACAAATGTACGCTTTGTAGTGTTTTGCATCTGCACCCCCAGCGTAAAAAGCGTGGTGTTTTGGCCCCGTTTGTTTCAGACTCACAACAATAGATCATCCTTCCCTGCCTGCTGCCCTTATTCACAGAAAGTTGGACACGGCGGTCGGGTTCTCTAAATTTAAACACGTTTTCCCTTATGTTTGAAGTGTTTCTATAATGATGATGATGTTAATGACTGAATGAGTGGTCTTGGGTAAAGGTCCTGCTCTGAGGAGCTCCAAAGGGCTGGTGGTCTTCAGGACTGGTGCCAGGCTGCCCCTCAGCAGAGGTGTTTCTCCTCGCACACATCTGTAGGAGCCCGTCACGTGACTGAGATATGGGTCTCTTATTTGTTATTTGGAGATAAACAGCGTGGTCGATGGCGGCACGAGACTCTGGCTGGTTCACGCGCGAGCCTCTTTTAAAAACTGGAGCTGCTTCTTCAGCAGAGATGCGTTTGGATCATCTGTCTGTCTTTTCGTCTGTCTGTCTCTCTGTATGTCTGTATCCATCTCTGTGTGTCTCTCTGTCTGTATCTATCTCTGTCTGTTTCTCTTTCTCTATGTATGTATGCATGTGTCCATCTATCTGTCTATCTATATCCCTTTTTCTGTCTCTATCTTTCTGTCTTGCTGTCTCTCTTTTATTCTGTCTCTATCTATCTATCTATCTATCTATCTATCTATCTATCTATCTATCTATCTCCCTCTTTCTGTCTCTATTTTTCTATTTCCGTCTGTCTATCCATCTATCTGTCTATGTCCCATTTTCTGTCTCTTTCTATCTCTCTCTTTCCTTCTCTCTGTGTTGCTGTCTGTTTGTTATCTATCTATCTATCTATCTATCTGTCTGTCTATCTGTCTATCTGTCTATCTATCTGTCTATCTACCTATCTGTCTATCTACCTATCCCTGTCTCTATCTATCTGTCTATCTCTGTTTTTCTGTGTATCTGGCTATTTATCTGCTTGTCTATCTAAAATCCCCCCCCACTCTCTGGGATGGGTATTGCCTCTATATGTGTATCCACTGTTAACACGGTGCTCTGAGCTGAGTGGAGTGGCTGCAGAAAAACAAAATCTGCTGCATCAACACAGTTCTTGCCAAAGAAGTAAAGCGAAAGGTAGTGATTGTGTTGATTTAAGGGATTTATTCACGACCTGACACATTTGACTAATATCAGTGTGTGCACCGTGCCTTGAAAGCCGTCTTTCTGAGATCGGAGCATGAAATACTTTGAAATAAAGCGAGGTCTGAGCAGAAGAGCCCTGCCTGTGTGAGCTCCATGTTAATGTACATGTGTGGATGTCTGTCGCGTGCTGTGTCTGCAGCCTGGGCACAGAGCGCGTCTTTTTTAAACACCACTTTTTCTGCTGTTTTTGTCCCTAAATCGGTGCATCTGACCACCTCAGATGCTTCAGTGAAGCCCACGAGAGTCCAAACTGAGTGAATGTCGATCCTGAGATTTACACTGAAATGAACATTACTTCATTTTGAACGTGCTGATATGTTCCACATGAATAAAATATATTGTATCAACACATATATAGCCAGAAGCAGACAGAGAGACGGTAATTGTGTTGATGTGGTATATTTTATTCATGTGGAAGCGAGGCACACATTTGAATGAAGTCATTTTCTTCAGCCTAAGTGGATGTTTTAGTGAAGTGTGTTGAGTGGGCTAGTGCCCTCGACGCTACAGTACGTGGGACCAAAATAGAAAAACAACAAACCCGCTTCGTGAGGTAAAACGGGACCACCACTTTGCCTTTTTATAGCTCTAAACGTTTATTCAAGACATTTGTTCACACAGAGTGGCCTGTGTTTCAGATGGCTTTTGATGTGTGAATCTTGTTAGGCTGGCTGTGTAGTTAGCATGTGAAAGATCGTGCCGGGACGCACACTTTTCATTCATTCATTCATCCATTCATTTACAGTTCACACTGTGTGTGCGTACCAGCACTTTGGCTGATGAGGAATGAGTGATTTAATCATTGACGGATGACATCAGTCTCTCCTGTGGCTGAATCACTCATTTATAAAGTTCATCTTGACAGTTTTGTCTTGTATCAGCACACACACACAGCTACAGTGACCCTCTGTGCTTCAAGATGTTAATGTCAGTGAAGCCCCACAGCCTGCAGGCAGATACACATGCAAAAGGTCATTTGGTCATCTATCACGTAGGCTAGTGGGCCGTGTGTCAACTGTAGCTATAAAGAGCTATGAGAGTTTCCTGACATGATATTAATGACCGGAAAGATGGTCATCATTGTTTGAGTGTTAAAACAGGCTGTTAATTCCTGTGTGATATTTTAAAACAATACTGATCGTACACAGTCATTCAAATTATTCTTATTCATCATTAAGATTTGAACCCAGTATTATTTCAGCCAGTGTCCCGCCCATCCCTATTTGCATACCTAACGCTCAACGCTGGTGACTGACTGTGAGCGCCAGGGTCCAGAACAGGACGCTGGAATGGCAGTGAGTCGTTTGCAGCTCCTCTCTCCTCCTTTTGTCAGTTTTCTGGGGTGGGATCAAACGGCGCCGGCATGCCCTCATCCTGTGAGTGAGCTTTGAGCTGAGCTGCCATGTGGAGTCACTGGAGGTGGTGATCGCTCAACAATAGCTACTGTCTGTGCTCACTCGCCATCTCTCTCTCTCTCTCTCTCTCTCTCTCTCTCTCTCTCTCTCTCCCACACACTCTCTCTCTCTCTTAGTCAGCCCCTCTTTCTGTTATGCATTTCTGATGATTTCTATCTCAATAATTCTGTTTTTTTTCACCATTTTTTCAAGTTTTTTGACCTTTGAATAATTATTTGTTGTCCCTGCTATTGTTTTATAGGCCGAACTATCAAAATGGGTTTTACTGGGGAATATATGCTGCACTGTATAGAACCTCTGCTATATAGTATGTTACACTGTACTATATAGAGCCCTTCAGAGATTCAAGACTACTGAAAAAAGAAGCCTTTGAAAATACTTCACTAAAAAAAATGAAATACTGTAGCAAAAAGAAATATCTAAACATTAGATCCAGCAGACTTTGTTTCTTACTGGAAGACAGAGAAGTTAGTTGGGCAATTTGAAATGTGTATTATCATATTTGCAAGTATGCAGTTTTAATGTAATACATTTTAATGTTTTAATGCCGTTTTGAAAGATCATTAAACTTGTCATAGCCAGACATTATTACACAGCAGAGTTTACTGCAGAAATGTTAACTTTGCAAGCAGCCTGAGCACCACCACTATGCAGCGTTTCACACACATTGATTTTGTTGCAGATACAGTGAATCCTGTGCCAAAGCCTGACTGAATATTACTGAAGAGCCTCTGTTAGCCTCTTAGCTGTTTGCCAAGCTGTTTAGTCTAGACCGAACAAAGTCTTCTATCTTGCATATATTTTTACTTTACTTTTACAGTAAACCTGTAACTATCAACATAAGTGCATTAGTGAGATCTTGCTGATGTGGGTGTTGTCTTTTTCAGGGGTGCAGTCTTGAGGAGATTCATAGTAGTTTTGTGGACAATAATGGCCTTATAATATCCTGCAGAGACCATATTTCTGATTTTAATTCCAAGCTAATTAATAAGTAATAGTTTAATTGCATAACTGATTTTACTAGAGTAATCACAGCAGCTCTAATTATAATATCCATTGATATTGTTTGCATTCATAACATGGACTTCTTTGGGGAAAAAAAGCATTACACAGATAGCAATTTTCCCAAAAGAAAGATTACAATTTTATGTGTTTCGAACTGCCAAAACAGTCGGAAGCAGCCAGCATATGCTGTTAAATACAGTTAAATAAATTAAGTCAATACCTCTAAAGCGAAAAATTAAAATGGTTATGTAACAATGTGCATACCAGTATTCATGACTTATATCACCCAGAACTATTTCTCCTTCTTCCTTCTCTGGTGTGGGTCTCACTGCCTCCCCACAGAAAGATCAGCCTTCACTGATATCTCTAATGAGATCTTTTGTTTCTCTTTGGCACAGACAGGTAGATTTTTCTTTCTCTTCTCAAACATATGGCAGGAAAAAGGTTATTAGACCGAGCTTTGTGCAGACTGATGGAAGCGATAGAGACAGTATGAAGACATAGTCTGCTCTCTGGATCGTGGCAGAGGCTTCATGTGGCTGTGCCTGTACCTGTTTGTTGATGAAAAGGAGTGGAAAAAGTCCCTTTTTGGCGGTAGCGACGAGCGCTGACCAACAATTCATATCCCTGCAGCTGTACTCAGCTGGCGGCCCAGTGGTTATCGAGTTCACCCTGCGATCAGAAAGTCGTGGGTTTGAATTCCAGGACTGCTAGTGGGACGACTGGGGTTCCCATGAGTAAGGTACCGTCCCCTCACACTGTTCCCGGGGCGCTGTCATATGTGAGCACACCACAGCACACAGTGTGAACACCACGTAATTCTTCCTCTGCATTTAACCCATTCACCAAGTGAAGCAGCGGGCAGCCAGGAACACAACACCCGGGGAGCAGTGTGTGGGAACGGTACCTCACTTAGGGTTCCTTAGAGCAGTCACTTTCACTTTCATAAAGCTGTGGAAGGTGAATACTGATCCCAGATCAGCACTCAGTGTTGATGATGAAGTCTGTGGAAATTAGTTCACTGAAGAAAAGAATTACATAAAAGTTTGGTTCCTGTATGTTCTCAAACTGGCTCATTGCAGCAGTGGTGGACACACACTCTTCGCTGTAATTGGTTTTTCGAGCTAGTTTGAGGAGTCCCAGGAAAAGTATAAACAGAGGGGCTCTTCTCAATCTCCTGCAGGATGACACCAAACACCAGCATAACAAAAAAGAGGAAGCAATCTGAGAACTCCCCTTACTGGCCTGTCTTGACCTTTGTAGTTCCCATTGCTCAGGACTATTGTTTCGCTGGTCATCGGAGCCCTGTTGCGCAATGTATTTATTGCAAAATTTCATCCTTGTGTCAATACAGAGGCCATGACCTCCTCTGGCTGATTCGAAACACGGTCGGTGAGTGGTACTGGAAGACGGAGTAGCTCACCAAACACAAGTCACGGAGTCATCTTGCCAAAAGATACAGTTTATAATAATTGCCTGGGGTCTTGTCAGTCTCTTGTATCAAATGAGCGAGATTTTATTTTACTTTTCATTGTTTTTGGCATTGGCAAGCGTGTTTTTGCAGAAAAGGAATAGCCATGAGAGGAGCATTAACATTATGTGAGGACTGCCCCTTATAGTGCCAGTTCACATCAATCCTGACACATGCAAACACTGCTGAGCTGGAGTTTTCATGCCCTATCATTTCTGTCTGCAGATACACCCACTGAAGGAGAGCTATGTGAAAATTGTTAGTCTGTCAGTGGCAGCTTCAGTATTCCAGAACTGATCATCAGGTTAGGGAGCAAAAACCTACACCTTCCTTACCAGACTGACCATACCTTATCTTACCCAAGGTCCTGGCAGGGAGCCATTTAGGCCTGGTTTTGCAGAACTGGCTTAAGCCTAGTCTAGGACTAAATTGCAATGTTAATAGTGATATACCATTAAAAAGAAGTTTTATGTCTATAATTAACCTCAGTCTGCGTCCACTTAATCGTCCCTTAGTCTTTGTTTTTTGTCCCCTTTAACTTAAAAAAACTGCCCACACAGTAGTTATTTTGGAGCATGCCTGTGTTGGTCATAGTTAAACAGATCAACTTGTGGTGTTTTTGTTTCTATCCCTGTATAAAAGGAGCACTATGCTGTCCTTATTGTAGGATGTGCTCTGATCATTTCTGTGCTCGCATATGCACACATTCAAAAGAGAATTTACATGCATTTACATTGAAATGGCTATTATAAATTTGTTTTATCAGTAGAAAGGCTGTCACACACCGACCACGGTGTGAATAAACAGCACAAAAATGTGAAAAATTCGCACCAAAGCTATAGACACTGGATGCATTGCCTTTTTTGGTGGGATTTCACTGTTCTAAACAAAATAAAAGTGAAAGGAGGAACAACAACCAGAATGTCCTTTGCTCCTCTCAACTTTCACACGCAGCTCGGATGTCCGTATGCAGCACCACACATGATAAATGTGAACACACATTGATCTTTTGGGTCTAAAGGTGATCCAAAAGTATGGGTTGCTGGAACGTAGTCTGGTTGTCGCCAGATACGGCAGCGATTGGTCGAGTGAGTTCATGCTTGCAAACATTGAAGAGGATTTTTAAATATACTATGACTTTCAAAATTCACATTTTTTGTGCAAGCTATCACACCGACCTTAATTCATTACTGAAGTCTGTATCATTTGCTCTAGAATGAATGCATGGTGTGTAACAGTGAAAGGTGAGGGGAGTGTGAGGTACATTCTGATTTATCTTCCAGTGCTTGTTCAAACTGGTTGCCTATCTCACAAAAAATAAAACAAAAAATCTGATGGTTGGCTTGTTAGATCACATTTATCTCTCAACAAATCTCACAACAGCAGAAAAGGTCATGTTTTAAAGTAGACGAAAATGCAGAAATGATCAGTTTTACCTCTCTGTATTAAGAAGGCAGTGCTCAGGCTTGTGCAGGACGTCTATGGACACATGCATATTTGCACTGTATTCATCATCCTTGTGTTATTTCAGTCAGCAAGTTCTGTGCCGTGATGACGGAAGGGACGTTTAAAGGAGAAACGGTGCGCTTTTGCGTTCATGGGTGAATGAGTCGGCAACCTCAGCATGGGGAAAATAAACAGTCCTGGGTTTGCACTCAAGGTTGGGAAGGGAAACATCTGAGCACATGCCAGACTCGGTCCCTTTGTGTGCTCTATTGAATAGTTTGTGAAGACTCAGGTTGAATTCCCAGTTGCGCCATGTGCCACCGGGAGTTCTATGAAAGCGCAGTTGGACGTGTTGTCATTGGCTGGAATGGCATGAGAACATGAGTTGGCCCCATTCACAACAAGACGCTGGAAAGACAGGGTTTTTTCCTTCTCCCATTGCAGTGTGCCATTCACTAAGGTACCAGCATGGTCCCACAGAGGGGTCTGTGCTCATCAGAGCAGGCAAAATGGTGGTATTGTTGTGCAATGGCTAGAGGCCCATCGCTGCAGGAAATGACTTTAACTAAATTGGAGGAAGGCATAAAAATGAATCAACCTGGTTCTAAAAAGATTATGTAAAGGTACAAATATGGAAAAAATTCCAAAATCTGATCTTTTGGTCTTTTGATATTTTCATCGTCTGCCTAAGCTCTTGCTGTTATCTCTGCACTGTTGTGTGTGTGTGGGGGGGGGGGGCATGTGTGAAAAAGACCCAAAACGGCTTCCTACTCCTGTGAAGAGAGCAATTTCGTTTTTTTCCCCTCCCTTCTCCTTTCTAATCAAGTGCTGTTGACCCTCATTACAAAAGTGGTGTGAAGAGACCAGTGTTTTGGAGTCCTTGATTAGATGGACTAGTGATATCTCTCTCTCTCTCGCTCTCTCTCTTTCTTTTTGTCTCTTATTCTCCCTCTATGTCTCTCTCTTTTCATCTCTTTCCTTCTCTCTCTCTCTCTCTCTCTCTCTCTGTCTCTCTCTTTACATCTCTTTCCCTCTCTCTCTCTCTCTCTCTCTCTCTCTCTCTCTCTCTGTCTCTGTCTC
>JBBPCY010000018.1:17229193-17249226 GCA_037974405.1 Brachyalestes nurse
TCTCTCTCTCTCTCTCTCTCTCTCTCTCTCTCTCTCTCTCTCCCTCTCTCTCTCTCTCTCTCTCTCTCTCTCCCTCTCTCCCTCTCTCTCTCTCTCTCTCTCTGTCTCTGTCTCTCTCTCTCTCTCTCTCTCTCTCTCTCTCTCTCTCTCTCTCTCTTTGCATCTCTCTCTCTCTGTATCTCTGTCTCTCTCTTTCTTTTTGTCTCTTTCTCTCTCTCACTGCAATATATCAAGCAAGGTACAGACCTCCTGTTACACAATACTGAATAATGTCCACTATAGAAGTGTGCCTGTGTGCCTGTTTTTTTTCTTTATTCTACATAGTTTTAATATCACAGAACCGCTACCCATTATAGCCTATACACAAGTAAAAAAGGGCCCAAATACTATTAAAGGGCAGGCTGGCGCTAAGCTGCTGAATGAGAACATATTTGGAATATAAGTGTGTTGGTTTTCATGACTCATGAGAGCAGTTCAATGAAGCAGTTGCATTCATTGTTTCATAGTGTTTTTAAAGACCCATATTGGTAAAACAAAATATCGAGATGCATATTGTAAACGTGTCTTTATTATTATTATCGTGAGGCCATATTTTGTTATCGTATCGCCCACCCCTGTTATGAAGTTTTTCCTACCGCAGTGATGTTATACTATACCAGCATCACTGTGGTAGAAAAAACGTAATCTCAGGGCTATATGCTCATTATACCAATGAGTCACTTTGTCAGGTACACCCACCTTGCAGAGTCACTGTCCACTTTATCAACTCCACTGACCGTAAATGTGCATGTTGTTGTTTACAATTGCAGACGGCAACCCATCTGTTTCTGTGCATCATTTAGTAGCCCACTTTACCTTGTTCATAAGTGATTGGGACCCCTCATGGGACCCCTCAGAGGACCACAAGTGAGAGGGTATAACATCAGGTCCAAAATTTCATGTTTTTTTACCTGAATTAAATTAAAATTACCTGAATTACCTGTGCAAAATTATTGATGGCGCTTCATCTGATGCTGCACAGTCTAGTCCATCATCAGGGGTCAGCTTCTGACTACTGGGCTGGATATTTTCAGTATGGTTGCATGCACAAAAACACACACCCGTGCACTAACACGCCAGGAACAAGTGAGTACCACTGCTTAGCTGAGAACGGGCCAATATCCAAAAAAATCCTACTCACTGATGGTGCTGTGGGGGTCCTGACTATTGGTGAATGTGGTAACCAGGGCAAAAACAGATGGACTATTGTCTGTAACCGTGAACTACAAAGTGCGCTGTTACCGTCAGTAGAGTTGATAAAATGTACAATGAGTGCAGATACAAGGTAGGTGTACCTGATGAAGGTTATTTGGTGAGTTTTGTGGAGCTAAAAATTCTGACTTGTTAGTATGAAACAATAATAAGTATCATGTTTTAATCGTGTGGACTTGCTAATGCAGTCACTATTGTAAAATGATGACAACTCCAGTAGTTGAAGTGGTTTCACCTGGCTGATAGAGAGGCTGAGTATACTTGTGTACCGCCTGGCTGCTGTGGGTTTTTGCAAGTAAAACAGCAGAGAGTCTTATCAGGATTCCACACACTTCCTTGTTTTCCAGTGCAGTTTGGACAGAGGAGTCACAAGGGGGCATTTGTCAAAGATATTGATGTGCCTGAAGAACTTCCAGAGCACTAAAGTGTGTCTGTCACATCTTTTAAAAAAATGGATTTGTGCAGAAAACTGCTCCTCGTCATAGAACTACACTGAAGTGTTGACGTACTAACAGGGCGGCTTTCACTGCTTGCTTATTGGAGGTTTACATATTTTTATTTCACTGAGGTTACTTGTTTAAGACTTTAGAAATGTAGGAAAATGATTTCATTTTTGATTAATTTGCAGAGATTCTTTAGGGTTAATTAAGACATGGGCCACCCAGTGAGTATTTCGCTTTACGAAAACAGCTAGATACGGCAAGAAAAGAATGGAGCTAATGGAGAATTTTTTAGATGTGATAAAGCTGTAACCTCAGCCGACAGCCTACCTTAGCAGTGCCCGTTTCACTCGATGAACCCCGCCCGCCGTTGCAGCCATCAGCACGTGCTCAGAGCATTCAGCTCGGGTAAGAAGCCGCAGTATCATTCAGCATTTTCCTCCTGGCACCAGCCTGTGCCTCCACTGTGCTAATCAAATCACCGTGATTGCCGCTCAATAGCGTCTTCCACTAGTCAGGAAATGTATTACAATACATCACTGGATTACAATGGGCAATGAACTCTGACTTTGCATCAAAGCTGAAGGCAGTAGCCCATGCTGTGCTGCCGAATCATTCCTTCGGAAATATTTGCATTCCAGACTTATAGGAACGGGGGCGTATAGGAAAGTTGTTTTTGATTAATTAGAGTTCATTAGTGCTGCAAAGGCCAGTGGTGCATTAGCCTGATAGAGAGCGGCTAACCAATTTTCATACTTTGCACTTGCGTTCGCATCTAAGCCGCACTCGAATTAGACTACATTAGCTAAACAGTCCACACATTCTTTTTAAAGCTATTTATACCTGGGTGAAATGAACTGGGGCTCGGCTGTGGTGTGAGAGGTTTCTGATAGGATCTCAAGGGCCTGGAATTCAGCTATGCTGCCAGCATTGGCTATCGTGCGCCCGTTGATTTACATCACCTCGCTGATGGAAAGTTAAAACTAAAACAAAATGACTTGGCAGTGGCCAGGGCGTGCGCCTCCCCGGCCCAAATTTAAGGCCAGGCTTTGAGGGCGCTGCCAGCTGCAAGAAGGAGGGGGGAGGAAAAACCCTGAAACCTCAAACCGCTGAATCTGAGGAGAGAGTAAAGCTTCATTCTTCCTGTGTGAGTGTAGCCTGACCCTTCCTAACCTGGCTAAGATGGGCTACAAGAGACAGAGAAAGAGAAAGAAACAACAGAGAGAATGCTAGGAAGAGACAGGGGGGGGGGATGAGGGGAGAGACGGAGAGAATGATAGACAAAAGGGGAATATAAGAGGGAGTGAGAGAGGGGCAGAGTGTGAGAAACAAAAGGCGAGTGAGCGAGAGGGTGGGGGAGAAAGCAGCACTTTCATTCCTGCCACTGTGCCTGGCGGGGGTGGGGGTGTGTGTGTGTGTTGGGGGGTGGTGGCGATTGAGCAGAGGAGCAATACGTTTGATCTACAGGTCACTTATGTTAAACATCTCGAACTGTTAACTTATTATTCTACAGAAATGACCATCTTGCCGTCTCTCACTCTCTCTTTCTCTGTACACTTACCTTGGCCCTGTCACCTCGTTTCTGTGAGCCTGGTCAAGTGCTGCTACCTAATTAACAAATGTACTGTGGATTAGCGTTAGCAATGGCTGTAAAGGTTTATAAGCAATCCATTGAGTGAAAAGAGTGGGAGTGACGAGGCTTGGCATCAAAAGAAGCCTCTTGATCAATACTTCACCCCCATCCACCCCAAACCACTCTTACCCTAAATGCCCCCCTTCACCCAGCTGTCTCCCCATTAATGCCTCCAAATGGACAGATTGAGTGGGACTGCTGCAAAAGTGCTGAAAATCTCAACGAGGGGTTATAAAACTTTTCCTCTCATTGCTTAATGCAATTAAACTTTTTTTTCTGAAGATAAGATATTGCTTTCCCTGCATAATCCATTTTAAAACTAACCCAGGCAACTCTCTCTCTCTCTTTTTCCCTCTTCCCCTCTCTCTCGTTTCAGACATGAACTACTGAAAGTGCTAAGGAAAGAAAGTCTTTGAAAAGCTTGAGGGAAGAGCTCTGCCTCATCCCCCCCCTCCAGAAGAAAGCTTTGGAATCATGAAGCTCTCGTGGCTGTTGACATTTTGCTTTTTATTTCTCTGGGGGACCATTGTGGCATTCCCAGCAACCCCCACGGAGCCGCCTCAGGACACAGGCTTCACCTTCCGGGTGAAGGACACAAGTCTCACGCACCTAACTGTTCACCGCAGGACAGGCGAGGTGTTTGTGGGTGCTGTGAACAGAGTCTACAAGCTGTCGGCAAACCTGACAGAGCTGCGCTCTCACCAGACGGGCCCCATGGAAGACAATGCCAAGTGTTACCCGCCGCCCAACGTCCGCAACTGCGTCCACAAGCTGGAGCCTTCCGACAACGTCAACAAGCTTCTACTGGTCGACTATGCTGGCAACCGGCTGGTGGCTTGTGGAAGCATTTGGCAAGGAGTGTGCCAGTTCCTCCGGCTGGATGATCTCTTCAAACTTGGGGAACCTCATTCGCGTAAGGAACACTACCTCTCGGGAGCCCGGGAGGCAGATGGAATGGCAGGAGTTGTTGTAGGTGATGATGATGGTGGCGATCCAAAGAAGAAGAAGAAAGGTGATAGCCGGCTCTTCATTGGCGCCGCCATTGATGGCAAGTCGGAATACTTCCCCACTCTGTCCAGTCGCAAGCTGGTAGAGGATGAAGACAGTCTGAGCATGTTCAGCCTTGTGTACCAGGATGAGTTCGTCTCCTCTCAGATCAAGATTCCCTCAGACACGCTGTCCTTGTACCCAGCCTTTGACATCTATTATGTCTATGGCTTCTCCAGCCGCACCTACATTTACTTCCTCACCTTGCAACTGGACACTCAGCTCACCCAGATGGATGCCTCTGGTGAGAAGTTCTTCACCTCCAAGATCGTCCGCATGTGCTCCAATGACACAGAATTCTACTCCTATGTTGAGTTTCCGCTGGGTTGCACCAAGGACGGCGCCGAGTACCGCCTGGTCCAGGCCGCCTACAAGCACCGACCGGGCAAAGCTCTGGCCCAAGCGCTAGGACTTTCAGAGGATGAGGACGTGCTTTTTGTGGTGTTCTCCCAGGGCCAGAAGAATCGGTCAAATCCACCGAGGGAGACAGTGCTGTGCCTCTTCACCCTCCACCAAATCAACCTGGCCATGCGAGAGAGAATCAAGTCCTGTTACCGTGGTGAAGGGAAGCTGTCTCTACCGTGGCTGCTTAACAAGGAACTTCCCTGCATCAACACAGTAAGTGAAAAGATCTTTCGCTTTTCTATGACCCTATTCTTACCCTTTTACAAGTTCTTAACAAGCAGGAGTTGGGTCTTCTATGGCTAAGCTGAAGCCATCCAGAACTCTAACCTTAATCCTTGGAGTTCTTCTTTAGTTCTGTCACTCGAACTACAATCACAAATTGAAGGCATAGTCTGGACTTACAGATAATGGTAGAGTTCAAAAATAATCTAGGTGGACCTGGTCCTAGGACTGAGTAGAATGTTTCTGACCAGAAATACTGTCTAAATGTGTCTTACATTACCTTAATTTTATAGGGCATCTTTTTGGCATGATTTCAAGCCTGGGTTATGGCATGCTTAAGTATCACTTTTACTGTTTAATTAATAAGCTGTTTGATCAATAGTTTACTTTCCCGATTTGTTTGTCTGTCTGTTTTCCTGAAAGGCCAATTTGCGGATGTCATGTATGATGTTCAGTGACCTTATTATGATCTGATGCAGGCTCATCAGAGAGCGCGTGCATGTAGGAGTCGGCTATTTAACACGATTACATGACTTGATCCGTTATAATGTACCTATGATGAAAAATCCATGGAAGGTAAACAGGATGGTGAAGCCCAGCTTATCATTCCTGGGAAAGAGGATAGCTGGACGTCAAAGGCATTATGAATGCGACATTTGAAACTAGTCAAGTGTATTGTAGATCTAATTTACTTCTGTGTACTCTCTCTAGATTATTACTGTTATAAAAAGATTAACTTTTTATTTCATGTAATTGACTGAGAAAAGATGAAGAACAGCTGCAGTTATGATTTTATATTATTTATTTCCCATGAAAGAGCTTGCCTCTGGGCTGTTTTAAAATAAGGTCCAAATATCTTTTTCAATATGCTCTTTAGCATATATGAAGACAAGAGTTGAACTCAGAGTGTTGTTTTTGGTTGTACTTGCAAAAGTCTTTGCTGATGTAAGCTACATCTCAGAGTTATGTTTTAGGAATCTGTACTGCCTAAGAGGAATTTAATATTATTACATTGGCTAATACCACTAACAGTTCCTCCTATAAAATATGCAGAGTCAAGTCTGTCGTGGAGGTTATCCTGCTATTCTGATGGGTGTTGACCGAGTAAAGACCATTTCATATGCCTTGGCTTGCAAACCCAGGCTTTGGAAAGCACTAGTGACTCTATCAATATTTCTTTCCAGAAAGGCTGTAACATCAACATAATGCTGCGCTCACACCCAGCCAAATACAGAACTAGGACACGGGAAATGTTTTTGAAAAGAGATTTTTTTATTGTTAGCGCAGACAATGATTTGTCTAGCTGTGTAATAGTGCTGAGAACAATGGCACAACACCTCTTAGGCCAGTCTGAGCAGATGGACAAGAGAGGGAGAAAGAGGGAGAGAGGGAGAGAGCCAGCGTGATGACCTGCTTCCTCCATGGGAGTGGCTGTGCTTGTTTTTATTAGGTAGCTCCAGGGTTCCCCATGACTGATGCAAATGGGTGCCGGGTTGCTACAGGGGTATTATTAGGCAGTTCTCATGCACGGCAGCGGCCCTGCGCCTCATAATGAGGGTGTGCGTGCTCCTGCCTCGTTTAGTACATTTATTCTTCATAAGCATGCAGAAAAACAAGGCTCTTCTATAAGCCTACCCCTCCCCACTCACACTCCCTCATACACACACATGCGCTTTCAGTCCCTTCAACCCGCCCTTTCATCACCAAGATGGCCAGTGGAACAAAGAACGGAGCCAAGAGGGCCATTGACGCAAAAAACACCAAAAACCCAAATGTTTGTTTGGTGTGTGAATGCTGGGAGACTTTAAATCCAGACCGTGAATCCAGGTACCAGTCCTGTAATTTTCAATTACTGGTAGTTTACTGACCTGTTGATATAACACCTTTTGATTTCATAATCCAGAGCTAGAAACTGGATTAAAGGTCATGATTTGAAGACTTCTGTGCGGTTCAAGAATGGTCTTTCCCCACGTTGTCTGTTTTAGAATGTCCTCCTCCATTTAGACTTCTCCAGAATGTAATATTCTGTTCATCATTCAGAACGTTTTCCCCCAACCGCACTATTCTAAAATGTTCTCCTCATCCACATAGTTCCAAATTGCTCCCGTCCATTCTCACCATTCTAGAATGTTGTCTTCATCCACGTTGTTCTAGACTCCTCCCCCACATTCACATAATTCTAGAATGTTGTCTTCATCCACATTGTTCTAGATTGCTCCCCTCCAATCCTGCCGTTCTATAATTTTCTCTTCATCCACATTGTTCTAGATTGCTCCCCTTCATTGGCACTTTTCTAGAATATTCTACACCATTCATTGTCTGTGAGTGTTTTCTCCATTTAGGTTTAGAAAGTTTCATGCAATTCACACTATTTCGACTACGTCTGATTCACACTGGTTAATCCAACCTGTATGTTGGTTTAGAGTTGGTTTAGCTGTTTTAGAGCATATTCCACTTTTCACATTTTTTAGAATATTCACAGTGTCCTAGAATATTCTCCCTGTTCACATTGTTCTAGATTATTACCCTTCAATGGGTTGCTTGGTTTGCTCTGATATGGGCCTAGCTGCCTCTATACAGATCATTAAAATGGAAAAAAAACTGGCTATCCATGTACCAACAGCAACTGCAGAAGCCAGACACTGGCATAGAAAAATGTGCTGCGTCACCTTCATCCATGAACATTATGGACCATCATTAGTGTCTGAGTTATATCTGCCCCCAGGAGGAGCAGTCTGAACGGAAGGCTGGGGTGTTAAATCAAACACCCGGGTAAGAGGACGGCAGGGCATTAGTGCTGTTGATGTCATCTGGAGGGTAGGCTGACCTCCGTTTGAGCATTACGGAGGAAAGTGAATCTTTATGTGGGGTAAGAGAGCAAGGTGGAGAGGAGGGAAAGTGACGGAGGAGCTGCCGAGACTGTAGAGCGAGGCTGGAACAGTCGATAGGTTACCAGATGACCAGTGGGATGGGTGGGCGCTCGATGACATCATCATTAGCCCCGCCGATATCCTGCAGATGTTCGCTAACACAATTGATTTTTGAATAAGTCTTCCCGAACAGCTTCCCAGCAGAAAACGGTGAGCGGTGATTTTTGTTGTTGCTCCACTTCCACGTCAGCTGAACTCTATTACAGTCAGACGAAACTGTTTTTGCGAGCTATTTGGAGGCTCTTTGGAGAAAGGGCACGTCCAGAGTGATGAACTCCTTACGGTGAGCCGCGGAGCCGGGTGATGTCATGTCTGCTCGATGGGTGTGTGAGTGGCGCTATAATCCCGTAGCCCACATGTCTGAGCCTCCTGCTGAGGGGTTCTCTCCTCTCCCCCCCATTGCCTCCCTCAGATACCATATCTAGCACTTAAGCTTGTCAACAGAGGCCAGTATAACCTCCCAAGGTCAGATTAATTGTCAGTTTCTACTGCCTTGGCCTTTCGCTGATTCTGCTCGCCCGGATACACTTTTTCACATGTCCCTGTGCGGTAAACAAAAATAATCGCCAGATTTATACTCCCATAACCTTTTAACCCTTAAATGCGGTCTGTTTCATCAACCATTCTTCTGCTCCCTGAGTTCTGGGTCATTAGCAACCTTATGGCACTTATATCTAACACCAATTGATCTACAGTCCCCTGTAATGGTGTAAAACCGTTAGAACCCTTTATTGATAATAATAAAAGGGTACAGGAAGGATAAAAAAGGAATGTAATACCAAAATAATAATAATAAAAAGATAATAAAATATCAATGTAATGAAATATATTTTGTCACTAATAATATCGTTCATAAAACAGACTGCAATAATGGTGTATAACATGCAAACATTTAACAGATTACGACAGCTAATATAATAATAACAAAGAATCTTTTGTATGTTTATATTGTCATTTTAGTAGACAGGGTAATGGGATGTGGTCATAGGCTGCTAGCGACCCAAGCCATGCATTTAATCCTCATAAATAAAAATGTTACTTCTGTTCCCCCGGATTAATTCTCCTTACTTAACCGCGTTTGTGTTGTTTTCCGTCTTGTCCTACAGCCGAAGCAGATTGGAGATGATTTCTGCGGCCTGGTGCTGAACCAGCCACTGGGAGGTCTGCGGGTCATCGAGGGAGCGCCGCTGTATGACGAGCGCACAGATGGCATGGCTGCCGTGGCCGCCTACACATACGGAGATCACTCGGTGGTGTTCGTAGGGACCCGCACGGGCCACCTCAAAAAGGTAAAGCGCTACGCATCTCCATCTGTGTGCGGCTTTGGTTGCGGAACAGCCAGCTGTGAGGAAAGGTTGTAATGGCTGGCGGCAGCTACATTTATAAGATTAGCCTGATTGAATTTGGGTTGTCTGAGCAGTGCCGGATTCGGTATCTGACTGCTTATAGCTGTACAGGGACCATCATAACATTACTGTCATTGTTGGCATACCAAGGACTTGTAACACCATTTTTTTTTCAGGTCATTACACTAGTTACCCTTAAAAGGGAATTAGAATCTGCAAAATGTGTTTCTGTGTAAAAGAAATTCAGCATCATTGTCATTTAGTGTTTTGGTGTAAAGTGAAACATTGTAGCTCAGATTTTTTTGGTTATGATATGAAGCTCCTGTGATGCGATTATAACCTCTTTGCCATGCATATGATTAAAAAAATATATTTTAGGCCAAAAGATTATCTCAACAATATTGTAAAACAGTGTACCAGGCATCGGGCAATACATTAATAATACTTTGAAATAATAGGTTTCTGTTAGATATGTTTTTAAGGTCTGGTTCCTATCACCTCCCCCTGACAGCAAGTTTCTCTAGAACAAAACATGAGTGTTTACATCTTAACAACTGAATTACACAGAAGGTTTGAAGAATCAGTGGAATTCCTTCTTTAAAAGGATAAATGGGCCACTTTTAGAAAACTTTGTTACTTGGATGTGTTTTATTGTACTTTAAATGTACTTTAATGTGATTATAGAACTTTTTTTGACCTTTTCCTATGAAGTTACTATTTCAGAAGGAACCACTTTATGGCAGTAACATAGGTAGTGAGACTGCTAATGATCCCAGTGTGGAGTGTGAGGTCAACACACAGAAGCACGGGAGCATTGCTTGGTTGCGAAAACTGATATTGGTTAAAAAAAAAAAAGAAAAAATGCTGTGTGTAAGCGCTGCCACAGGTGGCTGTGCGAGTGAATGTCAGCCGTGGCAGAGCGAGCGAGAAAGTGCCAATGAAGCTTTAGGGGGGTTGAATTGCATTTAATCCTATCATACTGCTGCACATGTGTTCCCCTGCAAAGAGATATACTGCAACCCATAGAAAGCATTCACCCTTCATTCCAGGGCGCGCACACACCCGCGCTCGCACTGACACACACACGCACAACCCGCAAGCAATAATAAAAGTCCACCACCTTATGACTCACCATATCTGTGAGCAGGGAACAGCTGGAGATGCTTAAAGAATAATACGGTCACTGCTGAGTTTATGAAAATACCCCACACAAGTTACAAACTGCATTTCTTTCCTCTCCTCCCACCACCGGGCTACCAGCGGTCTCACCCCAGTGACTGCAGCCGTGTTGGCATTCATGGCTATACACTCGTCGGAATGAAGGTGCCAGAAGGGTTCTTTGGAACCACATTTGGTTCCCTAAAGGGCCTTTCAGTGGATGGTTCTTTGTAGGAATATTCCGATGCTGTTCAACCTAATTTCTATTTGTCACATCTGTACTGTAGAGGCATTTGCCAGAGAAAATCATTCCAATGCATTTCCCCGAACACATGTTGACTTGAAACGTGTCTCTAATCGAAGTCAGTGGGCAGTTGCCTCAGCACATGTTTTCTGTTCTTTTACTGAGCTCCGGGAAATTTGTATAAATGATTGTTTTGAGCAACCATACGCTGCAGATATTAACTATTCTTTTTCAAGATCTGTCCCTTGAAAGGTTCTTTCGGAAGCCAAAAGTGGTTCTTCTGTGGCATCGCTCCAAAGAATGAGTGTGGAGGAGCTGAGAGAGGCACTCGAAACCTCAGAGACAGAAAAAAGAGACAGGGTGGAGTCTCCGGCTGGGGGTTTTGCTCACTGTAATAAATGGTTCAGGCTGCGTATATGATAACCTCTGACATACATCAGAGATGGGTGTGTGAGCGATGGGGAGAGAGAAAGAGAGCAAGAGGAACCCGACTGGCATTAGAATCGAACGTTACTCAGGACCTCAAACATACATCTATGCAAAATAATGCATTTCTGCCGGAGTAAGGTTACACGGTTCGCTGAGACAATCTCGCATTAAAGAAATTAAATCCGATAAATTTGACGCGAAACACAGGATGCAGAAGAAATCATTCAGAGGAGCTGACTTGGCTTGGCTGACTCGCCGCAGACATAATAATTAAAATGAAGTTGGGTTTTCGAGGGGAGGGGGAGCTGAAATATGCAACAGCGCTGTGTGTTCTCCGTCCAAGCACCCAACTGGGAAATATAAATGTCCTCTCATCCATCCTGGTATCAGCCCTGAGGCCAAAGGCCACTCCTCAGGGACCGGTTGTGTTTTGTTTTTCGGTTTACGTTATTTATTAGGAGTTCTGTGTGTTTGTACATCTTTTAATATTCCTCCCCGCCCACCCACAGCCGCTGTCCGTGATCGAATGTTCAGGTCACGGGCCTTCAGCCGGATCCGAGGGATTTTGGCCCGTTAAAGAGGTACTGACTGTCGTCTGTTTTGGGAAAGACTTAATCTGATGTTTGTCTCTGAGCTGGAAATAACACACTCAGTATATTATTTGCGGCAGTGATATTTTTGAAGTGCCCTCGCTGCCTCCATACGGACCGCGTATTGAATGCTTTTCATAATAAACACTCGTCGTGAAATCTTTGTTTGTCTTTCTAGCAAGAATTCCGCTGGAGTGCAAGGCTCAGCTTCCCCGGCACGGTCTTGCCTGCATTAGGGAAGGTTCTGGTGCTGCACAATTAATTACGTATTACGTCTTATCACACTTTTAGACTCTCATAAGCTAATCATAATGGACTGCAATTAACGCATGCTATTCGTGAGTACAGGCACTGCATCAGAATCAAGCAGGTGAAGAAGCGCCGGGAGAAAAACCCAACATTCAAAAATGAATAACTAGGGCTGCACAGTAGGGACAGTACACCAGTTTTGTGATTACATTACTATTTGTAGCTAGATGCAAAGGTTTGGGCTCCACCTGGTTTTATTTTCAGGTTAAAATAAGTACATATCATTTACAGAGAATACATTTTCGCTCATTTTAATACACAGTAAATATTTGTTTGCTGAATTTAATATCTTGGGGAATTTTTGTCACAAATAAATCACAATAGGTGCCATGTAATGAAATTGGTGCCATTACCTTTTAAATGTAAGGTTTTTGCAATATTTGAAACTCCGAAAAAAAGCACCAGATTAAATGCCTCTCTGCAGATATAGACTTGAATCAATAAGACCATTAACAGGCTGAAGATTAACAGTATATTATGTATCCCTTTCCATAACCAGTCATGGACGTTTCCTCTGAATGCACTGATTAGTCCCCTTCAGAAGCCTGTGAGCATTTTGCAGATTTGAATGTGAGTTGAATGTGCCATGACTACGCCTGGCATTGTAGGACTACAGTCTGTAAGCACAGTTAATAATCACCTCCACAATGCCAGAGAAAATAAGCAGCACCGTTACGGTCGGCATCCTGCAACCAAAGTCTTGCACGGTGGAAGAGTTTGCAGTTGCTAGCCAAGGTGAGAAGAAAAGACGCTCGACATGTGACCGGACTGGGCAGTGTGTTGCTTTTCAATCACACTTTAAAATAAAAGTGCCAGGAAGTGTTCTCCGCATGATTCCATAGAAGAACCACTTTTTTTTCTGTAAAGGTTTTTTAGAAGAACCCACAGATTATTTATACTTCTAAAAGCTCTTCACACACATTTACAAAAATGTTTTTTAGGGAGCTTAAATTGTTCTTTTGTGGCACTGCTCACAAAGCCTTTTATCGACTTTGTTGTTTTTTTTTTTTTTTAAAGTGTGATTGCTGTACAGATCATGCAGAACTGCTCTTGCAGTACTGGAATAAGGCTGCAATATGCAGATGAGGCCTCTAAATTATTGCACGCTGTGAACATGTTCCCCAGTCATTGTTACAGATGATAGTGCGATGAATCAACGCTTTGTCATAATTCAGTAAATGGAAATGTAATACATTTTGGTAAAATATAATGCAGGCAAATCATTTGAAGCTACATTTATGGATTTTCAGGAATGCGGAGATACAGTTATGTTTAAAGAAGGAGGAGAGGAAAACGTAAAGAGAGAAGGAAGGAAAGAAAGGGAAAAAAAGTAGAGTGAAATAGAGAGAAAAAGCAAAGAAAGAAAGTCAGTAAGAAAGAAAGAGGAAAAAATAAAGACAGAGAGGAAAAAGCAAAGCAAGAAAGAAAAATTGTTATGCAGAGGCACATATGCAGTGTTAATGATCTTTAAGCATGTTTAAATATATTACAGCACGACATTGTGATGATGATACCCAACGACCTGAGGAAACTTATTTTCAGCGCTCACTTTGTTATTGCAGCTTGTTCTCAGAAACATTCTGTTCTGTCACTGACCCGTTAAAAGGTGCTAAATACTCATATACCAGCAAACAGGAATGCTTGCATGGAAAATACTAAAGAATACACTGCAAGCTAAAGGCACACAGTAAGATCAGTGTGTACCGACAGAAGCCCTCTATGGTATGGTCCCTATCAGCTCTAATGCGGACCTAATGTTCAGGAGGCGGGCTGGGATTTCTTGGCCCGAATTAGACAGCTGCACTCGTGTGTGCGCCGCTGGTTTCATGCTTCTGTGTGGGAGTGGCCGAGGCAAGGTCATTAATCAGAGGATCAGGAGCTGCGGTGAATAAGGATAATGATTTTCATCTTGGTATCTGCAATCAATGAAACGTTCATTCGCTCCGTTTCCATTGGCCGCTTGCCTCGTGGAGTGGCTTAACTTGTTTACACTGAACCAAAAGCAAAAGCTGTGCAGGCCGGCCCTCTTTTCTCAGAGGCAAACAAAGGGCCCTGGATAATAGATCATGTTGCGCCTACTGCTAATGTTTTAATAAAATCTGTTACATCAGCACAGTTTTGTCTTTCACTGTACTTACTTTTGGCAGTATATATGTTTATAATAATGTAGCATTGATGCACATATTGGAATCAAGTACATTCATTGCAGTGCTGTTTTTCAGGCTGACCTGGTGCAGCAGCATGGAGTGTTAGTCTACCTGTTCTGCTGTGGACTAAAGGGTACTGGTGTATGCTGGGTAATTGCCTCCTATCTCCCCCTGTGATGGCCTGTTTGTTTTGGCAGGAGAAAAGAGAGCGCGGGCTGCTTTTCTCAAGCTGTACGGAAATCACCCAAGAGCCGTTAGTGCTTCCTGTCCCTGCAGGCTGGTGCTAGAGTTAGCAGGAACGCAGAGGCTCCAGGAGAGAGAGAGAGAGAGAGAGAGAAAGAGAGAGAGAGAGTTATCACACTCTCTTGTATTCAACACTAATATATGTATTTTTGTTAGCCTTGTCATTTTTGAGACTGAGCCGGGCTCTCTGTTTGCGCTTTTCGGTGCAGCACGACATCTTCATACCCTCTGATCTGAATTCTGTTCTTTTGTTTTTACGGCACACTGCGTGTGGTCGTCATTAGACTTTCTTCTGCGGAACTTCAAGAATGTTCCTCCCTTTTTCCGCATTCATTTTCAGCTAGCTGGCATCTCTACTTAGTCTGAAGAAAGAACCATCCCACATTTTGCCTCTGTTTTGTTTTGCATTGTGGATTGAGTTTGGCATTAAACCCATTGGGAGGAGTTTTTTTCCAACCGTTTTTTCATTATTTATTTTGTCAGTATATCGTAATGAGTTGTGGAAAGGGTTTGGCTGAGACTACATAAAGTTTATTCGTGAATACTTCCATAACAGGCCAAAGATCATGAAGAACACTACTGGATAGAGAGAAACGCTTTTAAATTGCTTGTACCAGAAGTTCGGTGTTGGGCGATAGTAGTAATATAACGTCCCAATAACTGAATGCATTTTCATATTGCACAAAATGATTCACGCAATATGTTTTGTTTTAAAGAAAAGTCCAAGCAAGAGGGAAAGAACAATAACAACCAGCAAAACTGCTTATTTAAAAACAGTTCATACAGTTTATAATGTTGGTTGCAAACGTAAACTAAAGCGAAACAAGAGGCAAAAAAAACCTTTTGGTTCAAATGAAGGACGTCATAACTGGCTGACATCCAGTCAGCTACTATGGAGTTTATGCAGTTATTGTCTGGATGTTGAAGTTCACAGACTCTATGTAACTGGTGTAAATTGATAGAAATGTATCTTATGATACATCCACTTATTTTCTCTTCTAAAAGTAGTAACAATCCCTACAATGTACTCAGACAATATATTATCATAACGTATCATCATATTGCCCCTAGAGTTCATGTTCGTATTTCTGTGGAAGTGAAACACTGCATGACTTTGTACAGAGGGCTCCCACCCCCTGTGCTCCCAGGTAGTGTGGCAGGGCCTTTTTTGTCCTAAATATAAAGCTAAATGAAAATAAATAGAAGTCACTATTTCTCCCTGCACCTGTGCCGTCCGCCTGCTGCCGGAGTGCTATCTGCAGTGCAACCGCAACAGACTCCCTGTAATCTCACCTCTGGGAAATAAACCCAAGGTTGTCAGGCTTTTTTATGGAACGCTGCAGCGGTTGGGGCTGTGTGGATGAAGGTGTGTGTGTGTGTGTGTGTGTGTGTGTGTGTGTGTGTTTCTATGCGTGTGCATGGGCACGTACTAGCTTCATGTGTCTGTATATCACAGCATTGTGTGTGTGAAGGGATGTATGTGGGCACACTTGAATCCCTAATAAGGCAGTTTTATGTCGCCTTAATGTGTAGTTATTTAGCAACTAAAAGGGTCTGAAGGTAGTTACAGTATTTCACCAGCTTACAGAGGCTATATTGAGCCAACCGCCAAGCCGCCTCAACCTTGTCCTTCCTTTCCGGCGTGTCAAGGACGGAAGCTATTGTGCACTTTTTTATGTGAAGAGCCACATCCCATTCCACTTGACAGCATTTATCGTGTTTATGTTTCATAAAGATAAATAATGCGGCCTGTGATTTCTCGTGCCGCGACACGCCGTAGTGGTGGTGCGCTTGTGAAGAAAACATGATGGAAAACACCTGATTAGATCCTGTCTCATAGAGCTTGAAGTGACTGATAGGATATAACAACCTTGACTATTAGATTGACTGCCCTGCTATTCATAGTAGTGTTGCGGTGCATACAGAGCTACGGTGTAATTAAAGTTCAACACATCGCTACGCCACATACAGGCATGCCAGGCTTTCTACCTGTCCTCTGATCGCCCGCCCACGCCAGCAGCTCCCTCTGAGCACTCGCGTCGTACTCGGTTTCGAGTCAATAAATCTTAAGTGGCCTGTACTTGCGTGGATTGAGCATAATAAAGCCAGTCATTTAAAATCCATTTCATCAGGATGTGATGGAAGAGATTTTTATTGTTCGTTGTTTTAGCATCAGCCTTTTTTTTCTTTTGCTGCTGTTTCCCCACAACAAATCCTGTCATCATGATGAGGTCTCTCTTTAGCAAAGCAAACAGCATAGCAAACGGCGACGTTAGCGCGAGAGGTCGGACCTGAGGTCCACCAGCCATTTTGCTGGCCGTCCTCGCCCCACTCCGATCAGCGTGTGATTGGGCGGGAAGTGAAGCTAATTCTGCAGAATAAATCAGAGTGCGGGCGCAGCGGCTCTGGGAAGGCCTGATGGAGCTGATTTACGAGCTGCCTCGGCCCTCGGCCACGTTTGATCACTGCTAAATCTGTTTGCCGTAAATCGACTGTCATGGAACAAGCCAGGGAGATGTGTTGCGTCTGGGGGTGGAGCATCATTCTCCACATACTACATGCAGGACACAGCGAGGGTCCGCAGCACTGCTCGAGGCCATGTGGTGGAATTCGCGCTAGATGGATATATTGCGTTGCGGTTATACTGAGATCACAATATGACTTCTACAAGGACACACGGATTTCATAAACCTTTTTCATAAACCACGACACTTTTGACAAATTGTGGACGTCTGTGTACACGTGAAGCAATAGCTTGACCAAACGTGCTAACGTGGCTTGTAATTAATGAAAACTAAAAGTCAGCAATTAACAAGATGTCCTTGGTGTGGTGGGATTTGATGTCATTTTCCTCACTGTTAGCAACATTAGTGCATTGGACTGAGGTGTTCGTGTAGGGCAGTGTACATTCTTCAAAAATTCCGCACCACTGGCCTCACTGAAGGTGCCACACCCTCACAACATTTGGTCTTGCACACTGTTTTTCTGCTGCTCCCACCTATGCTCATTTCCTCTGAGCACCACTCGGCGTTTTACTGTCACTGTGCTTAGACTGTAGAAATCAAAGGGGGATGACATGACTTTAAATGTTCCTACTCACTCCCTCCGCTCTTCCAAGGAACATCGTCTAGCTCGGCCATCCCTACGCACAAAGCAAACCCAGTCCAGACTCGCGTCTTCTGTGGCTCCCCGTTGGTAGAATGGGTCTAAGCTGACGAGAGCAGCGGAATCCCTCTCTAGCTTCAAAAACCTCCTGAAAACTCACCTATTCAGAGAGTGTCTCTTCTCCTAATGCACTTGCTTTACTCTTACATAAAGATTTAAGACTTAATACTCTCGTCTGGTTCTCACACTGTCCTGAAACTTGAGTGTTTCCTTGAATTGTAAGTCACTTTGGATAAAAGCGTCTGCCAAATGATTGTAATGTAATGTACTCAGAGAATGGTGTTCAATCTGTAGCCTTGTAGATACACCGACATACGGTAATATTACCTCAGCCAGTGTTACTCGCCCTTATCACCTCTTCTTTACCAGTTTGAATGTGTTAGCTGCTAACGAACGAGATACATTAACTGAATGAGGAGGGTTTGTTAGCAGTCTTAGCGCCGCAGATGCAGCCTTCAACTATAAAAACTAAATTTGGACACCAAACACATGTTGGTTGTTTGATTACATCTGGGGTAAGTGGAAAATGGTGCAAATGAGATTTGCCGCTAAACTGTTCCTTTAACAAGCAGTGTACTGTGTGGTCCTGTCGCACTGGTTGTGAGGGCAGTCCTGTCTGTGAAGTCTCGCTGTTTTTATTCCCCTGTCTTTTAATTAAAGCCGATTTCTGCCTTTCGTGTGCCGTCTTCGGCAGACTGCTGATTTGTAGCGACAGTTAGATCAGACCCAGCAGGACTCGGATCAGACTCGCTGACCTCTCCCGCATAATTCCGCTCTCGACATATGAGCTTTAAACTGTAGTTTGGCGCAGCCTCATCGATTTCCAACCTTTCGCCTTGTTAAAAATGTCATTGAAATGTCATTGGATTTAATAGAAACTCTTTCCTTTTTGACATTTCAGTCCCCTTTGCCCCATAGACCAATAAAGCTTAATAAAGCTTTTAAACGGCCCGCTGCCCGGTGCTGAAGGCTTTGTGGATCCTGATGCCACAGGCTGGGATATTCACCTGCTGCTGGATTTTTTTAAAAGCTTGGCATGAAAGATTAGAGTTGGAAATAAACTCTGCGGGGCTGTGGATCTCCAGGAGCAGAATCGACCCACCTTCGGTGAAAAATGTTTGGGGTAAAAATGGGAGGAATGTTAAGTACTGGCTTATATGCTCATTGTGAGTAATACTGATACCAGTTTTAATGAGCTAAAATTCCTGTAACCAACAATACATGCAATTTTATATGGTCAAAAATGATTTTTTTTTTTTTATTTTAGTATTTTTTTAAATGGCACTTTACTGACTTGTACTTCGGTTATGAAGCAATATGCTGCTTCTACACCTGTACCAAAATGTTGCAGCATAATCATGCATGACTCATGATTAGCGACTGTGCTAAATAACCAGTCACCTTACTTTCAGTGTAGCAATTTGTTTGATTCATGCTATTTAAGAAGGCTGATTTTTCATTTCCAAATTTAAAATGCCACTTAAAGAGCAAATAGTGTTATTAATATTGTGACTTTGGCTTACAGAAAGTTCTGGGAATAAGCTTTTGGATTTAATGTGTACACCTCGTGAGCTTTTGAGTTAAAAATGCTCAAGTAAATCAGCCATTGGCCAGTTTGGCTGAAAAAATCTGAATTGGCCATTATAAGGCATGATCCGTGCATCCCTAATTTTCATCGCAACGGATAAAAATGAAGGACCTGAATTATTATCGGCTAAGCAATAAACTGGCCAGTGCTCCCTTTCACCGCTGGCTCCTGTTAAATTGGCTCCTCTGCATCTGATCACTCAGTAATGATTAGTAGCTTCAGCTCATGAGGAAGGCTGGGTCAGGCATCTTCAGGACTTATGAAAGATTTATACTTTGTCAGAAAGCAGCGCCTGCAAAAACTTGATGTTGTATCCATATTAAACACTTGTCTTAGGTGGATTATGCTCACCTCAGCCGTGAACCCCAAATCCTCTTTTCTGTGATCTGTTTGCCATGCCTGCGGAGTACAGAAGCCTGCACCGTGAGCGTTTAGCCGTGCCTGGCCCTGCGTGAACTGTAGTTGGATTTGACGGCAGATCAGTGGACAGGGTGTCTGTGAGATGCGTGGGCTGCTGAGCTGATGTTACACAGCAGAACTCCACTGGAGCAGGGAAAACACGCTCCAGATGTGACTTCTTTCCCCATTACACCCGGTTACCACCAGCCACTCTGATTTCTATTTATTTATATATTTTTGGCCTAAATATTATTTAAACCTATGGGACTCTGTACTGAACTTACTGAATGTACATGATTTATATGTGTCTGTCTTTCTGGGGGTGTGGTGGCCACATGGGACCAAGAGGTCATAGGTTCGAATCCTACCTTCAGCAAAACACCACTGGGTTCTTGAACAAGTTTCTGTATGTGATGTGTGTGTGTGTGTGTGTGTGTGTGTGTGTGTGTGTGTGTGTGTGTGTGTGTGTGTGTGTGTGTGTGTGTGT
>JBBPCY010000018.1:17256937-17270132 GCA_037974405.1 Brachyalestes nurse
GTGTGTGTGTGTGTGTGTGTGTGTGTGTGTGTGTGTGTGTGTGTGTGTGTGTGTGTGTGTGTGTGTGTGTGTGTAGCAGAGTGTGTCTGGCTCTTCAGTGTGTAAGCTTTGCCCTGATACCTTGGCCCAGACATGAAGAGCTGCTTCAGGAAAACAGACACAAACACTATACAATGCATGTGTGTGAGAGACAAGTAGGTCTCTTAGCTTCCAAAGCCACTCCGTAGCCAATCCTCAAGCTAATCTGCTAAAAAACAGCCTGTTCCTCTTTCTCACCCCCTTTCTCCTGCTTTTCCTCCTTTTGTACTCTCTTTCCCCCTCTTTTTTCATCTCTTTTGAGAGGGTCTTTGCCAGGCGTGTAATGATACACCATGGCACAATACATCTCAGTGTTAAAATGTGAAGATGCAGGTTAGAGATGGTTGATATAAACAAGTCAGCTATCTAATAAAATTGTATTGCTTGAACGCAAAAACAAGTCATGTGTTTGTGTGAATGTGAATCTCATCTCAGGTCTTTAATGTTTTGTTTAGTTTACAAGATTTGTTCCTGGCTTCGCACTGCACAAAATCACTCCCTGCTTAAAACCTGTCATGTTTAAATAGCAAGCCTTTTGTAATAGAAAATAACAGTCTGAAGGACAGCGGAATGTGTTTTTTTGTCCATTTGCCACATTCATGTCAGTGGTTCTTTTTATTTTAGTCGTGGTCAATTTCACGTGCTAACTAGGTCTTCCCCTGTCACACAATGCCACCAGACTGGAGGGATGGATGCTAGCGTGTGCTTCTTCCTAATCATGTGAAGCACCCATCATATCTTTACAAACTGCTCATAGAACGTCTTTGGACAGCTCAACACGCTTGAAGAAGGCCCAAACTACCAGTTCTGTTGTATCACCTTGACACTGAGTGATGGGGGAGAGGGAGGGCCATCCTCACACAGCCAATTGTGCTCTCTTGGGCGTCTGTCCACAGATGGCTGTGGCGTTGCCAGGGGTCAAACTCATAATCTTCCAATGATAGGGCAACCTCTTACACACTTGTGCTGCTTTGGAGCCCCTGGCAGTTATAATTTATTCAGTTTTGTTTGTGTTTTAACACTTAACGAGTATTAAGTCTTGAATTCGAATCAAATCATTCGACAAGCAACCTGAATTCACATCAATATCACACATACATACATACATACATACACACACACACACACACACTCTCCTATCTCCCACACCCACATATTCAGTACCATACAACACATTCTCAGCTGTAGTCCCATTAGACTGTGCATTGAGATGAATGCAGTCAGCATTTTCCTTTGTTCCAATTGTTCTTTTTAACATATGAATCATAATCACAGTGTTGTGAATTAAAATCGAGCACAATCTTGGTGTATCGTCAGACTGCTAGTCTTTGCCGAGAGTCATTTTTTCCTTTATTTTTTGGCTCTCTGTGCTTTCCTCTTGCCGGATTAAACCATATGTTTTCCTGTTGACAGACGCGCTCATTTGCGACCCAACTAAACCTCCTCATTTCCTCATGTACATTCTTTGACCTTCACATGACCAATTATATGCGCCACCAGTCTTTACGTCTGTGCCTTTAACTGGTGCTGAGTGCAGCTGCCAGGGAACATTATGATCAGAGCTGTACTTGCCATCTATTAAAATTCACTATTTTCACACTGGAGACTGGAGAACAGGTTTCATGTTACCCAGTAGCGTATTCGCTATAGGTTCCTGCATTGCCGGGGCAGATGCTGTACTTGTGTGTGTAAACAGATGGCTTTCGACCTTTCTGAACGGATGATCCATGACCTCCAATCGCAGACGGCACCAAATGCCTGGAAAAAGGAGCTTTTTCCATTCCTAGGCCAGTACGTTTGTAGTGCACTGGCCTTTAAACGGCTTGTAAAACATCTTTATTTTAAAAGAGACAAAGTCATGAGTGAAGAGTGAATGAGTGCAGTCCCTCCAGGCCGCTGGATGTGAGTTTTGGGTCCTGAGGTATAAAACTTTATGACGGGGGTTAGTCTTGGCGGGATAGAGATGTGTGGCAGATTTAGGAGGTTGTTTCTGAGCTGAATTTATCACTGCTGACGGCTTCAGACTGCACAGATGAGACATTATTTTTCTCTTCGGCCCCAAAGCCTCCATCACCTCTGGCCTCCTGCGAGACGACATCAAAGCGTGATCCGATTTCGTCCAGGAAACACTTCTTTTCACAGTACGTGAACCACAAGCACCCCAATCGAAAATTAAGATTATCTATGAAACCTGATCATATCTAGAACTTACTAAGAATATTGATACGGCTCGCAACTGTCAGAATAGTAGTGGCCTATATTTTAGAAGCGAGTGATACAGTCATCTGATATCACTGTCGGAGGAATTTCCATCTGAAAAACTTTTACTATGTTATGTCTCGGTATTTAAAAGGTTAGTGTGAGTGTGTCTGATTGCGTCCCCTGGACATGTCTGATTACTGATGATATCCAAGGGCAGCAAGCCAAAGCATTTTTTGGGCCAAAAGCTCAACATGTTAGCATATTACTGAATAAGAGGCTCCTAACCTGGCAGATTGAGGAACCTTTTAATCAGCACCTTTCTCTAATAGCCCGTTTCAGCATGGCAGGTAATGCGATAACACCATAGAGAAGCTGCTTAATCCAGAGAAAATGAACACGCTCGTGTTTCTGGTCAGGTTAACTTTATTCTTAGTATGGTTTGGTGCTTTTGGCATGGCTTGGTAGTTCTAGCTCACAGCCTGTCAATCACTATTTCTTAAAATAATAAAATGGCTTAAAGTACAGGGTGAAGTCCTATAGCCTATAAGTGATATTGTGCTTCATCTAATTAAAATCAGTGTGTGCACTCCTAAATGTGTAAGGATAGGCCAGACTTGTTACTTTTTCACTTTGTGAGTTATTACTTTGTGACAATGTGCTCCTTTGAGTAGTCCATTGGTTAGCATTAGCTTGTTAGCATTGTCCTAGCTCATGGTGCTTGACAGACAGCGCCAGTGAACTACTGTATCATCCGCCCTTTCCATAGCATTCATCATTACACAGACTCTAATTAGCTCATGTAGATGTTTAACCTTCAAGAGCAGCACTGCAGGAGGAGGATCATTGAGTCTAATGGCTAAGATCACGTACACGCGCACACGCACGCACACACACACACACACACACACACACACACACACACACACACAAATGGCTGCCCTTTTCCCAGAGGGAGCCTCATAGATCAAATGCTGCTCGTCTCCCACCTCGCTCTCCCTCCTCTCTCTCTCTTCCAATATGTCCTTACTTTATTCTGATGCTTTGTCCACACCTTTATTCATTCACTGGCTCTTGCTTTCTCACTTCTGTTCTCTTGTCATTCCTTTGCTCTTGTTTTCTCTTTCTCTTGAACTCTATGGCCCTCACTTGTATGCCATACTCTCCTTCCTTCATTTTCATACTCGGGTTTTCTCTTCTTCGTTACGCTCCTTTCCCCTCTCTCTCTCTCTCTCTCTCTCTCTCTCGCTCTCTCTCTCTCTCTCTCCCTCCTCCTCTCCCTTTGGCTCTCTCATTCTCTCACACTCTCTTTCTCATTCTTGCCGCCCCCCCCTCAAACACATACACTTTTCCACCCCCCTAGGTCTCAGTGGGGCGGCTCTTTCATTAACGCACGGTGACCAGAGGTAATTAATTGTTGGGATGAGTGACACTGGAGCCATTAGCACAGCAGGAAATGCTCTGGCGGCTGCGCTGGACGCCCTGCTCGCACAGGAAGTGACACGGCAGGCGTCCGTCAGCAGCTAGTGTCCCCAGGGCTGATGAAAAAAGCCCCGCTGGGCCTGGCACTGCCTTGGGCCCCGGAGCCATTCTACTCTCTCTCTCTCTCTCTCTCTGTCTGTCTGTCTCTCTCTCCTCTCTCGCCAGCCAGCAGCGATAAGCTATCTGGATTTTACATTAGCAAACACTTTTCTGCTAGCATGGGGAAGGCGGGGGGATGTCATCCAGATTGGCTCTCTTTTCTCTGATAAGAAAGTGCTGGAAGAAGGCTGGAAGAGACAGGTTCCGAGACATTTAGTGCGTTAGCTTTTAGTGAAGGCTTTGTCCTGAGATGAAAGACTATGAAGTTTAGCCAAGTTTTATTAATCAACTTTGATCTGCAAGAACACAAATAGCATCAGTATGCTCATTTAGAATAGGTTCAAATACAAGGCTGACACGATTACTCAATTATACCTACAGTAAGAAAAATGACAAGAAATAAACACACCCATTTTAGCCATATTTGTGTATATATAAGGGACAAGCTGATTCTCACTTGCTGGGAAACCCAAACATGTACCCAGAGAGATACAGAGACACCAGCACAGGTGTAAGAAAGAAATGTAAAGATTCAAAAGCATGAATGAAAATACTGCCAGTTTTGGCTGAACTTTACTCTCTGACTCTCTCATCAGTCTCCGTTCAAGCTGAGCTCTCCAGCTACCACTAACGCTTCCCTAAGTGAGGGCTTTCCTTCTCTTGGTTGGAGAGTTTTGGTTTTAAAGAGTTCTGACTCCTCCCCTTGATGTTTACCTGTCCCTTGTCAACAGAGGAGCCCTATACTCAGTCAGTCCTCTTGTTTTATGCCTCTTCACCTCACTAAGAGTATATATACACTCATCAGCCATGACATTAAAACTACTGACAGGTGAAGTGAATGACATTGACATTGATTATCCTGTTAGGATACATTAGGCAGCAAGTGAACTGTCAGTTCTTGAAGTTGATGTGTTAGAAGCAGGAAGAATGTTAGCATTAGGATCTGCGTGTCTTTGACAGAAAGTAATCTGCCATGGCTAGACGACTGGGTCAGAGCTTCTCCCAAACAGTAGATCTTGCAGTGATTAGTACCTACCTGTCTATCACTGAAAGCACTTATAGTGGATGAACATCAGAAATGGATCATGGAGCAATGGAAGAAGGTGGCATGGTCTGATGAATCATGTTGTCTGTGATATCATGTGAACAGTCCCTAAATCTTTATTGAGTACTAAAATAGCTGGTTTTCCTGGCAAGTTTTATCACATTCTTCTAGCAAATCTGCCAACAACAGAGGCACAGCAGGGTTGGATTTTTTTTTTTTTTTTTGCACAATCAGACTGATTCCCCTCGATTCCTGACATTATTCCGGAATATGACGGCTAAGATGAAATGCTACTGTCCTTAAAATGAAGTCATTTCATAAAACGCTAACATTATTAATAGTAAATGAAAGCTACTCATCGCTAGTTAGCGTTGTGCAAATGAGACGTTGCTAACTGTTCCCTTCTAGCAGCTGCAAGTGAAGCATTTCTTTAAGCAGCAGTCACAGCTTTAGCGTATTATCTGAACGACGGACGCACGCTGCGCTGGGGTCTGTTTAGCTGCTACATCAGGAGCGACTTGCCCAAGGAGAGCGGCTCCAAAATATCATGTAACATTTTTTAATTGGAACAGTTCCCAAATGATTTGGAGCTGGAATGCGTGTTTTTTCTCTTCTCTTTCCCCACTGAGCAAAGGGAGCATATTTCATGGATTATAGCATATGGAGACTGAAAATGGGATTAGCGGGGAGGAAGAGATGGAAAAATGAGAGAAATGGAGTGAGTGACCGAGCAATTGCCTTGCTTGAGAATTCTTGTGAGCAACAGTTCATTTTTTTCCCCTCTTTGCTCGGCCAGTAGTGAAAGATTGGATTCGGCATTTGTTTGTGTGTCTGTGTGTATGTGCATAAGTCTGTGTGTGTGTGTGCGTGTGCGCTTTTCAATGTGAGCTATGACTTTTTTTCCTCTCTCACTTACTCAAGCTTTTAATGTTTCAACAGACAAAAGTGCTTAGCTGTGTGATAACTGGGCCTCGCACTATAAGGTTAATGGAGAGACTGTCAACAGACAGTAAGCTAGCAGGCCTCCCCTAATGGGGTGCTAATCAGTATTAGGGAGAGGACCTACTGGGGGATGAAGCAGCTGCTGCTGGCACTGGATACAGTTACTAACATACACTCTTCAAAATCCAGCAACAGCATCAGTGGTGTGGCATCATTTCACAGCGCTCTGTGTGTACATGTAACAAATGATAATAATATATGTTTTGTTAAAGTTGCACATTTTAATTAGATGAATGTGATGAAAACACGAGAGAACAGCTGGGCATCATATATTATCAACATCAAGCAAATGAACCTAGCCCTATCACAACTAGCACAGCATTAAATGAATACACAAATATCGCTAAACATTTTAAATCTTCAATATAAATATGCTGTTTACGATGTTTTGAGTTTACAACGCTCACTCCCACTCTCACTCCCACTCCAACTCGTCTTACACAGTTAGCATTGTGCTTGCAGACTATGTGGGTGAACTAGTTTGGTAGCGTGCAGAGGAAGAATACGCAGTAACGCGGCGTGAGTGAGGGAGTTTTCCTTTTCCTTTTTCTGTGGCTTAGTTTGTGTTTTATGATTTACAACTGTGTTAGGATCTGTAAGTGACTTAGGCTTGGGTGTGCTTCGACGAACACCTAAATTTGGGTTACATCACTGTCGAAAGAACGAATCTCTGTCGTAACTATATATTTTAGAGAAAGCGATAGAGAAAGACACCTTTAAAGCAAAGGCAAACAAGTTTATTTATTCAGTTCATTTAGTGCAATTCACCTATGAAGGTCAGTCAAAGGGCTTTATATGAAAAAGCAGTTTATAAGCCCCTTGTTATCTGAAAGGCCTGTTAGGTTCATAATCTTCAAATGGATCAGAGATGTGTTTTGGTCCTAGGCCACTGTTTTTAGCCTAATAACAAGGAGACAACATATAGCTTGTGAGTTGGAAATCTGGTGCACAACATTGTCCATTCAACTCTCAAAAATGTGCTTGTCTTCCTGGCAAAAAGGCCTGAAGGTTAATCCCAATTGAAGGAAATCTGATCAAAGATCAGTCCGCTTTATGTGAATTCAAGCCCTGGTTGTCTGAGAAGGCTACCTGAACTTTTTTCATTTTTATAGCTCTTAGGAAGTCATGCTGTGTTCAAAGCCACATTGGCAACTCCTTTATGAAGAGCTGGGTAAGGTTTGAGAGGCCTGAGAGAAGTTTGGGAAAGTGTTTACAGAAACATGTATTTACAGAAACTGTTCTGTTTCAGTGATTTTTTAGTTACAGTAGTTAACTGCTAAACTGAAAATGCCACATGTGGAGGAGGGAGGTGATTGATTACACATCTGGCAAGTGAATGTTTTTGCAATTGGTCATGAAATTCAGATTTAAATATTTTCCCCAAACTGTTTAGCCCTACTCTTGTTGTAGCTTCTTACCTCAAACCTTTTACCTCCTCAAGTTTGTGGACAACCGTGTTTCCTTCTGTTTTTCTGTTCTTTATTTTCCTTTCCTACCCTTCTATCTTCCTATCTTTCTTTTTCTTTGTCTTTCTCTTTTCCCTCTTATTTTCTGGTCTTTTTCTGTCTTTATTTTTCTTTTATCTCCTGTTCTTCTTTCACCCTGTTTTATATCTCTCTCACCATTACATCCTATCTGTCCATCTCTTCTATCTCGTACTACCCTTTACCTCATGTTTGTATAGTGTGTAAGCTGAGAACAGCCTTGATTAAATGTTAATGTGGTGTAAATGTGAGGTTTTTTAAAGTAGAGTGTAAAAAATAATTGGCCTTAAGGGTTATCTGGACCTGATCTGGTGGACACTTTGGAGGGTACAGTATTGGTACTATATTTTTGCCCGCTCAAAACACAGCAAAACAGGAAACTGCCTCAAGAATGCCCTTGTTGTTTAACACTATGAGTTGTGTAGTGTGCACAAGCCTGCTCTCATCTTTCTTCCTTTTTAACAAGCTCTTCACTTTATCTGTAACCTTTAAACCACATTCAACAAACACTCCATCGCCGGCTTCTTTAATTCATAATTAACTGCTGATAGGAGCTCGTTAATGAAAATGAGGTGGCTGACATTAAAGGAGTAGGGCTTAAAATCGTCTTGAGGGTGCACTTACGCTCCGTTCAATGTAGACGCTGTGGGGGGTCTATAGATTAACGTCTGCGTTGAAAACAGGCTCATATTCTGCAGCTCCGGCTCGGCGTAATAATGCACTTTCGCAACAGTATATAAAGATCTGAATGAAGATACGTATGTCTACTGGCTCAGCAGACTTCTCAATTGAATTAATGATGACGCAACCCTTGACCAGTCCTATTTTTATTCCACTGTAAACAGAACCATTAGAGACAACTGCTCCCTTGTTTCTATTTAATAATTCTTAAAGCATAGCAACAGGCTTCAGAAGATGCCAGAATATATAGCAGCCCCGATTTGTATTTCTCTCTCTCTCTCTCTCTCTCTGTGTGGGCACTCAGTCCTGTTTCTTTCTGTCTCTTTTTCCTCTCGCGCTCACTCACAGCCCCACGAATATATTAGTTATGGAAAGATGAATTATCAGAGGAGCTTTAAAAAGATTTATTTAGCAAATTACAAAGCAGGATGGAACTAATGATCTAATCTGCCCAAACTTTTGTCTGAGGGAAAAAAAATGATGATGGAGCAGCTGTGTCCCGTTTTTAAAAAGTGGAAACTTGATGAAAAGTCCATTACGGTCCATTAGTGGACTCACCTGTGCTAAATTTCTATAACCACAATCTGTTGTCGAGCTGCTGTGGTTTTTAATTTTTACTCTCTCCCTCATTTTTCCTCTTCTCCTTGAATCATCCTCTTGTAAATGTGCTTTGAAAAGGGATTGGGTTTGGCTGAAAGACCCTCAGAAGCCCACTTGAACAAGCAGCGGGCTGGGGAACCATGGCCAATGAAGTGGACCACACAAAAACACTCTCTTTTCCTCCATCCGCTCTTTTTTCCCCCACTCTCTTCTTTTTCTTTCTATTATCTCCTCTTACTTGTTCCCTCTCTCTCTCCTGCTCTCTCCGTCTGTGTTCCTCCTTCCTATTTTATTTCCTTCTCTTTTTTTCCAATCTTGTATCGCTTGTTACCTGTTTTTCTTTCATTTTGTTTGTTTTCTGTTTCTTTCCTCTCTTCTCTTTCCCTTTATCATGTCTTTTTATGTGTTTTCCTCTATTCTATAATTCACTGTTACTCTCCTCCCCCTCTTTTCTGGTCTTTTTCTTACCCTTATTTCTACTTTATCTCTTCTTTTACTCTGCTTTATATCTCTCAACTGTTCACTCTATCTGTCTATCTCTTTTTTTTCTTTCTTTCTTTTCTCTCTCTCTCTCTCTCTCTCTCTCTCTCTCATTTTCTCTCCCTGTTTCTATCAGCAGTGGGCTGAGGCTTATTTACTTACGTTTCAGTTCTATCCAGCAGTAGCTGAGAGCGCACTGAGCTGAGATACATGTGGCATATGTAGCACTTAATGGCTAAAAAGGATCAGCTGAAATGCGTCAGTCGGCCTGCCACAATGATGGAGCTATCCATTTATACACTTGTTAATTAAAGCTGGGTATTTAGCCTAATCAGTAAAACAGCCTGGCTGATTCTGTTCAGAAAGCGCTGATGACACGCGGGGCCGCGTGTTTGTTTGAAACTCGAGGACGGCGCGCATGGTCATTCATCATATACGGGGTTAACTAGTACCATTTTCCAGCTTTTTCCTCCCTCTATGCAGAACTAAAAGCAATTCATTTACGTTGATAAATTGGATTCATATTGCGCTCAGATCGCACCCCTCCCTTCTCCCCTGCTACCTTCGCCACCTGTGCCTCCGCTGCGTCCCGGCAGGGAGTAAATTCTTGCTTTTCATACTTCCAATATGAAAATGAGATTTATCGACGTGCTGATGCACAGCGCTGGCCGAATCTGCTGGCTCTGGCTGAAGATGGATGGCGCCACTGCATGGGGAGTTGCATCATTGTTAAACTCGCGGCAGCGTGGCGCGTGAGGAGGGGGGTCAGCAGTGGAGCAGTGGAGTCGGGCAGCTTCTGCATGGGCCCGCAGTCTGATTTATGACTCCTGCGCTGGCAAATTGCTTTTACAGCCTCCTTGATTATTGTTCAGTGTTAAATAGATAACAGATCACGCTAAATGTACTCTAATGCCCAACTGTGGCAGAAAGGACGAAGGGGACACCGTCTTATATAGCCGTCTCCGGCATTGTCGCAAGCGCCCTTTGTATTGTGAAGGTTGTCAGGTTTTATAGGGCCTACTTAAAGATGCCCAAAGGTGTTTTTGCCAAACTGTAACTCAGCTGTAACTGTTAGCTATTTTCTTTGCCAGTGAATGTAAAGAGGTTCGCTGTTGATTCTTTTTCTATTGTCAGTGCTACAGAAATGATTTAAGAGCTTGAAAGCCAAATGAGAGTGTAGGGTGGGCTCTTTTGCATTTAAATCAGTGATTTAGACCTTGGTAATGCAAATGTGCTAAACCCAGCCTTTATAAAAAATGTAGAATTTAAAATGAGTAGTGGTTATATACTGAAAAAAGGTGATTTCAAATATGCACACCATTTCCTCCTGAATAAAATATATTGTGTCAACATGACTGATTAAGCAAACTGAAAGTAATATACAGTATTTAAAGCTCCCATGTATTCTGACTAGCGTAAGTGTTCAACACATTCAGACAATAATCTGTTATTAAATAGTTTCTATCAACTTTGTATGTTGTTTGAAAATGATTTTCACCCACTCTTTCTGGCAGATTTGGTTTGGGTTGTGTGTAAGGCATTTTATGGACTGAAATGATCTATGTTATTGTTTTTGCTGTTTAACTACTCTTTTGTTGTGTTGGCCTTGTGTTTAGGATTATGGTCTTGACCATCCTCACACAGGCCAGTATATAAAGAGCTTGATACACTATATGGACAAAAGTGTTAATGACATTAATGACATTGCATTGAAATACATAGACTTTAATATGGAGTGTTAATATGGAGTCTGCAGCTAGAACAGCTTCTTGGAAGGTTTTCCACTAGATTTTGGAGTATTTCTGTTGGAATTTGTGCCCATTCATTCTGTAGAGCATTTATGAGGCACTGATGTTAGACCTGTCTCACAATCTCCGTTCCAGTTCATTTTAAAGGTGTTCCAGGTCATCCCACATATAGCATATCATTGACTTTCACTCCAGTCTCAGCCACTGAATTTTGTTGCTCCCTCAGAGTGATTGAGTGTCAGCCCTTCCATGTCTTTCCCTTACTAAGTCTCCCTCTTGCTCTGATGCATTTTTTATGGACAACCTAGGCAATGCCTGGATGGTAAGATGCGGCTTTCATTTCCTCACAATTGATCCAACAGTTCTCACTGGGATACCCAAACACTTCAATATTATTTTCTTGTGCACGTCTATAATTTTATCTCCAATTTGCTGAGAACGCTCTTTGATCTTCATTCAGATTCACAGTTGGACCAATGGTAGTTTGGTGGATACAGTATATACCAATGGTATTTTTTTTATCCAGAAAAGGCAGGGTTGGATACTTCTGCAAACAGCATTTAAAATAAAATATGACCCAGCACTAAATATCAGTGTCATTTGTAATCCACACAAAAGGGATTGAATACTTTGGCAAGGCACTGTATGTAAGTGCATTGGTGTTATTTTAAAATGTACTGAAACGACTTGATTTGCATAGAAGGATGCTGTTGAGAGGGGAGGGGGAGGTCATTTTGAAACGTGACATACAGCATGACATATATCAATCTTTATTTACTACACCAAACATTTTTTTTTTTCCAGAAAAAGCAAGAAAAATGTGTTTTTCATAACTTTGACTCAAATGATGTACACATTTAAAACAAACAAATTAAACACATGTCTTTTTGTGTTAGATAAGGTCATCCAAAGTGGGCTTTTTTAAGTTTTTAAACCTTGATTTAGGTCTTTGTTATTTGCTCCTTTTCAGTATTATGACTTACTATAAAGTAAATTCCCCACTGGGACAATAAAGTTAGTAGCAGTACTAAAACACCTTACCAAAAATGAATGGGAGCTGGTATAGAGCTGCTTGACATCATGGTAGTACGTTTATCCATTGCTTCCTATGTTAGCATTTTTGGGCGTGGTGTATCTGTCAGGATCTTAGTCACGTATGTGCCGCCCTTTATGAAAAGACATCTCCCCTCGTCTGAGGCGTGATAATAATTCTCGTCAGAGTGGTGGGGCTCCATGTGTTATTAGGGGAGGTGTCAATACCAGTGGCTTTGATGAATGCTACGATCGGTTCCAGCCAGGCGCGGCTGTAATGATTGTGCTAACGCTGGCTGACGCGCAGGGCTGAGGAAGATCTTCATTTACCGCTTCATCAGTGTGATGCGGCGAGGAAAACCCGCGGCTCGCAAAACTGGAGACGGATGCAGCAGCTGTGTAATAGGCTTTTTAACCTCCTTTTGTGCTGCCTTTTTTAGGCATTGCTCCTCTAACGACCTCCCACTCACTCGTAGCACATCTGGCCCTGCGTGTGAGCACCAGCCAGAGTTCCGTATACCCAGGCGTTAGTCCTCATTCTCAGTCCAGTAGACTATAAGCACTGGAAGTGAGATCTTCTCATATTTTTACTAATAATATGAGTCTTTGAAAAGGTGTTCATTTAATGAAACACTTTCTCACTATTTTTATTGGTTCATTCGTTATGAAATGTAAAATGTAAAATATTTGTTCACCACTGAGTATCTTTATTAGCCAGAAAATGTAATTTTTTCAATGAATCACTAATGACCTGTAAAAACCCATATAGTATAATTATAATGTGGATCATCAGACAGCTGTTAGATATTTAACATGACAGCAAATGGGATGAAACAGTTATCTTGTGCTTTTAAAGTTACAGGACAGCCTAGAGTTTTACTATACCATCACCACACACTCAGTTAATAGGATGTCAGACATGCACTGTTACATATTTCCATGTTATAAAGGAAACTTGGTGTAGTTGACATATTTTATAGTTGTTCACTTTCCGGTTCTTAACAAGAATAAAAATCAGCAGTTTTTGAAAAAAATGGCAAAGTGGTAAAAACCTGTAGTGTGCAAACACCTTTGACTGGTAATGTATAAAAACTCTTTAGTACTGGGCATACTATATATATATATATCTCCTGAGACCCGACCCATTCATTTATGTCCTTCATAATATTTTGTTCACCCGTATCTTCCTCAAGTCCTATAGTATTCTGTAGAGGACATCCTGGGCTTTCCAGTGATGTGTCATGTGATGGGTTTGCATGCTGGGA
>JBBPCY010000018.1:17270232-17287500 GCA_037974405.1 Brachyalestes nurse
TGGCTCGCTAGCAAGCTGTCAAGCTAACAAGCTAATGCACTTCCTTCTGTGCACTCATAAACGAATAATAAAATATATAATAAAAAGAAATATTATTAATAAATACTAGTAAATAATATGTTACGTGTTTTGTTATGTCTGAAGCTTCAGTCTTACACTCAAGATCCCTGCTCAGTACAGAAAATAGAACGAAGTGTAAACAAAGGCTGTGACTGGCCAGAGTGTTACATTAGTCATTTTAAAGCAGAGAACTACCCTATCACAGTAGGCAGTCACTTATTTCACGGGTGGGACTTATTTCCCATTAGAGTCCATTGAAACCTGAAAAAACCACAAGCAGCGGGGGTCTGAGAAGATTTACATTGAAATCAACGAGGACGCAGTGAAGCATGTTTCACTGAAATTCTCAGTTTTACCGCGTTTGGGAGTGGCACTGTTTCACGTTTTTGACTAGAGCGGTATACTGTAATGCTATTGAGGAGCTGAAATTAAGAGAGCAACCTTATTTTTATGAGCATTTTTTTGTTTCACACCAATAAAAAAGGTGATAGTTATGAAGTTTTTTTGTATTATTTTTCTTGGTGAAACATTGTTTCACTTGTAGTCTTATAGAAACCACCACTGGTGTATACCTACCTCAGTCAGTTTCCAATGTTGTTTTTTCTGCTTTGGTCATTTTCAGGGGTGCCCCCAGATTCTACACACTGCTGACATTCTGGTTCCGGCGGGAATCGTTCGGCCGATCACACTGCGGGCTCGGAACCTACCCCAGCCACAGTCAGGCCAAAAGAACTATGAGTGCGTGTTCAACATCCAGGGAAAAGTCCAGCGCATCCCAGCCGTCCGCTTCAACAGCTCTTGCATCCAGTGCCAGAACACTTCGGTAAGAGTGGCCTTCATTCTGTAGCACAAAAACAGCCCTAAATTTGTCTGTAGGGTTTTTTCTAGTTTTATGTGCACAAGTACCAAGATGTTAAGTGCTTTATATTTTAACCCTTAATAGTCTACAGTTATTATCGATATTATATAATTATAGAATTACATACATTCATTACATTAATTTAATTCTCATTTGATTTCCATTCTGTATCAAGTAGTATTCTGTATTTAGTATTAATTAGAAAAGTGCATCACTGCCTAGCAAGGTGCCTTAAGGATCTGTAAAAGTAGAGGAAGAGTAGAGGAACTTGTTTTGTACTCATCCAAAGCCAAATACTGATTAAAACACTGTTGGTACCAGTGGTTTGTGGATTTGGTGCCTAAAATGCTCTTTAACTGCGAGCTCTAAATTGGGCTATTAGCGTAGAATGAATATGTTAAGGTTTTTTTAATGCTGTGTGATTTTAACTAAGCTATGTCATCCTCATTGGGGTTTTTTGTATCTGGTAAACGGATGCATGCTTGATAGTGAAAAGTTAGTTTATTTAAATCCAGGTTGATCTGTGCACAGGCTTGTTATTGTCTTGAAATAGGCAGAATGATGAATTCGCTGCTGTCCAGAACAGACCGAAGTTTGATGGGACATTTGGTCTACTGACTTTTTCACAAACCTTCCCAAAAAAGTTTCTGTCTATGCCACTGCTGGACAAATAACAACTCTTCATTAAATTCAAATCCTAATGAATCATTTCTGCTTGGAAAAATAATTAGTACTTACATGTTTGGAAAGTTCAGAATGGGCACAAGAGAACTAAATTTGTAGGAAGGTGTATGTACACCATGGGGCAGTTTTAGTGTTTAGAATATTTAAATATCGTTCTGAAACATTCATTCACCGTCTGTAAAGAATTAAAGTCTGTAAAGAATCGGTATGTTGATTCATCAGGTGTAAGAATGGCCGAATGTTGATATGCTGAATCACCAGGCTCGACGTTTTTCCTCTCGTGTCAGTCTTTTAGTATAAGAGTGGGCAAACACAAGTAGCAGGAGAAGTGCGGAACGTATGTGGAGTGGCAGTAACCAAGCTGTTTGTGTGTGTGGGAGTGTTTTAGGAGTTTGGTTTTGTTTTTTTCCAGATATTGATTGAATTTTGAGCCTGAGGTTGAGGTTTCCTTCCAGCCTGAATAGCTTGTAATTTGCTCTTTGTAAACAGCAACAATGCCATCAATATAGCCCACTTTCTCCCCATCAGCATCCACATTTTTCATCAACATATTTCTTCAAGGATAGCCTAACCCAGATGGTATTTGAATAAGTGTGAAAAGAACGCATGCATTATTTTGGCTCATTATATAGAGCTTACTCAGTAACAATCTGTCTGCACTGAAGCCATCTTACAGTGAGCAGTAGATCATTGTTAGTTGAAGGAGAGAAAAAGAGAGAGACAATGGGTTTGTCTGGTAAAAATTTGCAGAAAAAGCCAAGGTGACTTTTCCTTGAGCCACTGAGCACCAGCCAGAGAGAGAGAGAAAGAGAGAGAGAACTTTATCCGGGAGTAGACATCAATTTGAAACATTAAAAGTCTTGTTTTCTCAGTCTGAGTGAGAAATGGGGCATGTCACATGGTTGACATTGAGAAGCTCCTCCCTCTCTCCTCTTTTCTCTTTCTCTATCTCTCTCCCTCTTTCTTCTTTCTGTCTCTCTTTCTATCTTTGTTTAGCTATTCAAGTTTCTCTCTCTCTCTCTCGCTTTCACTCTCTCTTTCCAGTCTCTCTCTTGTTTTCATCCCTCTCTCGCCCATATTTCCCATATTCCTCCCTCAGCCTTTCTCTTTCCCTCCTCTTTCTCTATCTTTCCATCCCCCCCCCCCCCTTTTCTCTCACCCTCTCTCCTTCCTGTGCTTTCTCGGCACAGTCGCCGTCTGTGACCCATCTGGTTGTCACGGTAACCCTGGGGAATCTTGTAAAATAATTAGCCGGGAGTGGATGTGGTGTGTAATGCGGCCTGACAGTGTGGCTGGCGGGGGTGGGGTGGGGGGGGCATGCTGTGGACAGAGCGTGCGCCTTCTGACTTTTGGGCACCCAGAGGTCAAAGGTCACCATCTTCCCTTCCTATGTCAGGACAATTGATGTTCCAGGTCTGACCCCTTTTCCTTCCTCACTGTCACAACTACAGGTCGTACATACGATGTCAGAAAGAGAGTAAGATTCAGGTACTCCAAGGTACAAATTCTGTGAATGTACCCTCAGAGGTCCTAAACGGTCCTTTAGGTCTTTAAATGGGTTTTCTGTGTAAACTATGTAAACTTTACTCTCCCTGGAGAAAGTGGTATATTTTTTTAATTGTAACCTAACTATTCAATATATAGAAATAAAACTAAAAGCCTAGACAGGATGTGTGGAGCCAGTGCCACTGAAAAAATAAAACTGGAACAAAATCTGGTCTGTAATACGCTGTGCACCCCTGGTTAAATTTCATATTTAGTGAAAACAAGTGCACATTCCTTACAGAGAACACACTTCTGTACATTTTCATACACAATTGCTGTTATTTACTCAGTTTAACGTGTCATATAATAATGCAATTGTGTAAGAAAAGATGTTTGTTCTCTCTAGTGTACTTATTTTCACTTAGAAAATCAACAAAAAATATCATTTGAGGGTATTTTCATCACAAAGGAGTTTTTAACCATAGATATCTACATTCCTAGTTGTGTGTTTGCTTGCTCAGAATGATGGTTTGTGACACCAGCCACCTACAAATCTTTGAATTGTCCTCGTTTGATTATCTTCTTTAATTTTCGTCCCCGCCACCAAAAAAAATCTATCTCCAGAACAGTTGCTGTACAGCAGAAGATAAAAATGTTCTTTATTTTTATCATAAGTTGGTCAAAAGAGTTTTATTGCTTTACACTGAAACCTTTCCATTGTTCAGTTCATCAGGAAATGTGTATGCCAGCACTGGGGCATCATATTATTAAATATGTAGATTACAAGGCAGGAATAGCTACAGGGTTAACAACCGAATAATAAGCGTCAAATTTAAGGGGTTAATAATGAGCATCATGTCCATAGGCATCCGCCCTATATTCTTGATGACATTCCGGACAGGATTAATTGTTGTCCTTTCCTGGGACGATATGGCTGGAAGGCTCATGTGCCGAATGCCTCTGTGGAGAGCCACTGGTGTTCCTCCATCTGTTTCCACTCATCCCTCCCCCCTCTGCTCTCTGTGTGCTTGTGACCCCCCCAAACCTCAGCCCCGCCTACACTACCACTATGCATCTCAATCACTGCGAGACATACTTCTGCCTTCAGCACTTGCCTTTTACACCAATTTGAGGTGATAGTTTGTCTAAAAATCTAATTGTCACAGTTGTCCTCTGTAGCTTAAATACAGCTGATCTGTGAAGATGTGTTAGAGGTCCCAGGAATGATGCTGTAGTGTTAAACCCGAGCTTTGAGGCTAATTTAACTAACGAGTGGTGGAAGCTTATAGTCAGCACGAGCATTATTATGACTATGTGACAATTATTATGACTGTGTCTAAATCTTCAAACATTCTTTTACTTACCAGATATGGACAAAAGTACAAAAACATGCTAAATTCTTCATGTTGGCTGCTACTACTGTTTTAGCTTTGTGACATGTACCTTTTTTAATAGATAACAGTGTGTCCTTCCGGCTCAGAAACCACATAAGTGAGTGTATTTGAGATTACTTAACATTTCTAGGTGGTTTTAGGCCAGTATGATTTAGACAAACAGGTGGCACAGTGTTAATTGTTGGGACAAATGCTTTTTAGCTACAAAGGTAACGAAAAAGCCATCAGTGGAAGCGATCCTGTGAGCAGTCTAGACCACAAGTATTGGAAGTATTGATCAAGTTCAGAGAATTGACACATCGTCATGTAAACATTTATTTACCTGTTTCCACATTGATTTATTTCATAATGGCTGAGCAGCACCCAGCAGGGCCACAAAGCCAAATAAAACAGGTAAATCTGTAAATGGGGAAAACGCCTTTTGTCTGTGCACCATTCAGAGCAGAACCCCTGCCCCCACAATCTCACTCATTCTCCTTCTCTCATCTTCTCATCTCCTCCCCTCCCCCATCCTCTACCTATCTCTCCATCTCTTTGTTCCTCCACACTCTCCATCTCTCAGCATTGGCTCGAGACACTTAGATTAATCAATAGTCTGATTACCAGTGATGCAGCACATCATCTCTCCCTCCATCCCCCCCTTCCCTCTCCTCTTCTTTTCTGTTCCATCTTCTCCTCTCCCTCTCTCTCTTATTGTCTTTCTCTCTTTTCCATCGCTGTCCCTTTCTCTCTCTTTCCCTCTGTCTTTCTCTTCCTCCTCTCTTCTTCTTGTTCTGTCCCTCTCTCTGTTCCCCTCACTCTACCTCTTTCTCATTTTCTTCTGCTCTGTCTCCCTCTTCTCTTTTTTGTCTTCCCTTTCTCTCCTCATCTCTCCTTCTCTTTTCCCCCTCTCCCGACCTCCACATTCTCCTTTACGCTACCTATTCTCTTCCTCTTTCTAGTGCTCATTCTCTCTCCCCTCTGCCCTCTATTTCTCTCTCTCTCTTTCTCTCTCTCTCTCTCTCTCTCTCTCTCTCTCTCTCTTTCTCTCACTCACTCACTTGTCATGCATCCTCTGAAGTGAATAGCAATCTAACACCAGTAAAGACATGCTCCAGATTACACTTGTTCCCAGGGGAGTGTGTGTCATCGTCATCTTCCCTCACCTCCCCCATCACACCCACACCCACAGATACACACACACACGTACACACCCAACAACACACACACAAGGCAACAATGATCCATCAATATGGCCGTCAAGGCGAATGGCCCTGCTTCTCCTCCTGAGCTGGGCAGCCAGGTGACTTTGAGGCCATGAGGTCCATGTTAATGAAATTGTGAGTGTCCTGAGATTGACGACAGAGAATCAATCAGCTTCATCTTCCCCTCACATACATCTCATAGAAGGATCCCATTTTGCTCCTTTTTTCTGCCCTGCCCTTCTCAGAGGACCAATTTGTTAACCCTTAGAAGTTTGTTTTGCTGTGCTATTCAAATGCTGGTACAATTACATTAACAATTCATTTACGTTCTGTATTAACAGTTTTTGAAAGCAAAAATGTGTGCAGTAACTTTTCATCAGATTTAGTTCATAAATATGTCCTCATCAACAAATACAAACATGATGTTTAGGACCAGAAAGCTGGTCTGTGGTTTCTGCCACTATAAGGCTCTTGCCATGCCTGAGCTGGAAGCTGCTCTACATGCACCTCAAATGGACAGTTCTAGTCAGCATGTATATTTTACAGCCCTGATGGTGCTGTTTTAGGTTGGGTGATGTTTCTAACATATGGAGACTTTTTATAGATACATTTTTTACCGAAACCGAGAAAGATAGAGCAGAGGGACTAAGAGAGTAAGGAACCCTCAGCACAACCCTCTCCTTGGAGAGATACAGTCCCATAGATCATCACTTCTCCAAACTTTCTAGTAGCACCTGTAAAAGAGTAACTTACCCCAGGACTAAATGGATAAGTGGCCTTACCTTTAACAGCATTGCTTAATGTACTAAACAGTAGGACTGGCTCATATTTTTTATTTGTTTGTTACTGTATCCGTATTTAGTATTTGGAAACTTCATTTGTTATTCAAGCCACAATTTGTAGAATTGTTTAGACACGTGATCTCACTTCAGCCTGTCAGACAATAGGAAAATTATTCAGCAAAAAAAATATGATAAGCGGTTGATATGAAGTTTGACTGATCATTGCTATACCCAGAGTACAGCGGATCTGTGACGTAACTCGAGGACCGCCTTGTACTGTGAAGAGTGGTTAGCTTTCACTCCCCCCTATCATTAACCGAGCTGGGTGTCTATAAACTGACGTAACAGAATTGCTAGTTACCGTTCTTCTCCAAGGGTACCGAGCTGTCCAACAACGTTGGGTTGGCTGCAGTTTGAAAAGATGTGGGGCTTCCTTCATGCAACAAGTAAAGTGTCCATTTGTCATACGTGAACAAACCACAGCACAGTGTGAACCGCCCAAAATTGTTCTCTGCATGTAAACCAATCACCTAGTGAAGCACCGGGCAGACAGGAACACTGCGTCCGGGAGCAGTGTGTGGGGGCGGTACATTACTCAGAGTACCTCACAGGTGCCACTGGCAGTCCTGGGATTCAAACCCATGACTTCCAATTGCAGGGGCAACTCACTCACCATCAGGTCGGAAGCAAGCTTGTGGAAAGCTGAATTAGGTGGGCATTTAGGGGAAAAGACAAAAAAAGTATGTGTTATTTTTATTAAGGGTGTTTTGAAGAACACATTCACATATTCATTCAGAAATACTAGCTCCGCAAGGTTATTTGGGCCAGCTCTAATAAGCTGTAATTAACAGTATAACGTCACATAGGCTCTTAATTCTTTCCCAATCCCACTCCCACCCCAGGCTATGTTCTGTTCCAGTGGTGGCAAACCATGTGATCAGTCATGTAACCTGCAGTGGATGAGTCAGTGCGTAACAGCGGTGCTGAAATTTAAGAAGTGTATTTTTAAGTTCTACTTTTTTACTGCAACCTGTAGCTCTCCTAACACGGCATAAAATGTTCATTAAAAAGCCGGGCCCTTAAAAAAAAGGCCTCATTCCAAGATATTTCCATAAAACCAGGGGAGCATTAAGCACCATATTAGTCACAAATGATATTGTTAACTGACAGCGGCAGCTACTTGGCACACCTGTTCGAACTCGTACGCTTCAGTAGTACTCAGTCATTTTGAAAGACCGCATTTAAAAAGTGCTGAAGCCCTAAAACTCCTGCGAGGCCCTGGTGTCGTATTACGGCCAGTTCATCTGCTCTTACCCCCGATGCAAATGTACTCCCTCAGGGCATGTCTCTGGTTCACACTGCAGCAACGGCCCATTATTTTTGACAAAAATCAAGTTAACTTGTCCTGTATTTTCCCTAATTTCTCAGCAGCTTTCCGCCTCTGCCTGGTCCCAGCCCTTAGACAGCTGCCTTTTCAGCTTGTCACAATACCTCTATTGTGTGGCTTCAGCCTCCCTGAGGCAGAGAAGGACTGTACTGTACCCGCTGAATGTGCTAGTGAGAGGTACGAGTTAGATTCTGATTTAATTTCCAGTGGAGAAATCGAAGATTCCGAAATTTGTAATTATGTGACACAGTGGAAGTCGCTGAAGGGCAGCGGGTGGATTAATGATTATAGTGCTGATTTTGACAGATTTAATTTATTACACAATGTAAGGAGATAACCGTCAAAGACATAATTACACTTTAAATCACTCAAAGCCTACGAGGGCGTACCTCAGGGGTGTGTTTTCAGCCTGCTTTTGTTTTCTGTTCAAACACGAAGGCTCGAATAGTCCAACTCAACCTGGTTTTTCTTTCTTCACTAATATTAATTCTCAATAATTATTTTGCACACAAGGATATTACACATGTATCTTTAATACATGTTGATTTGCATATGAGATGTTGCTTTCAGAAACATCTTGTTTTTTTATTTGAGTGGATTTCCCCGGAGGAAAATTGAGCTGTAATCCTGAAACCCGCAACCCCACACGGGCTACTTTCTCTTAGAAGCGTCTCTAAACTTCCGACATCAGGACTTCACCACTGCAGCGTTCGTATATCAGTTTTATGCATCTGCCCCATACTCTGGTCTGTCATATGCATGATAAATGCATTAGTTGAAGTTGAAGCATCATGAGCATTTGCTTTTGTTGTGTATTCCCTTGTTTTCCGCCGAAGATGAAACACCACGGCCCCTGGCAAGCCGAGGCAAAAATTGAGAAATTTTCATTACATCCTTTTTTTTCTTCTCGAAATGAGAGGTGAACAAAATACCCAAAATGAACCCATAAGTGTAAGTGTTGCTAAGCGCCGCTGACCCCTTAGCGACAGGCACTGGCCGTGTTACCGGGGAAACGTACCGCTGAGGCCTTTTTACACAATGCCCAAGTTCTAAACCAGCCTCTTGATGAAGAGAGGCCCTCATAAAGAAGTCCATTATCCTCTGTGCAGGGTAGCAAAGGCTTTCTGAATAAAAACACTTAAATGTTATTTTTGTCAGGCTTTTTGAACCAGCTCACCCTCATTATTCTATTATTCTCATCAAGTGCTCAATCAGGCATTAGCGTTTTTATACTGCACCATGGAGAGGAACATGCTAAAAAGCCCCTCCCGGCTTTAATGTCCTCCGTGCTCACATGTGAATATGCACGCTCCAAACTAGGGCTGAAAGTTTCCAGTGGTGATCCGGGTAGAAAACTTCATCAGCCCACAAGCGCCCAAGTTGCCTCGCCATTGCAGGAAGCCTCATCTTCCTCCTCGGTTTCATGGCTGCTAGTTATTTTATCAGTGATATCCAGCATTAAATGGCAGCGTTGTAGCAGGTGGGCTTTACGGAAATAAACTGATCAGCTAATGTGATTATCAGCGTGCGGTACGAATCCCATGCCTGATGTGCTTCATCACATTAACTGCAGCTCCAGCCTGGAGCAGCCTCGCTGTATTGAGAGGCTCAGCTGTAGTGGAATCTGTAAATGAAGAAATCGCTCTGTAAGCTGTAAGTGATATCCCAGAAACTTCTGTTTGACATCACTGCAGTCCTCACGAGGAAAGAATGCTTCGGTTAGACTTGGACCAGCGCACCTACCTCAGTTATGATGACACGAGTTCAACCATCTGATACGCTTTCTTCTTTCTTTCTTTCTTTCTTTCTTTCTTTCTTTCTTTCTCTCTATCTTTATTTTTTTCTTTCTTCTTTCTCTTTCTTTCTTTTTCTTTCTTTCATCTTTCTCTTTCTTTCTCTTTCTTTCTTACTTTCTTTCTTTCTTTCTTTCTTTCTTCATTTTCTTTCTTTCTCTTTCATTCTTCTTTCTCTTTCTTTCATTCATTCTTTCTATTTCCTTTTTTCCTCTTTTTCTTTCTTTCTTTCTTCATTCTCTTTCTTTCGTTCATTCTTTCTTTTTCTTTCTTTCTTCCTTTCTTTCATTCTTTCTTCCCTCCTTCTTTCTTCTCCTTCTTTCTTTCCTCCCTCCTTCTTTCTGTTATAATTACTATTACTCCACTATGTTCTGATGATTTCACAATATGATTTTCTTTCTTTCTTTCCTCCTTCTCATTTCTTTCTTTCTTTCTCCCCTGCCTCCTTTTTATAAGTGTATTTTCTATATTTGTTCTATTGTATATTATCTACGCTACATCATTCTTTTCTCTTGTTTCTTTATTTCTTCCCTCATTTGTTATTTGAGAGCGTTTCTCTGCTGTCTCCTGTAGACTCTTCTATTTCCTTCTTTTCCTCTTTTTCATTATTTCTCCCTTTCTGTCCATCATTATTACCGATTAATTCTCCACCCTCCTCTGCAAACTGGGCCATGATGTCATTTCTTACCTCTCACTGGAAATCAACCAAACCAAATCCCCTCATAGTTGATTTGGCAGGGACAGTTACAGTTTTCAGTCACATCCTTATCCCAGAATTCCCATTCCACTTCAATACAGCAATTTAAAAAAATGACGCAACCTGTGGAGCAGCAAATTATATTCCGTTATTGCTGATTGAAGCCTGGTAATACGATACCTATGATTCAGTAATTAGGTTAGCATTAAGTAATGCACACAGCAGTTACATACCCATACGTCATCCGTGCTGTTGTGTCTTTCTGCTGAGCCTGGGCTAGTTTAGTAACTTAATTAAATGTACAGGAAAACGTCCATCATTAAGTTACATTGATTTTCATTCCGTCACTTACGAGAGTCAGCACTGACAAGTCAAACCAGAGCCAAAGAGCGCTACAGGGAGCTTTCTCCAAACCTTAGTAAACATCTTTGAAAGAATAAAATCCTACTTAATGCTTAAAAGTCTACTTCCATTATTGGAATTAATTGCAATCACTTAATTTAGAAAAGAAGATTGGTGTTTTTTTAAGTCGCAGCATCCCCCCCCCCTTCCCCGAGTCAATATCTCCTCACTGTTATTCATCACTTCGCCATGCCGTACACAGCGCCGCTGTATTAACTTTGCTGCAATAAGTAGACTGTTGTGCACATTATTTATTAAGAGTGGGCTTTTAAAAAAAAAAAACTGGATTCAGCTCTGCCGTAGTTCCATGGTCGCTTGCTTCTAGCAGGAAAACAGGATTGTAATAAACCCAACATGGTGTAGAAAATGAAATCAAAATGGTGGGGATAGAGCTTTTTTATTTCTGCTGATAGTTTCCAGTCTGGAGTATTTGTTGTGTTGTATGCTGGTGTGTGTTTGTATGTATGGGTGTTTGTGTGTATCTGTGTGTGTGTGTGTTTGGGCTGCTGATGGATTCATAGGGGAGGTGGCGAGGGGGTTTAAAGGTAAGAATACCTTGCTGTCGTTTACTAGTCATTTCCATTGAGGCTCTTGACAGAATCAGGCCAGGCTGTCTCCTCACAGAGCGCGCGGCGATACTGTGGGAAGACAAGCCTGAGGAAAATCAATTCACTACTGGCACAGATAAGCTGTATTGTATGGGCCAACACAAAGGCTTCCTCGCATTTACACTCAGCGGCTAATCTCCTCAAAGCTGCCCTGCCTTTCGCTGGAGAGGAGGCAATAGGCAAGAAAATACATCATATTACTGCCCAAAATACATTGTGTATGACTCTTTCGCTCTCCTCCAGCTTTCATCGCCGCAGCTTATGCATGACAACAACCTATTTCAGATCATTTTTTATTTTGGGGAGATTTTTTTAACCGCGTTATCACTCCTTTTTCATTCTCCTTTGGTGTGTTCTCGGGCAGTTTTTGGATTTAAACCTAAAATACAGTCAACGTAATGGACATCTCTTTCTCCCGGGATTTCTGAAACCATCCGTTATTGTAAATTCAGGTATATTTGTTGAGGCTTCTTTAAAGCCAATAGCTTATTTTCTACTTTCCTTTCCATTAATCTTCAACTATAGAGGACTTTACTGTCACATACTGCTGTCTGAGTCTATTTATGTGAGTCAAAAGTTTAGATGAAAAGCCCAGCCAATACCACCATAAGCTAATGATGTTCAGATGCCGACCTCTTTGACCTGGAAAACTACAGAGGTCCTCCATACGTGACCCCAATTACGACAGAAGACACGGAGCAGCTGGGTCCTGTAGAAGCAGGCGGCTGCTTGGAGCCTGGTGTCAACAGGTTGAGTGAGCTTTACTTCGGCCTTTCTGCACCCTCGACGCAGCCTAGCGCGCTCCACTTCCCCTCAGATATGCCTAAGAGCAGCCGAGGGAAGACTCGAATCCATTGAAAACACACATGCACACACATACATACTACTTCAGTGAGGGTGAGAAGTACAGCACTGCAAGTCCGAGACCACCCCTTCGTTTGTTCCAAACGCAAAGCGTTTAGAAGTGAACCCGGCCACACTGGACCATGCACTCAGACCCAAACTGACCCATCTACCTGTGACCCAGCGAAATGCTCTCTATTGCTGAGTTTATTTTTAAATACTTTCTAGCAAAAATGTGTGCAATTAATTTCGATTTATTAATCGCAGAGCTAGCAATTACACCAAGTCCTAACAATATTATATATATATTATGCTGTAATACTAACAGAATGTGATTTATATTTATTATATATTATACTGTAGTTATATTTAGTTTGTACCGCTTCTTTGTAATTTTCTGTTAAATACGTTTTCTGCAGTATATTCTGAGACTCAGCAATGTATAACATGATGGGTATTATGACTGGAAATTAAAGGAATGAAAGGGTGGTCTGAGATTTAAAGGTAAACCTGGACAACAACAAAAATAATAATAATGATGATGATAATAATAATAATAATAATAATAATAACAATAATAATAATAATAATAATAATAATATAATTAGAAAAATATCACAATTTGTCATAACAGAAATGTTAGTGCCTATTGCCCACCCCGACACTTTTTTCTCTGCCCTTCACCTCCCAGGCTGCCAGCGAATGCTCCTGGTGTGCTGTGTTTGCCTTGTAGTGATTGATTTGCACTGCATGGCTGAATGAGCAGGGTTGTAGCAGCTGATGTTTCACTCCACCCTAATGACCAGCTGAAGGAATGGAGCTTTCCTGTCAGCGCTTTGGGACTTTTTGGTTTTGCCATAAATAGAAATTAAAGTAGTGCTGCTTCACTGCAGGAGCTCTTAACCCACCGGTCATACTCTGATACCAGTATTTATTCTCAAAGGGAGAGATCCTAAGGCTGCTGGCACCTTTTTTTTAATGCTCAGCCTAGGAGCTCCTTCTGATTTAGTCACACTTGTTTTCTTCCCCCTTTCCTCATTTTTTGCCAAGGCTACGATTGATGGCGCTGCTCCACAATATTCTTGCTGGGTTGGATCAGCTTAGTGCTCTCACAGTTGTTGCTAATTAAATAAAAAAAGAAAAATGAAGAAAAAAACCCACTATCCTCTGCTCTCTTCAGCTTCAGTGTCATGCTGAGAAACAGGAGCATGTACTCACCTAACACACCAGCTTACTCCTCCAAGATCAAGAGTGCGAAAGATCAGTGTTTGGATTTTCATAATGAAAGCTAAAATATGTAAAATAAACTGTTTCTGTATGAAGACTTCTGCTCTCAGAGATTTCTCTGTACCGGACCTTGGCATCCAAGGCCGAACCCTGAAGCATTTTCTGTGGGAAGTGTGTACACTGTGCCCATGAGCACATCTCAGTTCGATTTTGTTCTGATGGTTGTTCTGGCTAGGAAGAGAGTGGATAGAATCTGTTTTGAACTAGTAAGTAAGAACTCTCTATAGACTCTTTAGAGTATAACAGAGGGCATTTATGTTGGAATGCAGTGAACGTATCCAGCTCACCTGCTTGTTCTGTTTCTGTTCTTTTCCTGCAGTACTGGTATGAGGGGAATGAGATGGGAGACCTGCCAGTGGATTTCTCCATTGTCTGGGACGGAGACTTCCCTATCGACAAACCTTCCTCTATGAGAGGTAAGTTCCATTTTTTACACTACCAGCAGCATTTCACGTGACTGGGCAAGAACTACAACACTGTCAGAAAGAACGGTCCCTGTCCCAGTACAATCACTGTCTCTGATGTGGTATCCACAAGCGTACTTCTTCAGTATTTTTTGTTAGGACACATAAACTATATAGACAAAAGTATTGGGACACCTGACCTTTTCACCGACAACAACTTTAATGACATGGCATTCAAATACATAGATATATAATAATAATCTTGTGGAAAGCCTTCCAATAAGAGTGGAAGCTGTTATAGCTGTTATATGGGAACCAACTCCATATTAAAGTCTATGTATTTGTCATTAAAGTCATTAAAGTCGCTGTCGGTGAAAAGGTCAGGTGTCCCAATACTTTGTTGGACGAGAAGGTCTGCTGTTGGATGGGGTTGAGGTCAGGGCCAACCATTCAAATTTGTATGTAGCTTGCTTTGTGCACTGGGACACAGTCATGCTGGAGTAGAAAAAGTTCTTCCCCAAACTGTGTCCACAAAGTTGGAAGCACAGCGTTGTACAAAATGTCTTGGGATGTTGAAGCATTATAAGATTAGCCTTCACTGGAAGTAAGGGGCCTAGCCCAAACCCTGATGTACCTTGCAGTCAATTTTTTGTTATATGGACTCTTTTGTTATATGTAACTTCTGATGTTTTATTTTATGATTGTATTTAGAATAGTAAAGTTATGAAAAGGTACAAATATGCCCCATTTTTTGGAAAAAACCCATTGACGTACATAATTGGACCTTATGGAGCATGGTGTACCTCTGAGGGTACACTTATATTGATTTTACCTTTAGGGCACTAAAATATACCAGGAGTATAGCAGGCCAGAATTGCACTTATACAAGCCTTCCAACAGCAGCAGCTTTCTCAAATACGTACCAAGTTCCAATTAGACCTGCACAATCTATCACAATATTGGCCTTTGCAATATTGACATTCCAAATTGTTTGTTGGGAATGTATTTTTGTAATACAACTCAAGTAAATTATTTTGGTAGAAATAACGCTGACAAGTCTGATTGCTGAACATTTCACATTATTGATTCCTCTGTGATTATTTCATATATGTTTAGGGCATGTAGCGAAGGTAGTATGTAGCAGTATATTCACAGGACAAGTATTTTGTCCATATTGTGCAGGCCTAGTTCCAGAAACTCTGTTAGTGTTAGTTAGTGTTGAGTCTTAGCTGTTTCAACAACAATTCATGCATACTATAAGTTGTTATGACCGCACTGATGTGTAACACTATTATCATTAGTGCGGCCACCTAGTGGTCAGAAGGTGGGAAGATGCTGCTGACTGTATGGAGGTCCAGTGTACTCTCTCCATAGTCATAGTTCATTCAGTGGGGAGTCTGCTCTTGTGGGGATATGTGTTGCATTTGAGTGGATCTCGATGCATCTTTAATGCATATAGGATTTTTCCATCTATTCAGTCGCATATAGTGAGTCAGACGCTGTCTCATCTGGCGTTGCATTTTTTATTGATAGCCTGGTGTTTCATGTCTATTTTTGTGTTTTATAGCTCTGTTTAACCACTGAGGCTGGGACGGTTTGTGTCCTCCTTCGTCCTCGCTGCGCTCTCGTCTAATTGTATTTCAGCTGCTTTTCTGTTGCTTTTGATCTTTTGTGGGGAGAGGAAAGGGAGAAAGAGGGAAGAAGAGAGCCGGAAAAAGCGAGAGAGCGAGAGAGAGAGAGAGAGAGAGGCAGACTTGCTGATTTCAACCATAGACAAAAACGTGAGGAAGACAGAGTGAGCCACTAAACTGAGAGTGTTAAAAACAAAGAGGAGACGATAAAGAAAGCATAAAGACTATAGACCTATCTATTCCATAAGCATTTTAAGGGCCTGTATTATGTAGACATTTATCCAGATATTCAACCTACAGATATTAAGCTTTGCCCACTCACAGTATTTTGTCCATATTGTTTTTGCTAAAGTGCACTCTGTATGTATGTTTATGAATTTACTGTTCTTCTAGACCGTGCTCGACATCCCTAACCTTGGCATCTTTAACCTTAGCTGAGGGATATTTTTCAGCTGTTTAGATGAAGCATAATGATCAAGGTTTCCATATAGTCAACAAGGACGCTAATGTAAGGAAATACAGTGGTAAACAGCAGAGAGAGAATGAAGTGCAGAGCTGAATTGTGCCCACGCTGGCCTGCAGATATGAGAGAATGATGGAAATGATTGACCCGGTGTGTAGATGAGTGGAGAGTCGTGTATGTGATCAATTGATCAATACAGGGCAGCTCAACCTCCTTTGCCTACCTTACCACGGCTGCTTAGTAGGATTATCCAGAGAACAAGAGTGTGTGCGTGTGCATGTGTGTGGATTTGTTTTCATATATTTGCAAGAAAAAATCATTCTAACTCAGGTTTTTATTTTTCATTGAACAGGCTAAACCATTTCTTTTTTGTTTAGAGAGTAGTCTTTGCACATAAAAGTCTTTAAATATAGAAAATACATACTGGACATATTATTATTATTAGTAGTAGTAGTCATAGTAGTGGTGGTAGTAGTTGTATTACTTATGTAAATAAGATATTTATACAACATTTGGTTAATTCTGTAACATGGTTAACACTAAGTCACTGTATGTAAGAGCACCTATGGAATACATAAATGTAATATATATGTATTGGACATATACGTATCGCATATATATACTTACATACAAATGGGACATATTGCATAGCACACACATATAATTAAATAATCAAATAAAGACACTAATATAATACAAATTGTACTTAACTTTCTAATAGACACATATAATACATTTGGGGGTATGTTAGAAGTTTGGTATGCTTACACTTGGCTCCATTTCCTCGCATCTCTTAAGGTTTGGCATCTGGCAAAATAACAACCAGTCAAAATTCAGTAGCCAATACATGCCTGTGTGACTTGTCAGTCATAATTACGCTTGGCATATAGATTCTGTTTACCCAGTTTCAAACAAATCTCTCATCAGAATCCGCTACAGCAAGCCTCAACATGTTTTCCTTTGTTTCTCTGACACTGTTTTGGTCTTCAAGATTTATTTGGTCTGTAAATCTTTACTTAGCATTTACAATATTTGAATGTTGCTCTTTCATCTGTTGAAGTGATCAAATCATCCAGCTTCTCACTGCTTAGACCAATGTGGAACGTCTAGTTACATATAAATATTTACATACATAGTATATGTTACATGTGATTAATACGTATAGATGCTTATATACAATAAATATGGGACTAAATGTATGACCTGACACCCTGACAAGGTATAAAAACAAACCTGTGTGTGTGTGTGTGTGTGTGTGTGTGTGTGTGTGTGTGTGTGTGTGTGTGTGTGTGTGTGTGTGTGTGT
>JBBPCY010000018.1:17313931-17341530 GCA_037974405.1 Brachyalestes nurse
TGTGTGTGTGTGTGTGTGTGTGTGTGTGTGTGTGTGTGTGTGTGTGTGTGTGTGTGTGTGTGTGTGTGTGTGTATGATGCAGCAGGGCTGAACTTGATGTGGGGTTTGACGCAGTCTTTGTGGAGCGATTGAACTGGGTCATGGCGTCATAATGTCCTCATCCTTTGAAGTTGGGTTTAGAGGGATATGCTGTGTAGCTCAGGCAGTGCTGAAGATGCATTCATTTAACCAAGCAATAAGGAGCTCTTCTGTCTGTTTTAGTGCAGTTTTAGTTTGTATTTACTAGCATTGTACAAATGCAATAAGATGCCTCAGCCAGAAGGCAGCGATTCTGCTTCAGTTTGGGAATATAATCGATTATAATACATTATTATGCCTAACACAATCATACAGTTTTAGCCAAAGGTGAATTTCCATTTAAATAATTGTGATTAACAGTTTCAATGTCTTGTTTTGTTCATAATATGGAACTATTGAAGTACAAATCTAAACAGGTTAGATTGTCTCATTAGCTATCTTGCTTCCAGTCAGTACTTCCCAGATGACACACTCAACTTCCCAATCAATAACTCCCCATTCCAGTCAGCACTAGCAAGGGAGTGAGTTTCTTTAAAGGCTAGGAATGTCAGACGTGTGCTGCAAACCTGTTTTCTTTTACACTGGAAACAATTGACAAGATATTGCTGTGGAGCTTCTAGGGAAATCCAACAAAAACAACTATACAACAGAAAATGATGTAGGCGGTTTCCTTTATTTTGGTAGCAATGAAAGTGTATTATCATTATTGCTTATGAGCCTTACTATAATAAAGCTAGCAAAACAGCAAACCACCAATGCCAGTCGGTGGAACCACCCCATGGGGCTGTTGGATTCCTCCCTCTATACTCCCGGGTGTTCACTCCTATGGTCGTGAAACCAGTTGTCCATTCCATCAGCTGGGCTACTTCTGTACCAGGATAGCCTATAACCAAATATGGTAAAGATCCTGGTGTGTTTGTAGGCATCTCTTCAAGCAAAGGACAAAACCAAAGAGATAGAACACTATACCGTATCCACAGTCATGTCATGTAGATGTGATTCCATATATATTCCACTATAATATGCACTTCTGACCTTCTCCTTCTGCAGCGTTTGCTGAACTGCAGACGGACATCCAGGAGCTGACCAACGACATGGATGGTGTGAAGATCCCCTTCCTGGAGTACAGAACCTACACCATGAGGGTGATGTTCCCTGGTATAGAGGAGCACCCGGTTCTGAAAGAGCTAGATGTAAGAGAATCTGACTGTGGAACAGCAATTCTCTGCTTCATTTCACTGTGTCTATCTGTCCCCAGGTGTTGTCTGACACTTAGATATGCAGTAAGTAGGTTGCCAGAACTCAGAGCCCACCCCTCCCCTTCTTCTTCTTTTAATCCTGCTGCCAAACAAGAAAAAGAAGGAGAAAAAAAACTGGTGGATGTGCTTTAAAAAGCTCCCCTAAGCTGCAGCGCAGCACTAGCACTGTCTCAGTAGTGTACTTCAGAGCAAGCATGCCGCTCTCTGCACGCTTTTTAATTAAAACCTCCGGCACACACACCGAAATCAGCAGCCCCATAAGGCCCCCGTGGAATAGCCGTCTTGAGACGTGCCTTCCGACAAAAAAATGTTTTGAAAATAGTCAGCAAGAAAGAACAAGTCCTTCAACAATGACATTTTTTGCCACGGCTGAGATTCTATAGCAGCCAGTCAGGCAAAAAATGGCACACTTATTCTTCCTATTGTTCTCAGCTGTTTCATTCACCTCACTGCCTTTTCCAGCAACACAATGTGATTTGTTCTTCATTTTTTTCCCGCTTTGATACAACTGACTCTTTTTCTACTTCTCTCTCCCTCTCTGTCTCTTGCTCTCTCTTGCTCTGTCTGTCTCTCTCTCTCTCTCTCTCGCACTCTGTCTTGCTCTGTCTCTCTCTCTCGCTCTCTCTCTCGCTCTCTCTCTCTCGCTCTCTCTCTCTCTCGCTCTCCTGCTCTGTCTCTTGCTCTCTCTCTCTCTCTCTCTCTCTCTCTCTCTCTCTCCAGTCTCCAGCGAACGTGGAGAAGGCCTTGCGCCTCTTCAGCCAGCTGCTGCACAACAAGATGTTCCTGCTGATGTTCATCCACACTCTGGAGGCTCAGAGGTCTTTCTCCATGCGCGACCGTGGCAACGTGGCCTCTCTCCTCATGGCAGCCCTGCAGGGGAGAATGGAGTACGCCACCGTGGTGCTCAAACAGCTCTTGGCTGACCTTATCGAGAAGAACCTGGAGAACCGCAACCATCCCAAGCTGCTGCTCCGACGGTACGGCATTACGGCCTGCTCTGTTCATGGAGCTCAGAGTCGAGACTTCAGATAATGATCATGCATCAGTTATCTTTGCATCACATGTATGTGCTCATGACTGTAACAAGTAATATCTGTTTCTTGCAGAACTGAATCCGTGGCAGAAAAGATGCTCACCAACTGGTTCACATTCCTCCTGCATCGCTTCCTCAAGGTTCGTGGCACTGGTGGATTTTCCTACGTTCTGTGCGAAATCTAATTCAGACAGTTTTCCTCTTAGCTCAAATGCAGTTGATCAGCCAAGATGTGATGAGGGTGGAAGTTTGCTTCTTTAGTTTTGGACTGGAGCTAAGTAAAAGAAGTCTATACGCCACTAATTAGCTCTGTGCGAGCTGCATGCCTGAAGTTAAGTTGTGAATTCTGGTCCTCTATGACATACATAATATATAAAAATGTAATCATGTACTGATCAGGGTTATAGTTTTATAGTTTTTTATTTTTAGTTAAGATTCCGCCATTTATCAATTTCATTTTAAGAATCTACTGATTTACATTTTTTATTTTCTTAATTGGTTTTCTTTTTTATTGCTTAGTGTTCATCAGACTCTGATGAATTGCACAACTTTCTCTCTGTAATACTAAAATGCATGGCTGACCAGCTATGTTTGAGGTAAATGTAAAATTATATCTGATTTTCCATTGGAATATCATATAAGCTTTATTTTTTTCATTAGTAGACCAGTTCCTAAAGGACTAGTAAAATACCAACAACTTTTTATTGATAAATGAACTCTTTCCAACATCTTTTTCCCTTAGTAATATGCAGCCTGTTTTAGTTCCAGGCCTTTAATACCTCATAACTTCATGAGTGGCGCTTAACTGCTGTAAATTTGCAGGTTTTTGGGGACGTCAGGAAAGCAGTAAAGCCAAAGTTTGTTGTTGGACTGTATGGACCAGGGAGAGAACTTTAATAGTGTTTACATACTAGTATTAACTTCTTTTATTTAAAAAAGCAAGGAAATTGGTTTTCGGTGATGTAGACCCTTTAATGTGTGAAGCTTAACAAATCAAACTTGAGGCCGTGCCTAGCTGTCTTAGCCTCCTGTCTCCAGGCTGGCTAGCTAGCGCCCTGTTTGATTTGTAAGTGGAGATTTGGCTGTGCTTATGCATTTGACGAGGTGACTCATGGCAGAGGTGTTATAAATCTAGCTCGGGCCTGGCCGCATGAACGGCACGGTTTCAGTTCAAGCCTGAAACGAGTCCGCGGAGGCCAGCAGGGCACTCTCTCAAACCCACATCCTGTCAGGTGGCCCCAGACCTCCGAGCAAAATGGCCACCTTGCCCATATGCTGCAGTAGCGCTCCTCTCTCGCATTAAGGCCGGCAACATCAGGCCTATTGTGGACGCTGGGATGGAAATGCCCCCTCGGAATGCAGCCCTGGCCAGACGCCAAGTGTATTTAAGTCCCATCAGCGCAGATGTTAAAGTGTTTTGGCCACCACCCCGGCCTCCAGGAGTAATTACTCCGAAATGCTTCCACAAGCTTACTTAAGGCTTGATCGCAAAGCCCTGCCACATACATCCATCCTCCACCAGTGCTCCATGGAGATACAACCTTCTGGAGGCCAGCTCGGGAAATGCCTCGGTTCCAAAAACAAAACGGTATAAACCTGCATTAATATTCATCAAAGGGGCTTTTTTAGGGGCTCGTAAAAGACTTTCCCCAGAACAGAGGCCGAAAAAGAGACCAGAAACGATGGCGAGGTTTTGTATTCACCTCAACTTTGTAAATATGCACTCTAAATGGTGCTCATTATCCTTCTATTCTTTCCTTCCTTTCTTTGTCTCGCCCTTTCCCTCTCTCTCTCTCTCTCTCTTGTGTAACAAAGTGTGAATCAGGATGTCAGGCTGTAATTAATAATGTCAAGCTGATCTTGCCTAAGGACTAAATAATGGCCTTCGCTCAGTATCGCTGCTTAGTCATCAATAGCTTTTAAGTGGATAATTGGCGAGTTCTTCGCTCCTTGCAAATGCCATCTAAAAAGGAATTTGATTGGGCATCTAGAGTCACTTGCCTGTCTCATCATCACCATACAGCACTCTCTCCTTACCCCCTCTCTCCCTCTCTCTTTCTCACTCTCTCTCTCTCTCTTTCACTCACACACACACACACCTTTTGTACCCATACCTAGCACCCTGTGTTTTTTCCAAGACTGTCAATCATGGAATTAATGCATTTGCCCTATTAAAAGGAGTGGACGTGTTTTTTTTAATGCATACTTCAAAATGGAAATGACAGATCTGTGTAATGTTTGATTGCTGTTTAGGGCCTTTGCTTGCAGAACCCTTAAGTATGTTTCTGATGATAGGGTTTTTAAACCTCCCCATTATTTCTACACCTGTCTCTCCTTCCTTTCTCTCTGTCTCTCTCTCTCTCTCTCTCTCTCTCTCTCTCTTTCTCTCTGCTTATTCATTCTTCCCTCTCTCTTTTTCCTCACATTCTGTACCTCATTCCATTTCTCCCTCCCTCTGCATCTCTTTCATTCCTTCTCTTGTGCTCTTCTTTTTTCTTTTCTCTTCCTCTTTATCTCCTTTTCTCTTTACCCACACTCTCCTCTCTTTCCATTTCTCTTTTTGCCTCACATTCTCATTCATTCATTTTCTCTCTCCCTTCCTCACTTCTCTCAATCTATTTGTCTCCTCTCTCTCACTGTATATCTCACTCATTCCTTCTCTCTTTATTTTTCTCACTCTCCCCCTCTACTTCATTTTCTCACATTCTCTCTCTCTCTCTCTCTCTCTCTCTCTCTCTCTTTCTCTCTCTCTCTCTCTCTCTCTGCAGGAATGTGCTGGAGAGCCTCTCTTCATGTTGTACTGTGCTATAAAACAGCAGATGGAGAAAGGACCTATCGATGCAATCACTGGAGAGGCACGCTACTCCCTGAGCGAGGACAAGCTCATCCGACAGCAGATCGACTATAAGCAGCTGGTCAGTAGTGTCCCCTCCGCTCACTCCCATCCCATAATCCCTCTGCCATTTCCCGCCAGCCCACACCCGACAGCTCCACTGTTGAGCGCTGGGGCCAGGTGTTCGACTAGCTCAGTAAATAAATACTTATCGAAGCAAACCGGGAGCGAATGATTTCCCTCACGAACGTGTTATTAGAACATATTGTTTATCAAGCCTGCAATCGATCTGTGTGTTTACTAGCAGGAGGTGCTGGGCAGTTTGCTCCCTTTGACATTCAGCCAGTGGAACGTTAGCTTAAAGTGCAGCACGTGTCGCCAAGCTCACTATTATTCTGCACTCGGCGCTCGCTTGCTTTCCCCTGGTTATGATAGATGAGTTACTAAGGTTTCAGCTCCTCCGCCGCCTCTGAAATATATACGGCCCTCGGAGCTCAAATGCCAATCAGACAGATGAGGCCAGGCCATGTAGTGAATAAAGAGAGAAGGCGAAGGGGGAGAAGCATGGGAGGCAGAAGAAATGAGTGGGGACATTTTCCACATAAAAAAAGTCATTCAAGGTTGAAAAAACTCCACGCCGTTCAGTCCAATTGAATTGTATTTTGTATAGCAGATTTTAGGGTAGACATTGTCCCAAAGCAGCTGTACATAAATGTGAGTCCAAACACCTGAAGGCTCCCCATTTCAAAAGTGCCATTACTCCATTGTGACTGGGAACCGTCATTGTTGCATCATAAACTGAACCCAGTTCTTTTGATGTTAAACAATAGTCTGCAGCCTTGAAGCACTCTGACAATTCCTTAAAAAATATTCTGAAACTCCTCAAAGGGAACAGCAACCGCATTTCCAGCGCTGTGTCTCAGCCTAACCTGCTTACAGCCAGTCAAATAAATTGTTTTTAAACCAGATTTCCAGAAATTCAAGTCCAGCCTCCTAACCAAGGGCGACAATGGAAAGAAAAACAATCAGACAAAGTCACAAAACTGGATTTTCAGCTTGATTTTAAGAGGAATACACTGAGAGAGCACTAATAAAATAGCATGCCGTGCATTGCCTGCGAAAGCTTCATTCTTTTATGATCCCAGTGTACCAGTTTAAGCCAAAGGAGAGCAGTAGCCTTCTAATGGCCACATATTCAGGATGGATCAGCTTAGCAGAATCAATAGTCACTGCAGTCATGGAGATGTCTTAACAGTCACTCTTAATGACACAGTCCTTAGGGACTGTCACTAAAGGCCAGTAAAGGCAGAGGACAGCTCTTAACTGTTTATAGAATCATATTCATTAGGGTTTGGAGATCAGAGACTGATTTTAGATCGGCATTACAGCATTCCTAGTAAAAACAGAAATTGCACTGTAATGAGACCAATTTTTGATTCAGGTGGATTAATTGGAAAATATCTATAAAGTTGGTTCATAAGAGCATGACCCCATCTGTGTGCATGAGTTTGTGTGTGTTTCTAAAGAGTCTAAAAAGACTCTAAAAATGTGAAGACATCTATAATAAACAGCTCAATCTCTCCCACAGCTAAGATTTAACCAACTCTCACTGCAGACCCTTAAATATGTTCCCTGGCCTTCTCCATGAGGACTCCATAATGCTCTCTGTAATTGAGTTTTAATCACAAACTCCTTCTGAGTGCATGCGTGTATATCAAGGTGGGATCCAGAGGAGAGCTGAAATAGCCTTTGGCTAATGATCAGTAAGTGGTCGTAGCTGCAGATGTTGAGGGTGCCAGGTGTGTTGTAGTAATGACCTGATTAACGCAACACGCCTGGCCCATTTCACTGTGATGCTATCAGGGTCCCCTCGAATATACACACACACTGATAACACTGCTTGAACACACTCATGGTGCGACTATATCAAGACGCTTGGCACTCGTAATCAGTAGCGGCATCTTTAATGGTATTTGGCCTGTGATACACAGCACTGCCTTTATGTGTAAACACAGCGAGAAGACATGAACATGGATCACTGTGGATGCTTTTCAGATGCCCACCTTTAACATTTTCAGCTAAATAGAAAATGTATTCAGTTCGATAAAAAAGCTAAATGAAAAAAAAACAGTGATTCAGAATTTTCTTCCTGATGAATCAGCAGTTTGCATGAGGATAATGCATATTTTATATTCTGCATCTGCTCTCTCTTGTGCCTCATTGGCTTCTTTTTTTTTAGAATTTTTAATTTTTCAAAAAATATGTTTTGGAAAGGATATGCATCGTTTGTTATTGCTCAGTTAAGTCTGTTATTACTGTTTAGCCAGTATCTTTAAAACCGATTACTTGGTTAATGATAAAAAAAAATTATTGTCAATAGTGACAGGTGGGTCACTTTACAAGACAAAAAAATATTTTAGTCCTTAATTACATTTTGAATAACATTTGCCACAGCCTCTGGTGAGAAGGGGAGGACGATCATGGTCATTTTGAAAAATAACAAACTTAATAGTATATGAAGGTGTTTTTTGACCCAGTAGATCATTAAAAAAAATACAACCATTTTGTATACAACCACAAAGGCAGCCCAGGCTGATGGGCTTATATATAGACAGAAGTATTGGGACACGCCTGTGTTTCAGGGTTTTGGCTAGGCTCCCTTCCTGCCAGTGAAGGGCAATCTTAATGTTGCAGCATAACAACAGATTTTAGACAACGCCATGCTTCCAACTTTGTGGACACAGTTTGGGGAAGAACCTTTTCTACTCCAACATGACTGTGCCCCAGTACACAAAGCAAGCTCCATAAAAACATGGTTGGATGAGTTTGGTGTGGAAGAACTTGACTGGCTGCACAGACCCCTGAGCTCAAACCCATCCAACACCAAAAGGCTTTCCAAGAGGAGTGGAAGCTGTTTCAGCTGCAAAGGGGGGATCAACTCAGTTTTAAAGTCTTATGTATCTGAAAGCAAAGTCATTAAGGTCCCTGTTTGTGTAATGGTCCTGTGTCCCAGTACTAATGTCCATATACCGTACTTTGCTTTTCTTTGTGGGTTTCTCTCTGAGTTTAAAGCCTGCTGCGTGTTTAAAGCAGTTACAGCGTTCTAGTCTAGTTAGATGATTTTAGTCTCCTGAAAGCTTGTTGGTCAGTGCTGTCTGGCATTACCAACTGTCAGCTGGAGATGTAAACTATTTGGATTTGGGAGATCAAATAGTTTTAGCCTACTTGGTACCTGCAGTCTCTAGGCTCTCCTCCACAGTTCAGATGCACCGTCACTTCTGAACCGTCAGATCTGTCTTCACATTCATATGATTTGTTAGTGCAGACAAAAATCCTCATAACACCCGTAACTACTTTGAGTTTTTCAGGTCAGCACAGAAAGCTGCCACGGCACAGGGGCGTATAAAACCTGAGGTACCGATTGTGTGCAAAAATGTTTGTCTCCCACTGAAAACAACAGGAATCAATCATAACAGGATAGACGCCATTAGTGACAGTAGGTAGCCTATCTTATGACAATAATGTAGAACAAAAGCACCATTAAGAACACGCCTTCGTCTGTGGAGGGGTGGTATGGTGGGTGGATTTGATGTCCATGCCAAGGTATTTGAAGGCTAGATGAGCTGATCAGGTTGTTGTCTTTAAAAAAAAAATGGATTTATGCTTTGTTTTGTATTCACAGACTAGTTAGAGACAAGCTTTTGTACAATTTTGAGATGTAAAACACAGACTAAAGGTAAACATTGAATATAAACTTTGGGAAACCAGATATAAAGAGGTATTGATCGTTATTCTTCTTGAAACATTGTACTTTACACTATATGAGCCTTCATACAACTTATGTATGCAAAGCTGATCTGCCAGTATACCAGTGTTTTAAAAGTTAAAACAGTGCAGTGTACTTTGAAGGGACTTTTTAACTACATAAATAAATGGTTAAGGTATAAACAATGTCATTCAGAGTAGTGGTTATAGGAACCTGATGCCTCTAAATGAATTACACAAACAGGGCACCTGATGCCTGAGGCATGGGTTAATGAAAGTTTTGCCCTGAAAAGGTGTTAAGCAGCCCCTGGTTCCCATCATCACAACTGTAAGGAAATCTGAGTCCGTTTCTTTACAATGCACCATTTCAAATCAAACTCTGATGGACCTTGTTTACATCTCATCAACTGAATATGCTGAAAGTTGACTCTGGTAGTGACTCTGATGTAGAAAGTGATATGATCAGGTGTGCTGCTGAAAGCTTTCTGCCTGCCTGAGTTCTCATATCCCTGTTTTTACTACAAAGTGTGATACACAAATTTTAGTTTATGGCCAAGTCAGTGCTCTCCTCCATTTTTAAAATCGATCTGAGAATGTTTCCTAAAAGCCTCTCCATCTGTTCCACCCTGAACTCAGTGTGGCAGCAGATGGAGTTTTTAGCAGTGACATCACGGTTAATGTTTATATCGCTGTGTTGATCAATCGAGCTGAAGAGTGAAAGAGCGTGTGGATTGATCGGGGAGGGCCAAGCAGATCACCCTCTAAATCTACAGAGACGCCTGCACCTTCTAATGGAAATGTATGACACCTGAGCACACATCACTGTCTAGACCTACCACACAAATGGTGTGTGTGTGTGTGTGTTTGTGTGTGTATCAGTGACTCATGTCAAAGGAGAGGCTCTGTAATGATACCAGGGATGAATGCATTAGCACTTGTCATAATGTGTTTGCTTTTTTGGTGCTAACAAGTGTTTTCATCTTTTCCTCTCTCTCGCTTTCTTTCTCTCTCTCTCTTCCGTCTATTTAATTTCTTTAATTCTCTCTTTCCCATCTCTCTCCTCGTTTTACCCTTTCCCTTTTTCTATTTTACTCTCTTTTTACTTTCTGCCTCTTTCATCTCGCCATCTCTACCTCGTAATCTCTCTCATCTTATCCCCATTTCTTTTCTCTCTCTTTCTCTCCTCTTCTTTCTTTCTCCCACTGTTCCCCATTCCCTGTTTCTTTGTTTTTCACTCTGTCCCCCCTGTCTTTAACCGTTCTCTCTATTTCTATCTACACTAAATTTTCTTTCTGGTCTGTCTTACACACCCCCCCCCCAACAAACACTATCACTCTCTCTCTCTCTCTGTCTTTCTCTTTATCTCTCTCTCTCTCTCTCCCTCCCTCTTATCTTCTCCCCACTGTCCTCTCTATTTGTATCTGTGTCTCTCTATCTCTCTGCCAGACTCTGATGTGTATTCCTCCAGAGGGTGAGGCAGGTACAGAGGTTCCAGTGAAAGTGCTGAACTGTGACACAGTGACCCAGGTGAAGGATAAGCTGCTGGATGCTGTCTATAAAGGCATCCCTTACTCACAGAGACCACAGGCTGATGACATGGACTTGGGTATGTGCGCAGAAACCTGCACAGCTCTCGGAGCTTATCTACCCTCATACTGATCCAAACATTTAACAGTGACTTTTGCCTGTACTTTTTTCAATGTGATAATTATTAGTATACCCTAAGCGGATGATGCTTTAGCTCTGCAGTTTGTACAGTATTAATGAGCAGGATCTAAACTTCCATTACTTGTTAGCTACAATGAAATTTCAGTACCAAACTAAAGAAGTAGACTTTAAATATGCCTGTACTAATTGACTACATTTGGAATAATGGCAAAATTGTGTCAATTACAGGTTTTGCCAAACTATCCTTTTAAGCTACTAATAATGGATGTCATTATCCACCCGTTAGCATTATTGTAAATCTTCTATGCCAGGTTATATGCCAGGTGGTGGTCATTCAGTGTTAATCGTGTTAGTATTTTTGGTCAAGTTGTGTCATTCAGTCCAGGATTGTGATCAAACAGTGAACTCATTTGTTTGTTGCGTATAAACATTCTCGTATCACCACAGTTGAGCATGCTAATGTCTTGTTTGTCGCTCCAGTGAAGGCTGTAGCTGTTATCAAAGTGTGTTTTGCGTGTGTTTGTTTCTCCAACAGAATGGAGACAAGGCCGGCTGACCAGAATCATCCTTCAAGACGAGGACGTCACCACGAAGATCGAGAGCGACTGGAAGAGACTGAACACACTGGCGCACTATCAGGTTAGACAATAATGAGCACTCAATAAGCTCAATAAGATCACGGGCTCTCCTCTCACTGCTGTTTAATGCATATGCTGAACAGCCACTGAAAGACACTCAAGCGAACAGGCGCATGCAATAGATACAGATGCCTCTCATATTAGTTACTGATTCTGTTCTGTTTTCTTTGGCGCAGGTGACAGATGGCTCGGTGGTGGCTCTGGTTCAGAAGCAAGTGTCTGCGTACAACATCGCCAACTCCTTCACGTTCACGCGTTCTCTCAGCCGATACGGTGCGCCACAGTGCTCTCTGATCGCCTTCCAGCACACAAAACTCGCCTTCTCCTTCTCTCACCAGCCATATGCTGTCTGAGGTTCAAATGCTTCCATTCCACTGATCTAGGCTCAGCTCACTCGGACTTTAACTCAAGCCCACTGTAAAATCGTATATAAATACATATATTTGGACAACATGCTATGATTTTCATGAGGGTGCCCAGCACTCTTCAGCCCTAAAAGCTCTGTACTTGTGTAATCTTTTGAACATCACCCAACCATGTCATGCTCACACAACCATCTGTTGGACAGAAGCTATTAACATGCTTCTCAACAAGAAAAATCATTATTCTATGTTTAGTAGTTTAGCTGCTCTGGTACATTCTGTGCTCTGTTTCATCTGTAAGATACGTTAATGCTCAGAGTGTTTATTCCAGTGTTCCTGACTAAAGGTACACTGAGTAACAATGTGCTGTCCCCCTTTTATCTTTGCTATAAAATGCTTGTATTAATATTATCATGTTTTGATGCAGAGAGTTTGTTGAGGACCTCCAGCAGTCCGGACAGCCTGCGGTCTCGAGCGCCCATGATCACTCCAGACCAGGAGACGGGCACGAAGCTGTGGCACCTGGTGAAAAATCACGAGCATGCGGACCAGCGCGAGGGTGATCGCGGCAGTAAGATGGTGTCCGAGATTTACCTCACTCGTCTCCTGGCAACAAAGGTATTGACTTACCGCCGTGTACTTTAGCTCTTTAATCAGTAACAAGACCCCCATGTACTCGAATACAAACTCCTGAACCATGTGACCAGGTAACTTAAGCTTCTTTCATTCAAACTCTTGAATGAGGGAACTCAACAGTAACTAGATGCATGCAAAGTGTGAGTGCGTGGTTGCTATAATACCAGTGTTTGGATGCACTGAAGGTTGTGGGTTCAAATCCCAGGACTGCCAGTGGTACCACTGAGGTACCCTTGAGTAAGGTACCGTCCCCACAAATGGCTAGCTGAGCTCTGTGTGAATGGGTTAAGTGCACAGGACTCAAGCAATTTCCTCCAGGATCAATAAAGTATAAAAAATATAATAATAAATATAACACCAACTGGAAACCCAGTACAATTCCCACAGAGCTACCAAGGTGGCAAATTGATGCATTACTAGGAAAGTAAAGTATTTTGTCAGCTTTTTCGTGTTTACAACAATGATTTAAGATTTCGCGAGTACAAAAAAAATTGTCACAGGGAAGTATTTTGTATGATTCTAGATGCATACCTCTCAAGCGGCAAAAATCTCCCACTCATTCATGCACAGCAGCAACACAGAATGACTAACAAAGCGGAACATCTCTGCAAAGCTTTTGTTTTTACAGCTGAGTTTTCAGTTTTTGTAAGGCCATTCATTCTGTGAATGTCTCATCCTGTTAAATGCCAAGCGTGAATGCCTGAATCCCGTAATATGACTGTTTAACGGCTGCAAGTTTGAATGATCCAAAGCCGAACATAAGCTGTAAGAGTATGGCGTAGTGTATCAGGATTTTGAGTCCCAGAGCACTATTACTATTATGTATTATAGTACGTTTTATTTGTTATGAAGCTTAGAACGCTTTACAAATGATTAGTATGAAGATAGTAAATCTCTGTGGAGCTAAAACATTACAGTTTATGTGAAAAAGTTAACAGCACAATTACATTATAGAATATACAGTAAGGTATATGATATTCTGGAAAAAATGTACCATTGTTTTACGTATGATGGCAATAATTTGAGCGCGAAATGTCAAGTCACATGTCTTACAGTTCACATGCCTAATTGGACTGATTTGACGACAAAACGCTCTACTCTACCAGGTCTGCATTCACCTTCTCGGGGGTTTTGATGCATTAATTTGTTTCCACCAAAGTTTAAATGGCCATATTTTCACATGTTCCAACAAATTACACTAACAGAGTTCTAGAGTTCACTCACTTAAATTAAACTACACATACTAAGCATGTGAACACACCCTTGGGTATCCAGATTCCTTTAATATGTCTGGCCTGATTTGTGGTGGTTTAATGCTAATTTGAGATTTGGGATTAAGAGAATAACAGTTAACAGTTTTGTGCACTGAGCAAGAGTGCATTCATTGATGCTGTAATAAGTCACTTCATGTGTAAATAATGTGTGGATTAGTCAAAAAAACAAGTGATGCAAATGACAGTGAGTAGCCACTGATCAGATTGGGGCTAATTGGTAGATACTAGTGTTCGCTGAGTGTTGGCCACATTAGCGTGGTTGTTTATGGTGTGACTGTACGAGTGGAATAAAATGTAACAAGCCGGGGTGTTGTGTCATCAGGGTACCCTGCAGAAGTTTGTGGACGACCTGTTTGAGACGGTGTTCAGTACGGCTCACCGTGGCAGTGCCCTCCCTCTGGCCATCAAGTACATGTTTGACTTTCTGGATGAGCAAGCGGACAAGAGGCAGATCAGTGACCCAGATGTGCGGCACACATGGAAAAGCAACTGGTGAGCCTCCTTACACTTTTAGTTCCTGTCCTGAGTCCTCTGACCTTCTGTTACACATTTCTGTTTAGGACAAAATCTCCTAAACGGGTTGTTTGATAAAATCTCACATTTAGTAGAGCTGCCCAGTGTATTCTTTGATCATTGTTATCGTGATATAGGCTTTATCTCCTTAAATACTGGTCTGTTCTGACACAGCCGAGACGTTCCCCACTTTTATATAACACTTTTATCTCCTTAAATACTGCTATCCACTTTATCACACTTGATGTTATTTGTTTTATAGATTTTATGCTTATAGTTACAAGAGATAAGCATCTACAGAGCTGCAGATCTTTTCTCATTGCACTGTACATTCCGGTGTATTGCAATGACAAAGATATTCTATTCTATATTCTATTCTATTTCTCTCAAATGTCACATATGTTTTTGTGAGCTGTAATAATGTGACTGTGAATCCCTGCATTCACAGGATCCAACAAACCTGATCAAAAAATAACCCTGTCTAAGCTTTAGCCATAGCAAATTAAAGGGTTCATAATAAGTCATTTTCAATATGTTCCAAGGCATGTTGCAACCGCAGTATGTTACAGTATAATCACACTCTGATATTTTGTCCATGTTGTGCATAACATTTATTATTTTTCAATTCCACATTTACTGCTTGCTTATAATTATCATAACCAGATGTCCATGAAAGCAGGAAAAAAAAATTATAAGCAGCCTACAGTATGAGTGTATTAGAATGTTCAGTGCATTATCCTGATCTCTCTCTTTTTGCCCTTCTCTCCTCCACTTCTCTCCTCCACTCCTCTCATTTCTTCCTCTCCTCCAGTCTGCCCTTGCGATTCTGGGTGAACGTGATAAAGAACCCTCAGTTTGTGTTTGACATTCATAAGAGCAGCATTACAGATGCGTGCCTGTCGGTGGTGGCTCAGACCTTCATGGACTCGTGCTCAACGTCAGAGCATCGTCTGGGCAAAGACTCGCCCTCAAACAAACTACTCTACGCTAAAGACATCCCCAACTACAAGAGCTGGGTAGAAAGGTAGGACTCACACTGTGCACTTCATCCATACAGTTAATTTTGCCACTTTTAGATCCATGTACATTTTACAGCTTTGCACATTATAGCTCTTTAACTCCCCCATAACTCATAACTCATTAACATATGGCTGTATTGTACTCTTGGAACAGTGATGCACTTCATTCAAATGTGTGGATCATTTCGACATGAATACAGCATATTACATCAATACAATTACTGCCAGATGAAAGTGACCAAAAAAAACCAAACTGTTTATATTCACATGAAAATTTTGTGCACATTTGAATCATGTAAATTTAATCTATCAATATCCATCCACCCATACACTTCAATCCATCCATCAATACACTTTTTCAGTGTAGTTATGGTATAGTAAGTCTGAAGATGAATAAGTGAATAAAAGGTCCTGAGTTAACTAGAATAAAGGGGTTGGAGCTAGTTGAGGTGAAATGTATTATACTGTAATGCTAGCAGTGGACGTGAGGAAGGCCCAAATCCTTAACCTAGTGAGTTATAGCGACATTCTTAGATACTACTGAGAATACCGCTGCTCATTGTTATAAAATGGGCTTCAGTAAACACTTTTTTATTAGTATCCACTGAGCTACATTGTAAATAGACACTCAGACTCAACAGTTGCACTGAGCTGGTGTTTGATTTTCGCATGCTGGCAAATTCACATTGATTGCTGGTAATAAGCAGAGTATTGATCTGATGTGTGCCTGTGTTTTTTCAGGTACTACAGAGACATCAGCAAGATGCCCAGTATCAGCGATCAAGACATGGACGCCTATCTGGTGGAGCAGTCTCGTCTCCATGGCAGCGAGTTCAATACACTGAGCGCACTCAATGAGCTCTATTTTTACATCAACAAGTACAAAGAGGAGGTGGGTTCAGAAGCAAGCTCACACCATTCACACTGTTCATTTACACATTTACATCCATCGTATACATTTTTCCCCATAATTAATTCCTTAAGGTCAATGCGAAAAGCTAACAACGCTGAAAATCCGTAGATTTTTGTTCTTTAAACAACCTCTGAGCACATGAAGTGAAGAGAACACATGGAGCGAAGAATCCTCCATGCTACAGTGGCCTTTTATTATTACTATGATTAAGCCAATCGATAATAATAAGTACATCCTGATCTGAGTTATTTTCTGAACTGTGTGCAGGCTGTTGCAGTGCAAGGCAGCTTCTTTTATATAGAGAGAAAACATGGTAGCGCACAAAAAGAAGCAAGTCTAATGTGCACATGCACCAGCTACTATAGGACAGATTTTTTTTAAAAGTTGAAGACTTTATGTATTGCTGGTGAGACTTCCTTTCTAGAAAGCAGAAACGCAGGCTTTGCAAAATGCAGAGACATCTTATTTAGACCATTTTTCTCCTTCATATAATTTTGTATATTTAGCTGATTTACACCAAAGATTTTCAGAGATTTTCCTAACAACTGTACTTGTTTGACCACTCTGGTGCAAATGTTAATTTTGTTTGGTGGTGGTGGGGTTTGAGGGGTTGAGGGGTTGGGAGGATGTGGGGGTTGAGGTGTGGGGAGATTGTTAAAGTTGCATAAGGAGGTTCATGAATTGCAAATTACATTTCAACATTATTGGGTCCATTTTGATGTCCGTGTCTTATGAGATTACGCTTCATATTCATCCTGAGTTCCATTCAACCTCATCAAACGCTCCGTGGCCAGAAAGCTTACTATAGAATATTGAATTAGTACATGTGTGTGCGTGTGTGTATGTGTCTGTCTATCAGCTAATGGCCCCTCTCTCTCTCTCTCTCTCCTCTTTCTTCCACTGTCTCTTTTCTTGCTCTCTCTCTCCCTGTCCATCTCTATCTTCTCTTCCTCCCTTCCTACCTTCTCCCTTTATTTCTTTCTTGTCCTCCCTTCCTCTCTCTCGCTCCCTCTCTGTCTCATCATATAGATCCTGACAGCTCTGGACAGAGACGGGTACTGCCGCAAACACAAACTGAGACACAAACTGGAACAAGCCATTAACCTGATGTCTGGCAGCAGTTGAGAGTGGTGGACTGATAGACCAGGAGGGGTCAGAAGGGAGGAGAAAGGAGGGGAAAAGGGGAGGAGAGGAGCAAGGACTGGCTGGAAGACTCTGAGGAACTTGCCGGCATTAGAAGGTCCACAGAAGTTTGACTAGAAGAGGTGCGGCCAAGACACTGGACAATCAAAAAAACCACAGGAACCACAGCACAGCACACAAAGCCCAATATTTCTCTGGACCAGAACCTGTGCAGCCAGGAGTCCTCATTCACCCTCATCTGCCCAGAGCAGAAGACCTCTTACTCTTCTGGCCATCTCTCTCTCTCTCTCTCTCTCTCTCATTTTCAACCCCCCCCCCTCTCTTTTTCTCTCTCAACCTCTCATTTTTCTTTCTTTCTTTTTTCTTCTCTTTTTTCCCCTCTCCTAACATGCTGGCCTTTTCCAATGCCACTCATTTAAAAGCAAACTGCCGAAAAAAAGAAAAAAAAAACTTTTGGACGCGGACAACTGTGGATCACTGAGATACATTCCAATGAGAAAAGGCGCACGCGCTGTTGCCTTGGAAACCGTGCTAAATTGTGAAGCTAGTGCCATGGATTGAAAAAAAAAGTTGACTTTGTACTCTGGGAAAGCAGAAAGGAAAAGCAGTAACCTTAGTAAAGTTTAAAAACGACAAAACCGTGTGTGTGTTAAAACAGCAACATTCACAACCCCTGAGAGAGCCCCTGAGAGAGCCCCTGCGGACGGAGGAGCGACCCTGGACGAGAAACTCAGCCGCGGAGTCCGACGAGGGTCAACACATCAGGAGAATAAGGGCATTTAACAGAGCGGCCGGATCAGTGGGATTACTCCCGGGGCCTCCTCAGAGGGACTGCGTTTAGTGGGAGTGTTGAGGTCGGGCAAGGAGAAGGGAGCCACTTCCTCACCTCGCCATAGAAAAAAAAATCGCCATAGACCGAAAAAGCGCCTTTTTCTCTCTTTCTTTTTCTCTTTTTCATGTGAACCCGGGGCCAAATGGACCTGATCGTATCAAGAGGTGTGGATCAGTGTCCTTCAAAGCTTGCCTTTTCTGTTTCGTCCGGACTCAAAGCTGAGCCCCAACTCTAATACGGCCCCAAGCTGGCCGCCTTTTGTTTTTACCTTAATACTGTACCTCCCCCACCCCACCTCGGCCCCCTGCTTTTTTTTTAATGTAAACCACTGTTACTGTGAGGATTTGGAATGTTAACTCAGATTTGTGGTCCTTTCCTGTTTAGCATAGCGGGAAGACTCAAGTGTTGTACTTTGATAAACAAGCATCCTGATGTAATAGATCCACCCATCAAGAGCAATAAGTCGAGTTCAGAATAGAAGCCATGAGTCAAAATTCCCTGCGTGTTCAAATTTCGCCATTCCAAACACCAAATTCCCACGTGTCAGTCCCGTTCGGTCATGTAAATATCCTTTTTGGTTTCCTTCTGTGTACGTTCAGAATCACAATGTTCAAAATCAAGTGAACCAGTATGTAACCAAACATCAAGCACAATAGGGAAAGATGGAATTTGGGAACGAGACTGGGCTATTTAGCCATGAGCTGCTGATATTTTCCCCCCGATGTTCCTGAAAGCTTCTTAGTCGTCCCCTCGAACCTTATCGCTAATCCTCCGTTGGGCATTGAGCTCGATCTAAATGAAGATTGTGTCAATTCTATCTGTATTTTGCAAACGACATGGCCTTAAGTCATCTCTCTATCCGAGGCATGACGCCTCTCTTTTTTTCTGCGACAGCGGTGTCGCTCTCTGTCGCCACGGCGACGGAGACCAACAGGACAACAAGGTTAACACAAAGTACTCTGGGAGGAAGTTGGAGTGAGTAAACTAGGTGAACATTTGCAGCTTCTTTTTTTTTGCTTTATTTCACTACATGCTTCAGAGTTCTCCCCTTGTTTCGATCAAGTATTTATTGTGCTTTCGTATTTATTGTGTTATTTATTTTCACATCACAGGAATGTACGCTGTTTTATGTACAGTATTTGCTAACTGATCTAAAAAAACACACTTTCCTCACACATTTTGCCCCGCATTAAGGCTTTCAGAACGATGAGAAAAGACTGCCATGGAGCTTCGGGATTTTTGTAGCCGCAGTATTTGTTTGAATATTCAGATTTAGAAGGCGTACGCTCTCGTTCCACACCAAGTAAGGTCAGTTTTTAGTAGACTGCAGAGAAACAATAGAAATTCTCACTCCAAAGCAGACATCAGCTGGGATTTAGAGTCTGGACCAGTGTCCTTGCTAGCAGTAGCCATATCTGCGTGGGCCTGATTAATTATGCTTTTAGTTCAGCTGCAGAAGGACAAGGACGTTCAGGACTGAGGAGGGGAAGTCCGGGATGTCTGGTGCTCGATAGCCTTAATCTGCTATGAAATCCTTCAAACAAGCTTCAGATGCTGTGAAGTTGATAAATACTGAATGAGTACTGTGTCATGGTGTTGAAGTAGTTACCTACATTCTTCAAAATAAAGGTTTCTAAACGGCTCTCAGGAGAGTTTTTAGGAAAGAAAGATCACTGGAATTAAAGCTCTACATTATGTGGAACTTTAAAAAGATTCTTCAGACTTGCACATTTACAGAGTCTTTCAAGCAGTGGTTTCCAACTTTGGAGCCCCTCTGCTCTGCATATTTGAGTGCCCCACCCCACAACACCCCGCCCCGCCCCTAACACACCCACTCCAGCTCAGTTACGGGCTGTTAATAAACTGATTACTTGAATCAGGTCTATTAGGAGTAAGGAATACCTTGAGATATACAGAGCAGGGGGTGTGAGTCTGAAAGACCCTGAAAGAAGCTTCATGGAATGAAGAGCTTCAATACCAGTAGCTTTTCCACTAAAAGGTTCTCTACAGCAGTGGTTGTCAGTTCCCATTTCTCAGGGGTCCCTAGTAAATCTATATTATTGCTTATATGTGTTGGGATCAAGCAAAATTTGGGACTCTGGTGGGTGTTTCATGGCATCACCCTGAAGAACTGTTTTGGCCCCTTGATTTTTTTGAGTGTATAAACCCTGGTCCATTGAGAGCATAAAGCCAAAGCATTGATGTCAGACACAATGCGGCAGTCACTTTTTCAAAACTTCGCATGGAAGTCTGAGCGTGAGATGTTTTGAACTAAATGTGGAGCTCATTAACATTTTAAAAAGCTGCAGGATTATAATTAAGGAGTATCCTTTTGAACATTTGTTGTGTTTTGCAAAGGGGAGGGGGTGGAAACGGGGTCAGCTCGCGTGGAATCTGGGTCTGCTGTACAATTTCACGTTCTTGCAACATGAAACGCCTCAAATCACTGACGATGGGCCGCTCCGCAAAGCTGCCGGGTTAACATACAGCAGGTGTACGCTGCAAACGGCCACAATTCAGGAGAAACCACTCTTTAAAATGAAAAAGTAATCATAAAACTACACCAAAAAAATCTTAAGAAGTATATTATTTAGCACCTCTTGGTTGAAACCACATCATAAGGTTTACATCTGATTTTCTTAACTGTGAGTAAAGCCAAACGTACTGTTGGGAATGGGGGACTTCTCCAGGTCGCATTCGCACTGCCTGTAAGAAAACCTTTGTTATCTAGAAGCGCAATTGTTTTTATTTGTCTTCTTTTTTTTACTTTTGCTTTCTTTTGGAGACTTTTAATAAGAGATGCTTGTTCCGTATGCCTCGGCTGATAGCCATATCATCAGAAGTCGCCTCTTTTTAGTTTGGACGGCGGGCTTTGAAGCCGTCCTGAGATGCTTACAGTCTGTAAAGTGATAAAAACAGCATACTATTAAAAGCACCTGTACTTGTGAGGAAGAGTGGAGTGAGTGGGGCTAAAAAAATCGTGGTGTTTTTCAGTAGAATCGGTAGAAGAAAATGTCTGTTTTTGATCCATAACTACATTTCAGTCAGTGTTCTAGTTATAAAAGAAGAAAAAAAAACATTTTGTCTCAGATGAATTAATTCTAATTTATTTGTCGGTTTTGTCTGTTTATCCCAAATGTTTTAATCAATTATATCGTAACAGACTTGTTTACAGTTTCAAAGATATATGGAGTTTATTAACAATGTGTCTGGAGAGGAAGTAGCTTTGTGTCTGACTGGCTGATTGGTTGATTGATTGACTGAGTAATGGATGACTGCTTTGCCTAGTCCTTAATTCTATATAAATATATAAATATATTTTGTATAATTATTGGTTCAAAATGCTTTTTTTAAATTATTGGGGTTTTTTTTGTTTTTTTTTTGGTTTATATTTTTTTATTTTTATTTTTGTTTTATATTTTCTTTCGTTATTCAGTCTGAAGGAATTGTAGGAATAAGTCTGTTCAACGCTGGCTGCAATGAAGTGTTTTGTATATATTTGCACTTTTTTTTACTCAGTCCGCAAGGTTTTTGAAAGATTGGATTCTAACTTAATGTTCAAATGACAAGCATGGTGTTTTTTTCCATTTTGTTTTGCTAATTAAAAGATATGTGGATGATGCTGTATATTTGAATGTTTCTTTGTATATGTTATCATCTGCAAGGACTATTTTCTCTCAACAGATTGATGTTTTCATTCAAAATAAAGACACGTGACTCAGTGAAACATGGCACGAATTGCACAAGATCAGATGGAATAACTTTCGCAGCGACAGAGAAACCTAGACGTTAGAACTGGTGAAGAAAGAGGAAACGTGTTTGTATGTTTTCACTGTGGGACACCAAACTCATTCCGAATGCATAGGGGTTAAAAAAAGTCTTTATAGTGCCCCAGTCTAATCCTGCAGTGTTGCTGGGGCTTTGCGAGGCCCTGTGGTGTGGCAGTGTGTGTCCCAGCAGTGAGCCGTAGAGGATCTGAGAGCATGGAAGGATCTGTAGTTTCCTTGAGGGGGCGCTTTAGGCCTCCACAGCTGCAACATGGTGCCTCACGCACATCCTCATATTAACCAATTTATTCATCAGACCAGAGTTTTAACTGCTGTTGAATTAAGTCGTTTTGTTGGTCGATTTAACTGTGTATAATTAACAGAGTTCAGATTTACTTGGTGCTGAATGATTTTCTGATACTTTTATAAGTATGAAAGATACAAGATTAGCATTATATCCTCATTACATCCAGAGATCTTCAATTCCACTGATTTTGGAATCACTGGTAATTAATTGAACAGCTGATGCAGCTCATTTGACCACCTGCTGTTGTACTTACCTGTCATTACAAAATCCAAGTGAAGTTTATTTGTAAAGGTTGTTAACATCCAAAACAAATATAAAGTGATATAAAAAAAGAATATAAAAGAGGTTCAGTTAAAACAAACTGGTGCTCACACAAAATCCATAAAGCAGCTGTCATACTTTAATAACATTTGGTTTGTAAACACTTCAATAAGCTTTTTAACAGCAGTGTTCCCTTTAACACAGTTATACAACTGCAGTTCAAATATTTCTGTAAATCTCAACTTAAAGTAATCAAATCAAATATTAAACCAAAGCTATTTGCCACTGCAGGGCATTCACGTTTTATCTAGTTTGTTATAGGAAAACAAGTTGCCCTCAGAGTCCAGAGCATTACAGCAAATGCAAAGGGGGACCAACTCCATATGAAAGTCTATGTATCTGAAAGGTGTTTCATTAAAGTCCCTGTTGGTGTAATGGTCGGGGGTCCCCTTACTTTGGTCCATATGGTGTATGTTGACTTGTGGGCATTTGTATTGTCCATCCTAAGAATTTTAGACATAAGTTTCTTGTGAAATCAAGAAAATCATGGGGAATCTGTCCTCTCTTTGCTGCTGTACTGGGAAGCGTTTACTATTATGGTTGTAACATTGCTTTGAGGATTTGATCGTATTCAACCTCTAATGAATAGCTCTGGAACATGGGGAGCGGAACCATTATAGCAGCTGCAAGGGGGACCAACTCCATATGAATGCAGTGTCATTAAAGTCCCTGTTGGTGTAATGGTGAGGCATCTCATTACTTTTGTCCATATAATATAGAGAAAAGTAATGCGACGCCTGACCCCCACGAAAACCAGCCGAGACGAGAGATGCATGCTGCGCACACACCTGAGCCCAAAAACACAAAAAAGCAACGAAATTTCAAAAGAAAAGGATTTTGGAAACTAATTGTTGGCATTAATAATACATTAACATGCACAGCCCTATATATATATATATTATTAAAACTATAATCAAAGCTGTAATTGAAATGGATTCTTGTACTTATTGTGTTAGAAGTGTTTGGACAGAAGTAGTAGTGGCCTACAAATTTGTCTCAACCCTGATCCATGTGGCCTCCAACTTTGCACATTGAGGTGTTTTCAGTGCTCCCACCACACCTGATCCACTAATCAGCTCATTAAGAAGCCCGTTCTGTGCTGAAGTGGTTTCTTAAAGAAGCGAAAAGACTTAAACGTGCAGAGCAGGGTGACCTCCAGGACCAAGGCTGGAAAATACTGGAATATCTTAAGTCTTATTCCTGGAGCACTACTGCCCTTCAGACTGTAGTGTTTCCTTCTCTAACATAGTTTCCTAATCCTGGTCCTGGATGCCACTGCCCTAAGTGCTTTCCCTTATTTAAGAAACGAACTTAAACACAGTAAGCGCGTATTATGGAACTGATTAGTTGGATCAGGAAAACACTCTGCAGGAGCAGGACATTTAAACACTTCTAACAAACCCATTTCCCCTCAATAGCTCGTTTACTAGTTGTGTGTTGGAAGCAGGTCTGCTGTAACACCAGGTGCTCATCAACCTTTCTCCTGGAGATCCACTTTCTAGCACAAAAATGAATCTGATCCAGCCAACCAAGGTCTTCAGAAGAATATAATGAGTTGGGACAGGTGCATCAGGTGGTCCACTGGAATGCTGAGCTCCCAAGACTGCTCTAAAACAGTTCAAGGTTACTTTGTCATCAGCAGATGTGAACACGTACATAGTTTGAAGAGATATTTCTCCATGGACCACGACGCAACATATATCAACATTCAAACAGTGTTTTCCAGTTCCTGAGGCACACTGCCCTGCACATCTGAGCATTTTTACTTCTTACAACACATGTGGTCCAACTAATCAGCTGGTTATCAAGCCCTTACAGTGTTGAAGTGGCTTTGGTGAAGAAGGGAAGACACAAAAGGACCAGGATTGGCCAAAAAAGTTATTGTATTATTGAAGTAACTCAGTAGAACCCTTTCAATTTCTGATCAAACAGGCTTGTGTGAAGAACCTTTTAAAGGCCATTGTGTAATCTAAAGATCATTTACCTTTATATTATTTAAAGATCATGTCCTTTATATTATATGGAGGTTCTTCAAACTTTGCAGACACATCTCATTAACAAAAGTGATTCTCTAAAGAACAGTCAACTGAAAGGTTCTTTGGGGAAGCCAGAAAAGTCTTCAAGCACTGCTTACAACACACCTGATCCAACTAATCAGCTGGTTATCAAGCCCTTACTGTGTTGAAGTGGGCACTAAAAAGACCAGGATTGGGGGAAAAAGTGCATTTTTGGAGCAACTCACTAGAACTCAGTTCCTGAACAAACAGGCTTATAAATAAGATGTGAGAGTGAAGCCATTTACTAGGTTAAGGTGTATTCACAGATCCTTTAAGTAGGTTCTTCAAACTTTACTGATGCATCTTGTTTACAAAAGTGGTTCCCTAAAAAACAGTCGACTGAAAGGTTCTTTGGGGAAGCCAGAAAAGTTCTGTGGCTTCAAGCAAAGATCCCTTTCTGTGAGTTTATACAATATAAAATGAATTGGTAAAAAGGTTCTATTCTTATGTGTACTGATTTCAGCCTTGTCTGAAATTAATAAAATATGTTCCATCAACAGATAAGTGGTGCTTAACCATAAGTTCTACACTGGAACAGTGTGTGTGTGTGTGTGTGTGTGTGTGTGTACTTGGGAGATTTTGTGGCATATCAACATTACTTTTGATTCAAACACATGATGCTGTTAGAGAAACAGGTTTACAATACAAATGGGAGTCTTCAGAACCTTAATTATGATCCACCAGCTGAAACCAAACTGCTGCAGATGCTGTTCTAATGAAAGTCACATTATAATCTTTACCTCATCCACCACTGATCCTGTCCAGAGCTCTAAAGTCATTGCTCTGTTCAGTCCGTCCACGTCTTCCTGTTCTGTCAACAAAAAGCCAAAGGACCAGCCAGGGCACCAAACTTCAAAGAAGCAGCACTTGATAATTGCAGATGGTTCAATTCAACAGTCCATTAGCAATTTCCTCCAGAATCAAAAAAGACTCTGCTGATTATGATTCTGAGTCACTTACTGTTGATATTGTTCCTCTTACTCTACTTTAAACCAGAATCACTTAAGAAAGATCTCAAAAAAAAGATGGGCTCTTTCCATTGCTGCAAAGACCTCATCTAGACATCGTCTACCTAGCTTCAAATCTTCAAGACAACCCCCCGCAAAAAGCCCTTGGCTTGTGTGAGACTTGGTGGAGTAGTGGGAAAGTCTTTTCCTCTAATGCAGGATGATGTTGGTTCAAATCTTTCCTAACATGCATTAAGATGCTGGAAGGAACAAACGTTTAAACAGTAGGAACTAACAAACTAGCTACTTAGCTGGGTTCTAAAACCCAACCAAGTAGCTAGTTTGTTAGTTCCTTTTACTGTCTTAAAAGTTAAACGCCCTGTTTCACACAGCAAAACCTCCAAGTGCCTCTTGTTTCAGGCTCTATAACCCCAGCTTCATATTGCTCAAGGGGCCCATGGGTGGGGGCGCAGAGTATCTTAGGTATTGGTGTTTGTGGAGACCGCTGCTCAGGATTTGAACCCATGACCTCCCAATCTCGGAGGCATCACTCTTACCACTGGGCCACAGGATCCCACAGCTAGCATGCCTTTTTTTTTTGGAAATTTGGCTTTCAGATGTGGTTTGATGTTCAAGATATAAAGCTAAAGGCTCTGATTAGAACCCACAAGCTCCTGGTTTTGGAGGCCATGCTCTTACCACTGAGCCACAGGATCTCACAGCTAGCATGCCTCTTTTATGGACATTTCACTTTCAGATGAAATGGGACATAAAAGCCAGTTTAAAATCCCACAACCTTTTCTTCTTAGACCACTGCTAAAGCAGGTGAGCTACTGGGCTTGACAACCTAGCCGACTTTTTTATGATATTTTACTTTCAGATGAATGTGATGTGCAAGATATAAAGTAAACAACTCAGATTTGAACCCACAACCTTCTAGACTTGAGCCTACCGTTTAAACCAGTGCACAATAGAGCCAGGCTGAGTGTGCCATTTATTTTTGGACATTTGACTTTCAGATGAAGTGTGACATACAAGACATTAAAAGTAAGAAACTGATTAGAGCCTACAGCCTTCTAATCTTGAGACTACAGCTAAAGTCAGTGAGCTACTGAGCTTGACAAGCTAGTTAACTTATTTAAGTTATATGACTTTCAGATGAAGTGTGATGTGCAAAACATAAAGTTAGACTCAGGTTTGATCCCACAACTTTGTTTTTGAGACCGTAGCTTAAACTGTGAGCTACAGAGCTAGGTCAGAAGCTCAACTCATTTTTTGGATATTTGACTTTCAGATGAAGTATGACATGCAAGACTTAAAACTAAAGACTTGGGTTTGATCCCATGACCGCAACAAATAAGCTACACGGCTTGACAAGCAACACCGTTTTTTTTCTATATGTATCTTTCAGATTCCTAAATCATCTCAGCCTGAAGCCTGTCTGAGTTTGAAATTAACAAGTATAAAGACGTTAAGTGAGACAATGACCCAATGATAACCTTCCCTTAAGGCAGGAGGACTGCAAGCCCATTACCTTCTGGCTCTCATAAACAATCTATGGTCCCATCTAAGCCCAAATCCAGGGGTGCCAAACCTGTCCAAGTCCCTGGAGGACAACACTTTTGCAAAGATCAACATTTTCTCTCCTCTCACAAAGGCTTTACTGACATTGATGAGTTTAATCAGGTGTGGTTAATGAGGTTCAAATTTACATGGACAAATAAATATTATTGATAAAATCCATAAATCCATTACATCCTGGTTAAAAGAGTCTTTAGAATATTACGTGAATGATGTGTAGCTATGATGTTTACATAAAAAAGTCAAAATCCTCAGCCAGTTTGCTGACATTAAATGAAGTAGGCAGAACACTGTTAGTTTAATGTGAGCAACTGAAATCTAAATTCAGTTGATGATATTAAAATGAGCTTGCTGGATGTTACTCAATGCTGTGATGGGTCAATTGCCACCACCTTTCCTTATTTTCCACACAAACCTGCAGTGGGGTTCTACAGCTAACATGAGTTTCTAATAGCTCGTACACTGCTGAAAAATCATCAGACTCGTTTAAATGAGTGTAAACATCCCTGATTTTTGCAGATTTCATTGTAAAAGTTATTCTAATTAGTTTATATGCAGTAGCACTAGAACTTGACTATGGATCCCTGGACTGATCTGCAGTCTTGAAATGCAAACCCCCACCCTTCTGACACACACACACACACACTCATATG
>JBBPCY010000018.1:17363716-17374802 GCA_037974405.1 Brachyalestes nurse
AGGATTAGTGGTTCATTAGTAGTGAATGAATGGATGGATAGATGAGTGGATGGATGGATGGATGGATGGATGAATGTATGGATGGATTGTTGGAAAAAGCAGAAGCACTCCTACGCTACCCTGGTTAATATAAGCAGCTCAGGCGATGGGTGGAATTATATGTAGTAGTTTTAAATGTTACGTTATCAAGCTGTTGTAGCAAGTCAAAACTATGCAGGTTGCAAACAATACATTCAAAGAACAGGTCATTTGATATTAATAACAGAACCCAAATTAAAACAGAAACAGAGCTGTGCTATGAGCAGAGTGTGGAGGGGAGAAGAGGACAGTTCAGCTCAGAAATCCTAAAAAGGAGATGCCATCGAGTCAAACCTGAGACAAGGCAGTGCCTCTGAGTCAGGAATACTGTATATAAAGAACAGAGTAAATCAGACACGGGACGAGTGGTGAAGTGTGTTCGAATTGTACTAGTAGAGAGAGAGAGAGAGGGGGGGGGGGGCGAGAGAGAGAGGCAGAGAGAGAGAGAGAGAGAGATTCCTATTACATTAGAGTCCTAATATGGCTGTGTGCTGCCACTTCATCTCGGCCTGCCAGGAAGAACAGAACTTTTCAAGAATAAGGACAAAGTTTAGCGGTGACACGATCTCCAAAAATAGATCTGAACCGTTCACTCCTACATGTACACACACACACACACACACACCAGCTGGGGCCAGCTGCTTCTAATGGCTTTCCCCATAATGCTTTGAGCACGGGCCAAACTCCCACCAGAAATGTGTATCAGAACACACACACACACACACATACTGTTTGTTTTTATACAATGCCAGGATGTGAGGTCATTATCCACACACATTTAAAATATGGAGTATATTAATATATTATTATTATTATGACCTATACGTAATTTATACACACACACATACACACGCACACAGCTGGGCCTGCTGTGATTCTTGTTCTCTTATTAGCATTAGGGGTATCATTATCACTGCAGGCTTACAGCATTACAGTGGACAGCACCGCTATCATCACTGTGTGGGAAATAACTCACAGCACAGAGCAGCTTGCTGCTATTTTTGCACAATTTTTTTTGCAGTCTACCTCATCTTTGCAGTCCTTTGCATTTTTGCACACTTAACAATTCTGCGGCTAGAAAACTGAGTCAAAGTACTGAATTCAGTCACAGTAGTGCTGTTACTGCTCCTGTCGACTGCACTGTATATCGTCCTGTAAATTATTGTACTGTTGTATTGTACTTTACTCCTGTCATGCACTTGTGTAGTTTTGTGGTGTTTCTGTTTTTGTTCTTCGTGTTGCACCACAGTCCTGGAGGAATGCTGTTTTATTTCACTATGTGGCTGGAATGACAGTAAACATCTACTTGACTTCACAAACCCCATCACATCCAAAGTGACATGCATCTCATAGAAACAATGTGACTTTCTTATCATTCTCTGTTTTTTATATCATACATGTTAGGCCTTCGGAGAAAAAATATTCTGTTATGGGCACCACTTGAAAGAAACCAACAGAACAATGAGAACAATGACCTGATATCCATCTATTTGCCCTTTATCTAAACCTCTTATCCTTAACAAGGGTCATTGGAATTGGTCCCAGCACTCATCAGAGAAAAGGTGGAGAATCACCTTGGACAGGTTATCAGTCCATGGCAAGGTAGACACACACACAAACACACTCACACACACTCACACCTAGGGTCAATTTAGCAACTCCAGTCCACCTGATGTGCTGGCCTTACCTGACTCAGTATGCCACCCAGCTCCTGGTACAAGCCATGGTTAACTGTTGCCTTGATTACTGCTACACCCTTCCAGGGGGGGGTATCCCAGCTTGTGCAATAATACTCTTACAGCCAGTTCAGAATGTAACAGCTCTGCTGGTCTTCAACCAAGCCGAGCCACTGCTAATTAATCTACACTGGCTACCCATGGCTGCCAGAATCAAATTCAAGTCACTTGCCTACGGAGTGATATCTGGGTCTGCACCCAGCTATCATTTAGGCTTATTTTCCTACTTGTTCTCCTCCAGTCCTACACACAAGGTCAACCCAGTCCAGGCTGGTCTCATTTGTGGTTCCTGCTACTGGAATGAGCTGCCAAGGTTTACCAGAGCAACAGAATCCCTTTCTATCTTCAAGAAACTTCTGAAGACTTATCTGATCAGAAAGCACCTCCTCTTCTTCATTGTACATATTTATGGTATAATACTCGTCACTCATAGTTTCCACACTACACTGTTACATTATGTTACTGTTACATTGTTGTATTTATTGTATTGTTTATAGTATTGTTTCCTGTCGTGTTGTTACATGTTGCACCTCGGTCCATGGAGAAATTGTCTCATCACACTATATATTTGCTGAATGTAATGTAATGTCTCTGGACTGTGGGAGGAAACCAGAGTGCCTGGCGGAAACATGCAAGCTAAACACAAAAAGGACCCCCAGGCAGGACCTTCTTGCTGTGAGGCAGCGGAACTACCTACAGCACCGCCAAGCCACCCTACGTAAACAAAATATTTATTATTAGTAATAACTGCTGTAAACAATTCTGGCTATTTTCAAAGCAGTAAACAGAAGATACGGTTGCTATACAACAGAATAAACTGCCATATTAATACAGATTAACTGATATGTGTGCTCATGCGTGTTTTTTGGTCCAGACAATCAGTTTGTCATCTGATTGTCTTTTATTTTGGAAAGATCACAAGCAGATCATAGATTAAGTTCAACTGTATGACTTTATGAAGTGATCCCATGATATGAAAACCGCAAAACACCATGTTTGTAAAGCCCTGTGACTGTAGATGGCCTTAGTTCTGAGGTGGTTTTGTCCTTGCAGGTGTGTGAGAGCAATGGACAGTGGACCTTGTCCAACACATGAGGCTTTACACGAGTTCTGCTTTCGCTCAATTAAGCTTTTGAGCAGCTTTTGATGTAAAATAAAGTCAAATATGTTGATGTTAAAGTGATGCTGTTAAAGTATGCTTTTATTGTGCTGCATGCTGAGGGCACTAAAATGAATTACAGGCACCTGTGTGTGATTTTTCTGACATTTTTATTGCACAGTGTGGATTTTTTTGTAATAATTTAAAAAGTGTGAAAGCACTTACGGCACAGAGAGCAGCTACACCCTATAGAATAGGTTGTATTGTGAGTGCTGTTAAATGTCAAGTTCAAGTTAATTTACATTTTTTGGAATAAACTTAATTCGGCATTTAGTATCAACTAAATAATCTATTTTGGAGCTGAAAGAGGCTGCAACACTGGCTGAGGTAACATCATTAGCTTTCTATTACGACTTTTTTGCAGTGGGTTTAATTTGAGGCAGTAATGGTAGCAACAAAGACTAAACCTGTGACATCACAGGTTGTATAGCGAAGTGTGTATCACCCAGCCCTCCACCCAATATCTGATTCCCAGCTCGGGAAAGAACTAATGGTGCTTTTCCACTAACACAAGGAACCTGCCATACCGCAAACAAATGTTTTTCCATCATAAATAATGCGACCCATACCTGAGCCATATCCAAGCTGCTCGACGGCAGGGCTAAAAGTGGGCAAGCTGACTGCTTCACTGCTTTCTGATTCATCGAAATGTTCACATGACAACATATGGACTTAGAAAGAGTATGTATTTGATTTTTTTGCTTGTGCAAAAAACAGCAACAATGGAGATACAAACTAACAACTGGGAAGTTGACAAAGTACCAGCACTACTGTCTTGTTTGGGCTAAAGATACATTTCAAAGGTTTTCTTTGATGCTAATGCTTTATCTTTAACGCTGTGAGAAACGCGAAGGTGCACCAGGATATTGGCCACGAGGATTTCATTGCTCAGCTAAAGAATGTCAAGAAAAAATATTAAAGCTCAAACAAGACTATAAATAACAAAAGCGGCTCTGACAGAAAAACCTTTTTCTGGTTCAACTCCATGAACGCGGTTTTGGAACGGCCATAAACTGTGGGGACAGAATTGAGCTGCTGTCAGATACATCGTTACCAGACTGAGAAAATCAAAGTGTGCTGCAACTTCTGTACCATCCCAGTATGGTTTAGGTACAGCATGGTTCCTGTATACCTCTTAAGTGCTTTATAAGAACTTATGCAAGACTTCTAACACCATTGGCTTCCTCTGTTACATCATTAGACTGGAGGTCATTCTGGATAAGAGTTGGGTCAGCTATAAAGAATATTATCTAAAAGAATTTTAGCTAAAAAGAATTTTAAAGAAGCATTAGGTTGCCTTGATAATTTGAGTTCTCTCATTTTCTTTTTCACAAAGTAGTAAATATACCTGTTGAGTTTGGACAATGCTAGACACACACACACACACTCACACAGACACACATACACACAGACAGGCCACAGCTGTGGACCCTCATGCCTGTGTAACTGTAATGTCATTGTTTTTGTCACATCTTTCCGGCACATGCTTTGTCCTTGAATTCTTGCTTACACACACACATACCTATTATCTTTCTTCGGTAGTATGTAACAGGTGTCCATGTGAGTCATACTGCTCAGTAGATCATGTTGAGTCATTCCAGCTTTACAGGATTCACTTTTGTACTCTTACCTCATTAGGTGTGTTCATCTGCAAGCTCGACGTTTGCAGTATCTCTGCTTTAATTATCATTATTTCTTGTGGTGGAGACATTATGTTGAAGGTACATTATTGTGACTGTTGCGCCTTTTTCGCGCCACGGACCAGTATCATGTAAAACAATGTTATCACGGACAGGTATAGATGCAACTAAAAACAAAGTGCATAAAAATATAACTCACCATTTCACTGAATTAGTGGGAGCCCTGTGCTTGTTTCCCTCCTACCAGCCAGTGACTGAGATGAGTGTTTTTTTTCCAAAATAAAAGATCTTTCAAACTCTGAAAATCAATTTAAAAAATGTATTCTGTCTTTCTGTGTGGCCCGGTACCAAACGACTCACAGACCGGTACTGGTCCACGGCCCGGTGGTTGGCGTCCTCTGCTCTAGTGCACCAAAGCAGCTGAAACTGATTAACAACCCCCTTTGCTTCTACACTGACCAGATCAGTATTTGAGTAGTTTAACTGACTTGATGCTATATTCTGATTACAAAGTGTTCCCTTAATTTTTTTGAGCAGTATACTTTCACCCCTTTCCATTTCAATTTTAAAACAAATATTTGTTCATGTTATGACATAGAGTCTACAGCTGGTGGCCTGGTAGACAGGGAGTTGCCCCTGCGATCGGAAGGCCATGGGTTCAACACCCAGGGCGCCTAGTGGAATCCCTGTGGTACCCTTGAGCAAGCTACTGTCCCCCTACAGTACTATTGGATGACCCCTGTTGGTTTCAGCCCAATGCTTCACTTGGTGAATGGTTTAAATGCAGAGAAAGAAGTTCACACTGTATGCTGTGGTGTGACTATAAGGGGCCACTTGACTTTTAGTTGCCAAATTCTTTTGTGCCAGCTAGACGTATTAAGCTAAAACCTAGTCATATCACACACTACTGCAGACTAGACTACAGCATAGACTTATATAGTCTTATTTGGAACATCTGGCTCCAGAGCTGGGCAGCGAAGCGCTAAAGAGGCTTGTGGACGGCTGTCTTGCTCAAGTGTCACTAAGATGGAGGCCCAGGAGAAGACTGACTTCGCCAGGTGTTTCAGCACCGCCTCAGCACTGCTGCACGCACCGCCTGTCACCACACACGTCAAGAAATGACTCAGATTTGAAAAAAAACTGCGTGACTAAAGGCTCTCAGGCTCCTCCCTTCCTTATTTTGTGGAGAATCACTGTCTTAATTAAAATGAGTTATGCCAGATGGGAAGCAGATTGCAGTGTGAAAAAAAGAGCCAAGTTAGCAGTAAACACAGTTCTGATTAGCAAAGTTGAGTGTTCAGTAACCAGTGTGCATTATATGATTGTGCCAAAAAAAACATGACTGTGCTTTTTAGAGGACTTGTGTTCGAGCTTAGTTTTCTAGGGAAAGTAATCTGGAAGTCAGTCCAGCTTGCAACACAGCCTTGTCGGAACTGCTCATAACTTCTTTTTTTATCAGCAACAGCATCCGCACACATCCGAACGTGCAGTGAATTGTCATCTATGGAATGAAGTGAGTGACCTGAGCTGTCATAAAGAAGACTGGATTTATTGAAACATAGATCTCTGAGGCTGTGTGTCAGTCTGTCATCAGTGCCATGCCCATAACAGGAACTCCGGGTTTAGGCCATTTTTTTCAACAGTAAAAATGAATGTCTTTTTTCAAAAATGACCCCTGATGCACACTGTGGTAAATGGTTACAAACCACATATTTTTCCACCCAGTTTCACTGTTTGAAGTAGTTCAGCAGTCAAAATACATACTACAAAAGCAAGCACCTCTGAAATCAAATAATATGAAAGCTACTGCAACTGTAAGCTGTACTGCCAAAGCAACTAAACTCTCACATTTAACAAAGCTTGATGGTTTCGATAGGCTTTTGGTGATAGCTTTTTAGCAAGATTTGTACATGGGACAAAATATATCGAATTGGGAACATTTTTTTGTTTTCTAGGGCACAATAGAAGGAAATTTCCCTTTGACCAGTTTGCTTAGATCCAAAGTGCCTTTTTTGGGCATGGTAGCACCTATAGAAAGACAACACGACTTCACTTTAGATCATTTGACCGGGAAATTAGTTTGTTTTAAAAACAAGCTTCACTATATGGACAAAGGTATTAGGACCTTTTTAAGGTTTGAAGGGCAATCTTAATGCTTCAGCATACAAAGACATTTTGGACAACAACATGCTTCTAACTGTGGACACATTTTGGGCGAGAACCTTTCCTATTCCAGCATGACTGTGCCCCAGTGCACAAAGCAAGCTCCATAAAGACATGGCTGGATGAGTTCAGTGGAAAAAGTGGAAGAACTGGAAAAACTTGACTGGAAAACAGGAAAACTTGACTGGCCTCCACAGAGTCCTGACTTCAACCCCATCCAACACCTTTGAGATGAACTGGAACGAAGATTGTGAGCCAGGCCTTCTCGTCCAACATCACGGCCTTACCTCATAAATGCCCAAACAGAATGAATGGGCACAAATTCCCACAGAAACTCCAAAATATTGTGGAAAGCCTTCCAAGAAGAGTGGAAGCTTTAATAGCTGCAAAGGTGGGACCAAGTCCACATCAAAATCTATGCATTTGAATGCAATGTCCTTGTTGGTGTAATGGTCAAGCATCCCAATACTTTTGTCCTTGTCCCACAGTTTACATGACTGAGGTCAGTAATTGAGCTAAAAGACTGACACTGATGTTTTAACACATTTCATGTTTAAGCACTTGCCTCTATAAAAATTAATATTGCATTGCAAGAATATCCTTCCTCATCAAAATACAGAAATATAGAAACACTATGGAACTGTGAATGCTCAGGCTGTTCACAGCATACAGTATAAAAACAGTGTGATTGGTTTGAGGGCTCATTTGAATATGGCATCCCTCTGTGATGCATCATAATGGCAAAGGTCTTGATAGTAATATCAAATAACAAACAATATGTTGTGCATGCATTCTCACACATAAAAATGCACATTCACTTCTAATCTAAACTTTGTCCATGATCTCACAGCCAGCCCCAGCACTGGCTCTCTCATCTAATGCTGTCAGCAGTAATCCAGGTCAGACACTATATTACATCAGCCCCTGCCATCTCGCATGGCTGCGTGATTAAAAAAACCCACCATATTAGTTATTTATTCACTGCATTAGCTGGGGCTCCCACTACAGAGGCCACGTTTTTCAAATTGACTCTCTGACATAAATTGCTTCCCATTGGTCAGCAAGTCATTCAGCTCCGTCCAATCGGAGATCTTTTCACAATTTCCCCCTCTAACGTCTTGACAACACATCTTAAAGGCTGAAAGGGCCTTTACCAGGCTGCCCTGAGCGGGGACTCATATATAATTGCTTACGGGGATCTCCAAATTGCTTCCACATGGGTGCTCCAAAATCACAGGAGCTATTATTGCTAGGTATTTGTTCTTGAATTGCACTGGAGAACTTTTATCTTTCATCTTGGCATTTGCAGGAAATAGTTTGTATTATGTGTAAAAAAAAAGTACCACTAGATCTTTTTAGGGCACTTGGGCTGTTCCCACCTTTCAGCCCAAATTGCTGATTGCAGAACAGCTGCTAAGAGCTGTTAGGTCAGTGGGACACTGCTCAAACACTGTGGAATGCTTTCAAGAATGTGTCTTGTTGGTTTAAGGTAAGGCTGGTTAACTCTGGGTGTAAATGGGTTCATTTTACCCTCCATTTCACCCCTCTTTGGTCACGAGACCTGTCACTGTATGGCAGCATAAAAATCCATTTTTTCAGACAAAACTGAAATATGCTCTTGGGAAGTCCTGTCAATGTTAATGATTACCTTTTATACTGCACCTCTGTGGTTACATACTGTAGCCTATACAGCTGTGGTGTTTTGTCAGAGCTTTTATCTGGTGTTTCCTGTTGAATAGGAGGACAACATCTAAAACAATACTTCGGTACTTGATTCATTATGAATATTGAGGTGACCTTGGCATACTTTCATTGAGACAATTTAGTGATGACAGTATGCAGCATTTTCCATTAGGTTTTCCATTTGAATAGCCATTCATTAGGCTGTCCATTAGAAAAGCCTTTTATCGGGTTTCTCATTAGACTAGTCTAATGAAGATCTCAGTTTTCTGTAAAAAGATTTTATGCTAATGCGGCCCACTGGGAGAGGATGCCTGTTATGGGGCAGGCTGATCCAGTCTGGATACCTGCTTCTTAAAGTCCCCTGTATTTGCATAAAAAGGTGAACTGCGCTGCCCTCTGCTGGACAGAAATATACTGTTTTATTAAACAGGATCAAATATAGTTCAGCTCACATATTAAACTTCATGCTACATGTAAACATAACAGTTGACTGTTCATATTACAATCATATTTGCATGCAAATATACATCAAAAGTCAGTGAACCTTATGCTGGCCATCTGAACTCATTCTTGGTATTCCTTTGAGCAAACAGAAAGATTCTGTACAACTGGAATGGACTTTTTCACTCTAATATGATTAAAGCAATATTACACCCATGTAAAACATGGTGCATGGTTTCAGTACTGAATTTGTGCTGTATTAACACCTGTGCTATGTTGTTTTATCACAGTTTGGAATATTACCAAGTTTATCATTTTCTTTAATCTAAATAGCAGCATGCTGTTATACATAAAAACACACAACAAAGCAATTGAGCTTACCCACATTTTGTCAAAGATGCGCTTATGGTGATAGTGCAGTAAAGTGCGCCAGTAGCAACTTACACAAAGGACGCTCCAATACAGTTTCCATCTGGCACCAGTACAATTCATACGGGTTTGTGTCAGGCAAAGCAGCAGATAGCGCCTACATCAGCAGTTGGGAGCACAGGCCAAGCGCACAGCCAGATTTGTGAAGTTGACGGACTCTTGGTCCTCTGCCAGTGGGTCTTCATGAGGTCCCTGTAGCAAAAATTAGAGAGGAAAAAACGTTTGCATTTCATTTCCATGACTAAAGGATCACCATAAAATCACTTTCTTTATGATATATATCTCATAACGGAATCTCTCCATGCAACTATTATTTTCTTAACTCCCAAACGTGCCATATCCTGACCATGGCCAGGGCCAATAGGCTCCCTTATTGCACATTTTTGTTCGATCAGTTCTTCCTGCACTCCTGTTTTCAAAAAACTGGTAATGTTTTTTATATGCTGTTAGGTGGAAATACTAAGCTTTCTGACTAAAAGCACTATAAAGGCAGAGCTTAACCAAGCAAATGCTTTACATCCTACTAACTAGCGTAGTATTCCTGATTCTATCTCTTGAAGATCATCATTTTGCCAGATGACTGACGGAACTATTTAGAATAGCAGACTTCAGTATATTAGCAGTTGTTTGATGGAAATGCTAACCTGGCTAGCAATGCACACTCGCAACATTCTAAGAGTTATAACAGTATCATTCAAATATATGAAATTTTTCTTCTGTAAGGAAAATAATATAAAATAAATGCATAGAAATATACACTGCCCTCCACAATTATTGACACCCCTGGTTAAGATGTGTTAAAAGCCTTAAAATAAATTAAATTTTTATTGTAGAAGCATATTCTCACACTGAAAATTGTAGAAAAATGTAACCTTCAACTCAAGTGAATTTTAAGGGAAAAAAAAAATTATTTTTCGTACAATCACCTGTTCCACAATTACTGACAGCCCTAACAATTCCTAGGAAATCAATGTAACTGAAGTATTTCTGTCATTTCTACAGTAGCTTACAAAGTTGATCAGAGTATCTAGGAACATTTAATTAGTAATTCATCACATCCTGTTTCCCCGGGGGTATAAACATGAGGTGACACAGAGGCCATTTTTCTTATCCACTCTTCAACATAAGAAAGACAAAGGAACACACCATTCAAGTAAGGCAGATGTGTGTCGACCTTCACAAGTCAGGCAATGTCTACAAGAAAATAGCCATTCGCCTGCACCGGTCCATATTTACTGTTAGAGGAATCATTAAGAAGTTTAAAACAACTGGAACAGTGGTAAAAAAAGTCTGGAAGAGGACGCAAGTTTATTTTTGCCTCCACGCACAGTGAAGAGGATGGTAAGAGAAATAAGAAGTTCTCCAAAGCTCACTCCAAAGCTCACTGTCACTTGCAGCAAATGGTAGCATCGTGGGGTCACAAAATCTCCAAAACAACTACATGCCAACAAGCTGTTTGGGAGACATGCACGTAAAACCTCACAATCATAAACGCAAACGTCTGGGACTTCAACTGGGACCGTGTGCTTTGATCAGATGAGACCAAGATAGAGCTTTTTGGCAACAAACACTTTAAGTGGGTCTGGTGGAACACAAAAGATGAGTATACAGAAAAGCACCTCATGCCCGCTGTGAAGTATGGGGGAGTATCAGTGATGCTGTGGGGCTGTTTCTCTTCCTGAGGCCCTGGGAACCTTGTTAGGGTGCATGGCATCATGAATGCTTTGAAATACCAGGACATTCTAAAGCAAAATCTG
>JBBPCY010000018.1:17374902-17394987 GCA_037974405.1 Brachyalestes nurse
AATAAAAACGATAGAAAGAAATGGATCACGCCTGCCTCTGTGCCTCCTACTCGAGCACGCCGCGCCAGACCGTGACAAATAGTCCTTTGCTTGGTTTTTATTTGTGTATATATATATATATATATAATTTTATTTATATACAAGTAATATGTGAATGTTATTCTACACCAGGGGTCACCAACATGGTGCCCCCAAGGATGACATGGGTAGCCCACGGACCTGTTCTAAAAATAGCACAACTCACCAGTGAGCAGCGTCTAATGTTTAATTTTATCCTGCTGCTATTCTTCTTTAATCACATTTGCACTTATATAGATTTGTAAATGACAATCTCTAAAAAAACATTTAAAACTTGTTTATTATACATGAAGTTTAGATACGTTTAGGTAAACTGTGTTCCAGTGTATCAAAGTGGTAGCCCTTCGTATTGCTCAGTACCCGTGAAGTAGCTCTCAGTTTCAAAAAGGTTGGTGACCCCTGTTCTAAAAAAAAATGTCCCTTAATGGTTCTTGGCTTGGACGCACAATTCTAAGAAAAACCTTTAACTGGCATAGAACTTTTACATTACATAGACCTTTATCAAACATTAAAAAAGTTTCTCAGTTCTTAAGAGAACCATTCACTGAAAGGTTTTGGGGGAACCAAAAGGTGGTCGCACTACATCACACAACCATTAAAGCTACTAACATTTCGCAGATAATTCACCACCAAGGCCTGAGCCAGCGTTCTGCATAGATTCCAAGACTTACAGTACACCCTAAATCTGGCAACCACAGAAACAAGCAGCTTCAATTACGAATCCAATCACACATCTTGTGTGAAGCAGCGAGGGAGAATGTGCTCTAATGATTTGATGCTAAGTATTTAAATAAGAGGCAAGAGCAGATGAGATTCTTCTAAGCTCTTGCAGAAGGCTTAGTGTGACGTGTTACATGGGGAGGTGAGTAACAGAGGCAACACCTGTCTTCCCAGATCAGCAGTTGCCATCGAAACACATGCAACTGGAGCTGTCTCACCTTCCACTGACTCTTTGCAAAGTTCTTCTGAATCTGTGCAGAGACAGAGCCATGGATGTTCTTCTCCAGAGCAGCTCCCCCTGAAATCCTGACACAACATAATAAACACAACATTATACTGTGGAGTTCGGAATCACTTGTCAGGATCATATTTATTTACTTCTTATTTAATACAAATACAAATATCCAATATTTACAACTAGCCAACAAAATGTAGTTAATTGTTCAATTATTCAACATTTCAGTATTACATTTTCATACACTGTATGAAACAAGACACTACTAAATAATGAATGGTGTACTACAAACAGGCCTTTACATATTCATTCTATCCCACTCTTTCAATGTTGTTGTTGTTGCCATTACTTTATACTAATCTATAGTTACCTTTATCATACTAGACATTTAATTTATTTTTACAGGCTTCAAGGAGTTATTTAAACCAGTAAAACTGCATAGTGTGAGTAAGACATTACAATCAATTTATACCATTATCTGCAACAAAACTGGGTTTTTTGGTTTGGTACATTCAAACTGGTTGAAAGATAGTGTTTGTGATATGATGGAAACTGATGATAACATAATCCATACATTAACATACCAGCTATTGATATTTTGACCCACTGAAAACCTACGCACCATCACGGTTTTAACAAAACTTCAAAAGAAAACTTCACATGGATGGAAAAAATGTCTGTAACTTTCAGAGTAAGTTAATGTAACAAGCCATTTTGGACTATTTAGATTGGTCCATTTATAATGACATTTTGACAGAATAGATAGCTGCTATTTTCCATTTCTGTGAAAACATACATTTGTTGTGTTTAGACAGCGACAATATGTATTGTGCGCACTATTCACTGATCAGCCACAACATTAGAACCACTGAGAGGAGAAGTGAATAACATTTATTATCTCGTAACTATGGCACCTGTCAAAGGGTGGGATATTTTAGGCAGCAGGTACACCCCTTCATGGTAATGGTATTCCCTAGTGGCAGTGGTCTCTTTCAGAAGGATAATGCACCCTGCCACACTGCAGAAACTGTTCAGGAATGTCAATCTGAACAAGCACCTGTGTGATGTACTGGACAACCTAGTCAGATTTATGAAGGACCCGCAACTTACAGAGCTTAAATGGGGTGGTGGTGGCCTAGTGGGTAGCATAACCACCTTTGGACCAAGAGAATACCCCCACTGGGTCCCTGAGCAAGACCCTTAACCCCAGGTTGATCCAGGGAGACTGCCCCCTGTAGTTAGGGAATGGAAGTCGCTTTGGATAAAAGCGTCTGCTAAATGTAAAGGACCTGCTATTAGGATCTCTAAGCCAGATCCCACAACACACCATCAGAGGTGTCATGGAGCCTTGACAGGTTTTAATGTTAGGTCTGATCTGTGTATTTGATTTGGCTTTTAATCAGAGATAGTGATAAAACCTTGTACTGTACTTTACTAAAGTGTACACTTAAATTCAATTTTCACATTTTTTGATGCATACACAAAATTATAAATAAACAAAAATTAACGTGATTGTCAGGAGACATCTGTTCAGCTCTGTATCTCAGACTGCAGCTCATACTGCACAACCTCCTACACACAAACAGAGCAGGTGCAAACATACCGGCTGCTCTCTCTCTCTCTCTTTCTTACTCTCTCCCTCTTACACACTCTCTCTTACTCTCTCTCTCTCTCTCTCTCTCTCTCTCGCTCTCTCTCCTACTTTCACTCTCTCTCTCATTCGCTCCCCCCCTCTTTCTATCTCTCTCTCTGAAGGCCATCGTCTGTTTCTCTAGCCATCGACCCTCCATTCTCCCACCACTCCACTGCTGCTATTTATAAACTCACCATGGATGCTGCAAGGCCTGCTCACAATTGAACCTCCTCTCCGGATCCTTCTGCAGTAAGTGGACTATGAATTCTTTGGCTGCAAGCATTAGCAGAAAATGCAGGAAAAAAACAGGATCAATACAATTTAGTGTTTCTAGAGGGAGGTCCACCTAGAGGGGGCAGATAATAGAGACTTTTTTCTCCATCAGTTCAATGCAATTTTTTGAAGGTTTTTCAGACACGTTTCTTCTTTTTTTTTTGCAATTTAGGTTACTCTCAACCTTTACCTACAGGAAAATGTAATAGAGAGTGTTTTCCACCCTCTGAACAGCCTTACATTTTCCATTCCCTGATACATGTTAACTCTGCTCGTGCAGGGCTTTCTTAATCCAGCTAATCTATCTACAATAGTCTCAACACAGTTTCTGACCCTTACAATGAAATTCTATTCATGGTATATTTACAATACTGTGCAAAAGTCAGAGACCACCCCTGAGGCTGAAATTAACTACAAGCATCAGCAGAAAACATATTTAAGAAGCCTCAGCAACTAATTATAATGTGTCATTAATATTTATACAGAAGCCTCGAAAACATAAATATAAAACCATGTCCTTAAATAAGCTGTCTGACAAAACATTAAATTTACACAATTTCCATTTACCCCAGACAAGACATGTTTTGTGTCCAGATTCTGCTTCTTTAGTTTAGAACTGGAGTTCTGAGGCTATCAGTGTTAACAAACACTAGAAGTCAATTGTCACTCAAATTGTTTCTGTAATATCAAAACTTCTCAAAACCCTCCAACCACATCCTGCTCTTCTTTAAGGTGGTACAGACAGGCAGATGCAATATGACGTACTGTGAGCTGTGAAAAATGAACAAAACCTCACTGTGTAGCCAAATGCTGCAGGCAGCCTGTTTTCACAAATCACCTTAGGAGTACTTTAGTCCTAACGTATAGTTCTTATAACATGGATCACTATAACTACAGAACAATCTGAATTCAGGAACAGTTCTCTGCAGGCCTGGTGTTTTCTGCAACTACTGTTCGTAGCAGTGAAGTTTTGTTCATTATGAAGTCATACTGTGTCCTAAACCGCATCCACAAGTCTGTAGCTCTTTTTATTAAAGAGTGGGTTAAGATAAGGTCTGGGTATGCATTCACTGAAAAGATTTGGGTGACTATTCACTTCTAGTTTTTGATTGGAACAGTGGTCTTACGGCAACAGTGATAAACTAACAAAGCAAAATGTGCCTTCCCGGATCCAAAACATCTGAAGTATGAGTAAACTTGCATCATTTTTTTGCTGAATCATTCCTTTAATCTGTCAACTCTTTACCTTTATTTCAGCTTCCATTCTTTTAGGATACTTTTAGGAGTTTTTAGCAGAACTCGGCAGGGATTATTTTCTGTGCTTCTCGTAAACAACTCCAAAGATCAGTCTTGGACACTGGTTGCATTTTCTGCTTCTCACGATTAAGCGAAACTCCAAACACGTTCAGTGATGGGCTCTGGAGTGGCCTGTCCATTGTTCTGAGAACAGCAACCTCTTTGTTTGATAAGCACATTTTAATCTCAGCAGTGTGCTTGGGGTTATTATCTTGCTGGAGAGTAAATTTCTTCCAGAGGGTTCTGCATGATGCGCCAAAATTTGTTTGTACTTATCAGTGTTCATGATGCTTTCAATCAAACAAATCACCAACTCCACATGCTGTTACAGCTTGCACTAATCCTCCAATGCCCAACCGATGATTTTATACATGATTTACAAAGTCTCTCATTGTTCATCAAAGGCTCATTAGCCTTTCTCTGACGTCCAGTTTCAATGATCTAGCGCAGATTTGTTTATTTTTTTCTTTTCTTTTCTTATAAACCTTCAGAAAAAAAGTGGCTAAACTGTCCCTCAGGTTTAAATCAATGGAAATATACTCTCAATGCTCAAATGTGTACTTTCAAAGAGCTTTAAAGGTGCACTGCAATAACATTTTCAGGGAACTGGGGTATTTTTTACATTTGTTTACTAAACTGGAGTTAATCCTGGAATTAAGACAGGACATATGGAGGCAATGCCATAAAAACTGCAACAGTACATCGTACAATTATTTTTCCTAACTAAAGGTACACGGTCCTCAGTGTGTACAAACCCAGTAACAGTTTAATACCCTTCTTCTGAGAGTATAATGGCTTCTTGAAAGCTACCAGTCCTCCTACACATCCATGACCCCACGTTGGGTTGTTTTCTTGCAGTGAAAGGAATGACAGAAACCCCCATGGATTTTCTACATCAATGACAAAATTAATCATGTACTTAATGGCCCTTTTGACTGGAAATTAAAGGGATTATTCACCGCTATTCAGTCCTGTACAATCCAAATATTTAGGCTCCTGGAAATTATACAAACAAAAATGGTTCAAACTACTCCACTACAGCCAAAGACACGTACATTTGTTCCACTGTACTCTACGAGCTTTATTTTTGAAAACAATTTAGTCCGAAATGTTCAACACAATGTTGTGTAATTTCAATTGTCTATTTGTCACGTCCCCAGTCAGCAGCCAGAGGCTGCTGGAACTTAGGGACTTTTAGGTTGACTGGGGGCGTGGCATTGTAATCAGGCCAGGCGGGCCGTCTGTTTGTGAATTTCTGTTTGCACCTGTTTTCAGTTTCTATTGAGTTATAAGCCTGTGTTTCTGTTCTGTTCTTTGTCAGTTCTCTGTTGTGTTTCTCCGTGTGTGGCCAGGCTGTTTTGGGTTAATAAAAACCACTATGGGAGAAGTCTGCGTGTGTGCCTCCTACCTGTTCTGCCCGGCCCACGTTGTGACACTATTAGTGTATCCTAATGAATGGCCAAGCAATTTTGGCATTGGCCATTCAGTAGGATACACTAGAGTTACTAAACACTATAAACAAAAAAAATCCTAAACATAAATTACAATAGGGTTCCTGCGCACTTCATGCTTGGACCCCTAAAAATATAAATGAGTACCAGGTAGTTCAATAAAAGTCTCTTAGAAAGCCAATACAGGGATGTACATGTCTAATATTCGACATTATTAGATATATGATCATGTGTCCATCTACACAATGTGCACAGAACACTTTAAAGCAGCTGCATTTGATGGATTATTATTTTTTGTTTGTTTGTGAATGACGGGTAACCCACAGAAGCTGAAGTGCTAAGAGATGTTACGCCACCACAAATAGTCAGCTTGTTGCTCTAGTTCCTGCTACTCTCATACAGTAGCACCTACTGCCTCACCTCTTGTAGTTTAAAGCTGAACAAAGTCCATATCTGACCAAATATAAGGCTATTTCTGGATGCACATGATGCATTAAAATATTTTATTTAGTCAGAAATGTTCTCCTGATCATGCGATTATAGATTTTGATGTGGAACATCAGCAAACCCCTAAAAGAGTGGTCTCTGGCATGTGTACAGTACTGAATATTGTATTGGTATAACAGTGTGCTAATGACATAATTTATACATCTAACTCCAGAAAATCATCCATTTCAAATCATGATGAAATATCTCCTCCCAAACACAAATGTAGTATTGACTGAAAGTTTTCAATCCACACTTTCAACAGAAGAGCATTATGCTGAAAGTTATAAGCAGTTAGAGTGACAGCTACGAGCAAGAACTAATTAATATCAAATTAAACCATGCTCGCTCTTTTTTGCTTGCGACAGAGTCAGCTCCATGATTATTGGCACCCGTGGTAAAGACGGATGAAAAAAGGTCATAAAATGTCTTTGTGGTTAATTAGAAGAATCTCACACTAAATAAAAATCTCAACTTTAATTCAAGTCAATTTATCCAAAAAAGCCCTCAAAACCCTTATTAAATGTGTCACAGTTATTGGCTCTGGCAACCTCCATTTGCCAACACAACAGCAATGAATACTCTCTTAAATGCCTGAAGAGATTCGAGAACCCAAAGTGAGCAGTCACAACTCCTTAAACACAATTTCTCCAGCTCCCCATGGTTCTATGTTCTCTAATTAGGGCTTTCCTCTTCAGCTCACTCCACAGGTTTTTAGTAGGGTTTAGCCCAGGTGACAGGGATGGCCATGGCATTTTAGTACTGTTTAAACAATTTCTAAGTAGATTTGGACATATGTTTAGAGACATTGTCCTAGAAGCAGTGTACCCATTTTCTGTGATTCGCGAAGGTCAACACACTGTTGTGTAATTTCATTAGTTTATTAGTGTATCTTAATGATTGACCAAGCAATTTTAGCCTTGGTCATTCAGTAGGATACACTAGAGTTACTAAACACTATAAACACAAACAAAAGTCCTAAACATAAAAAATATAAATGAGTCTCAGTTTGTTCAATAATAGTCTTACAGAAAGCCAATACAGGCATGTACATTAGGGCTGTAACGATATGCAATATTAAACCGAAAGCACGTTCCTAGCCGGAGATGCGTTGAAAAAAATTCAAGCACTGCACGCCGAGACAGACTCCTTTGTTTGCTGAATTTATTCGCTGTGACTCTGGGCTTAAAAGTGTCTATAAGCTGTCTGGGTTGTGATAAAACTGCTTTTGGAGTCTGTGTAATTATTTTATTGTGTTTTGAGTAAGTTTTGTGGCTCCGGGCAGCTGGGCGGAGCGTTTTTTTGTTTGAACAGAGCAGTGAACCGAGATAGGCGTGTTGACTCCAACTCGACTCCTCATGTGGTTCACAGAAGCCTTTTCTGCAGTATGAATGGGAAATAAGCAGTATTGAAGCATTAATTGATTTTATACTTTTATGGTAAAGAAAAGATGTCTCCAAACAAAATGGCGATTTTTTCAGATTTTTTCCTCTACTCCCCCCCGAAGTCGTGGGTTTGGTGTGTCGTTACAGCCCTAATGTACATGTATGTATGTATGTATGTATGTATTTATTTATTTATTGATTGATTGATTGGGGGGCAGTTTTTTCACACTAAACTTGCCTCAATTAAAGATAGTCTCAAATAATTACCATTTCTGTTATATACAAACACAACAGTTTTATCCCCACTCCACTGATTGTACCTGAATCTGAGATGTCATCCCAGTATGGCGAGTCGAACTCAAATTCAGCCTTTATTATCTGCTTATAGAGCTGAGTGTCATTTTCATCGTAGAAGGGTGGATAACCACACAGCCTGTAAAGACAAAGAACACTCTGGGTGAGGCATCCATGGCTACAGTGGACAGTGACTCACTTTTTGTTGTTTTGTCTCCTTGAATGTAACAGGTCCATGTACTTGATTAGTCTTGTAGCTACATGACCTAACATCAGTCTGAGAGTAGGTACTGTATAAGTCGGGATTTTAAGTTTACTATGTATTTTTATTATTATATACACTATATGGACAAAACTGCCAATTACACCAGCAGGGACTTTAATGACATTGCATTCAAATACATAGACTTTAATTTGGAGTTGGTCGTCCCTTTGCAGCTCTGACAGCTTCCACTCTTCCTGGAGGGCTTTCCACAAGATTTTGGAGTTTCTGTGGGAATTTGTGTCCATTCATTCTGTAGAGTAGGGGTCACCAACCACCGGGCAATGGGCCAGTATCAGTCTGTGAGTCCTTTGATAACATTTTACTGATTATCAGAGTCTGAAAGATCTTATATTTAGCCCACAAGCTAGCAAAAATGCGTAAAAAACAAACCTCTTTGAGGGGCTTCTTCGTATTTTTTCGTGTTTTTAATTGTGTCTATACCGGTGAATGAAAATATTTTTTACATTAAACTGGTCCATGGCGAAAAAAAGGTTGGGGACCACTGCTTTAGAGCATTTATGAGGTGAGGCACTGTTGCTGGATGAGAAGGCCTGGCTAGCAATCTCGGTTCCAGTTAATCACAAAGGTGATGGATGGGGTTGAGGTCAGAGCTCTGCGCGGGACCGTCAAGTTCTTCCACACTGAACTAATCTAACCATGTCTTTATGGAGCTCGCTTTATGCACTGGGACACAGTTATGCTGGAATAGAAAAGGGTGTCCACAAAGTTGGAAGCATGACGTTGTCCAAAATATCTTTGCATGCTGAAACATTAAGATTGCCCTTCACTGTAAGTAAGGGACGTAGTCCTGGAAAACAAGAGTGTCCCAATACTTTTGTCCATATAGTGTAGTTTGAATAATGAATCTCGGCTACCTAAGGGGTTAACCCGGGACTTCTGCGTAATCACAGCCCTCCAAATGTTGAAGCCACATCTGGAGTCAACTCTAAACCTTTCGTTATCTCTCCTGTGCAAGGACTGATGACACACAGCTGAGCAAGGAACAACTGTGCAGTCAATTATAAGGAAAAAAGGAAGAAAACTGCATGAAAATGGCTGTGAATCCTCGTTGGTTCACCTACTGAGATATAAATATTCTACAGTTTTAGCTTCAACCTCAGGGCCATAGTTTAATTTCAATTCTAATGTGCTGCAAAACAAAAAAACTGTGTGACTGGTTAATTACAATATTACAATATACAGACATATGCAAAAGATAGGGAGCCCTGTTATAATGGTATTTTGTTCATTTGTGAAATTAAGTGCACATCTTCTATAGAGAACACATTTCTGCACATTTTAATGCACAATACTGATTATATGCTGAATTTAACATATTGGGGGAAAACAAAATGTGTTCTGTGCACAGTGTATTAGATTTCTAAGAACAAAAATGAGAAGAAAACAGCATTTTCTCCTTTTATCATTATTATCATTATTTGTGGAGGCCGCCCTGTAGGCCTCGGTGTGGAAGACATGAAGTGTTCTCAACGCGCGCAGCTTCCCAACAAACAACTCTGCAAGCAGTACATCCTTTTGGGTGGTGGTCCTGTTTATTGTTGATTTCTCCAAGTTGAACAACAAACTGCTCAATAAAACTGTTGCTGTACCTGATTACCGTGTCTTACTGATACGTTGCTGCTGTGCTGCTACCTGGCTACGGTGGCTGCTACGGTCGTAAGGTGCTGCTACGTTCCTACTGCGGTAAGAACCGTATCTCCTCCACCTTCCACACCCTTACTCTACCTAGAGTGCGCACCTGTATTTAACTTAAAGACCACGTGATTCGACTCACCCACACCAATACACCCCCAAGTGGCTAAATAAATGAACTGACACACCTAAACCAGAAAGTAGTACAAAATGGCTCCTACATTATTCTTATTGTTATTATTGTTTTATTTTTATTTATTATTAATTCTGATTTATTCTTCTTCTTCCTATTATTATTATTATTATTACCTAAACAGTGTGCTCATCCTTTTTGGAGCAATCAGATGGACAGTGTTCGTAAAAGTGTTGCAATATTTTAGCAACCAGATTTAATACCTTAGCAACCACCTAGCAACCCCTTACCAACCTATATATGTCCTTTAGCAACCACCTAACAACCCCTTCAGCAACCACCGCTCACACACTTCAAACATAATACTCATTCTTCACACACCACACTTATACTTCACACACTACACACACTTCAAACACACACACACACACTACAAACCCGACTCTTCACAGACACTCCTCATTCCATGAACCATGAACACACTTTCACAAACTTTCCCCATCTGGTTAAGTTTGTACCCTGAAGAGAATGTGCACTTATTTTTTACATAGAAAATCAACAAAACATGTCCATGCTTGTTCAAGCTTTTGCATACAGCTGTACATTTTATATGCAATAAACGTACCTCATACACCTACATATTACAGCACACATTATAGCATCAGCTGAATGCTGGCTTATATTAAATGTATATGTATCTGTAGAAAGGATTTATTGTCTTGGGTAAACATATTTGTGCACTTACAGTATAAATGAAATGACTCCCAGGGCCCACAGGTCGACTCCTTTGCCGTATGTCTTCTGTTGTAACAGCTCAGGAGCTTCTCACACACACACACACACACACACACACACACAAACTTAGATTTGTAAGAGCCAGAAAAATCAAGGGACATAAGTTCATCACATTTGTTAATGCTATCCTGAGATTAATTTCCCAAGATGAATTTCATTAGAATTAATACATGAATACACTCTAATGATACACTAAACAAACTGAATCAGGTATAATATAATTGTGTATTTCAGTTTACTTATTTAAACAGTTGTATTGATATATTTTACTCATTTGGAAATGATGTCCATATTTGTATTAAATACATCCTCTCATCTTTCAGGCTGTCACAATTAATATATATTAATTTAAGATTCTTTTAATTTTACACACTTGTTAGATTTTACTATCATATTGTGTTGCAACAAGCAGCATGTTCTTAACAGTTCAGTGAAGAATAAATTCAGGAAACAAGAAACTCATTGACTGATACATGTAATTCAATACACTTAACTTTGCTTAAATAACTACACTGGATTCTGTGCAACTGTAGACATTTCTCTATTTGCAGATACACAACAAGGGAGTCCAAAAATAACCAAAAAGACAGATTGTTAATCACAGTTATTTGTATTGTGATTAGTCGTAAGCTAATATGTCCTGACAAGTCTACTCACGGCTTCAAGCTTCTACTGTTACACCGCTGACACCCAATTAATCCTCTCCTTCCTGCCTTCTGACACTCGGGTTTCCAGTCACATCTCCGCATGTCTGGCTGACATCTCATCACGGATATCAGCAGCCTGTCACCTGAATCTGAATCCCAGCAAGACTGTGCCGCTATACATCCCTCAAATCTTTAACATTATCTTTCAATAACTCCTTGGTCAGGAGTCACTAATGACTCCTTGGAGTAATTTTAAATGACTAGTGACTAGTATGTTTGTCCCCTACAACAGAGGTCCCCAACAACCGGGTTGCGGACCGGTACCAGTCCGTGAGTCATTTGGCACCGGGCCGCCCAGAAAAAGAGAATTTATTTTTTATCGATTATCAGAGTCTAAAAGATTTTTTTTTTTTTAAAAACCCTCTCTATACCGGTCTGTTTTACATGAAACTGGTCCGTGGCACAAAAACGGTTGGTCTACAACGTCTTAATCCACTTTTTCTAAAGGGCAGCAGGTGGTCTGGTGGTTAGGGAGTTGGGGGCTGTGGGTTCGAATCACAGGACTGCCTGTGGCACCCATGAGGTACCCTTGAGCAAAATACCATCCCCACACACTGCTCCCTGTTGCCCTGTTGGTGGCTGCCTACTGCTTCAGTTGATGAAGTGAGTTAAATGCAGAGAATTTCACACTGTGGTGTGTTCACGCGTGTCTATAAGGGGCCACTTTACTCAGTCTTTTGTCATCTTAAAGCTTGACTACTGTAACCAGCTTCTGGTTGTTTTTCATAGTTTTGCCATTAGGCCATGGCACTGACCCAGAATTCAGCAGCCTGGTATGTCTTCAGTCTTATCCTACACTCATGTCACTCCACTGCTGTGTTCCCTTCTGCCTACCCCTCAAGCTTTAAGTGGAACTTTAATTAAGCTTTAAAGACTCACTGAAAATAAGCAACAAGACTCTTTCTCTGTCTGGCCCCTAAGTTGAAAGAAAAAAATTTCACTGGCTGTCTCTATCGTTCTTAAATACTGATGGCAGACTCATTTCTTTTTAATGCACGTAAACAAACTATAAAATGTCTTCTATTACATTCATTAAATGTTTTATTCCTTCAGTGTGTTTCTTTCTAACTAGCAAAGACTCTTGTTTCTGGCAGCACCTTATTAACTCAAGGTTATTTCAGCCTATTTGTACTAACCGAGGACACTTTCTCTGAAGTCGCTTTGGATAACAGCATTTGCTAAATGCTGTAGATGTAAAGGTCCAATCATTTATTTCAGTGTTAAAACCTTAGAAAGTATGAATTCTTTGGAAATGAGTCGCAAGCTCACAGCTCACATTGTCAAGATTTGTGCTATAATACTGGAGGTAGCTTCTTAAGCAAACTTAATTAAATTCACTTGAATGTTAAAAGGGTTGCCTCCTCCTTGTGTAAGCATTCCTGTCAAGACTATTCTGGGATTTGCTTCTCCAATTCCATTATCAAGCTACTGAACTTTCTCTAAAAGCTTTAAGATGATGTTACAGCTACAGAGGATCTGGGAAACCCAACCACAGGCCACAAGCCACAAGCCCAGATAATGGTGCGTATCACCAATCATGAGCTAAACCTGTTTGTAAAATAACTTACCAGAATAGCTTTCAAGGCACACTTAATTAAATGTGTTGCAACATAATAGGCTTTTCTTACCTACATAAGCTGGTGTTCCACAAGCAGTAGACAACACTCCCTGGTCCTCCATCTTAGACAGACCAAAGTCACTAATGACAATCTTTGAATCTTCTAATGGAGTTTCATATAGAAGGTTCTCTGGCTGGTGGTCAAACAGAGATGGTTTCAACAGACGGTTATTGCCATTAACCACACAGAAAAATGTCTGCAAAGGCTTTGTTAGTAATAAAGCTTTTGGGTATATTCAGCTTCTTCACTGAGCTTCATCTTCACCAAAGTCTCCCCCTTGGTGGAAAAAAGCAGGTTTTGTCTAAATTACTTTTAGACGTTTTTGAGTTATTGTTCAAGACATATATTGCATCTTTTTTTGGTGAAAGGTGGTTTCAACAGCTGAGAGGTTTGAGCGCTGATGAGTGCTGACATTACAACAAGAGGATAAAATGCGTAGGCTCTGGCATTATTCCAAGGTAGGGCATCCATCAGTTGTTCCTTCAGTTCTGCATAAAAAATATTGTTGAGCTGTCAACAAAGGAAATGTGCTTGTTTATTTGAAAGATTCTGAAAAGGAAGTTGTTTAAAAACTCTGACGGACACATAGGGCTGTTGGATCCCAGAAATTCTGGAGCCATCTCCAATTCTGTCATCAAAGTAGTTTATTTCAAGACTCAGTTTGACACATAATGATCTTCCTGATTGGGGATTCCACAAAACTAAATCCAATTCCCAAATGGCACACAGGTGGTCTTACAGTGCAAGGTATTTGAGCATGTGAGACCCACAAGGCAGTGGGACATCCCATTTCTCATTTTGGTGTTGAAAAGGGTGCTCACAAGCACCTTGCACTGTAGGGTTTGCCACTTGGCATTTGGGTTTAGTTTTGATTTTGGAATACCCAGTCGAGAAGATCACTGTGTGGAATCGAGTCATGACAGGGAGGAAAACATTCAAATGTAAAAATGCATTTGTTTATTAACTGAACTTGTCATGAAGCTGTAATCAGAACTCAACAGCTTCATATAAGCACATTAGCTTATGAGTACAGCTAGTCTGGCGAAATGATTCGGTCAGTACATTGTTGACAAATAGACAAGTTTGAGGAGAACACCAAGGCTTGGGTCACCATTTGGGACTGGGCTATAAAGACTCTTTCACATGTGCACTTTTACACCAGAATTTAATATAAATTAAACAGAGTGGGTTGTGAACACATGCTGGAGTCTAAATGCTTGTTGGATTTGACATATACATTTTCCTGCACTTCATTCCCAGGGAAACAATGATTTGTTCATTACGAACAACAGAGCGGTTTCAGAGATTCCTATAACAGGCATTTTGTAGATGATTTGAGATAAGTGGGAGAAGCTGCCCCTTGTGTCTGTATTGAAAAAATGTGAAGCAGCATGACCAGCAAAGTGAAACATTTCTGTGAGGTTTTTGTTTTACTACACAGATGTATTGATTTTAAGCCACTCTGTTATAAATCATTATATTTTACTTTCTCCACTTTGTCCAGAGCAAAATACAGTGAAAGTGAAGAATGCATTTTAGACAGACTGTCACTGTGAGCGGAATATCTTGCGCTCGCCATCCCTCTTCCACTGTATGTAAATGTTTGGAATGAGTTTGGAACAGGCTCTTATGAAATGTAGGCTCTATCTGAGCGCATGTAAGTGTAACTGGGACAAACTTTTTCTGTGCAGGCGTGGGACAATCTGACATCACTGTGTAGAAGTCCAAAGCTTTGGAGTCAACTCTCAACTGGCCAATGCTTAGAACGCCAGAACAGACTGATGTCTGGGATCGACTCCCAGTCTTATGGGCAGTGTATGCAATAATGACCATTTGTGGGGAAAAACTGCAAGAACTGTTACCTTCAGGTCTCTGTGTACGATGCCCAGCTGATGGAGGTACTTCACAGCCTCCAGCACCTGCAGTATGACCCGGCTGGCATCTTTCTCTGTATAACTTCCTCGCTCCAGAATCCTGTCCAGCAGCTCTCCTCCAGTCACCCTGCAGGCAGGCAGGCAGGCACACACACACACACACACACCACATTAAGCACACCACAGGCCACTGGACAGGAATCAGGCCTTTGGTCCCTTCATTATTTTAACCGTTGGGGGTATGAGAGCAGTCTGGCCCAAAACCAGCCTTTAAAATGATGGTTCAGCTAAAGATCATATTCACACAGTTTACTTCATACTCTAAACGCAATCAGAAAAAGACACATTTTGTGTCTGATGCTTGTGTAAAATTGGTTAGAAACCACACAAGTAAGTCATTTTTACACAGTCTGCTGTGAAAATAATCATTTATTGCAAAATTTCAATGGAATGTACTTTAAAAGAATAAAGATGAAATAAATGCATAAAACTAATACAAATAGCAAAAAAATTGTAATGTTTTTATTTACATAAAAAATGGATTGTATTAATATTATAATATTATTAATATTATTATTATTATGCATAATCCTTACTAGGCTCGCGGGTACCCACAGCCTGTCCTGGGGTCCACGGGCACAAGGCAAGCCCTCACCCTGGGCAGGACGCCAGTCTACCGCAGAATTATTGTAATTATTATTATTATTATTATTATGATTCCTATTAATAATACTACTACTACTAATAATAATAATCATAATCATCACCATCATAATCATCACCATTATCACCATCATAATCACCATTATCACCATCATAATTATCACCGTTATTGTTTTCATCATCATTACTTTTACTATTATTATTGTTTATTTTTATTAGTATTATTATTATTAAGAAGAAGAAGAAGAATTACAGAATTAGACATTCCTTTTATTAAAGCAAAACCTGTATGGACCTTTCTTATTTTTATACATATAATATTTAATAGAACTTTCTAAAACAAAAATATTGCCTAGTTGCTGCCCTAATTATAAACTAACATCCAACTCTGGGCGCCAAGCATGCCTTGGCTGATCAGCTTTGTGTGAAACTGTGCAAATTTGATTTTTCACCGAACTTTTGGAAGACAAGCTCAGTCTCTATGAGCCACACATTTAGCTCTACGCCTTCTGCTGTTCTAGTAGTTGAGTCAGTGACCTTATGGTTTACTCTCCGGCAGTGACTCACAGACACTCCTACATACTTGAATGTAGTGAAAAATGAAAAGCTGAAGGGCCAAAAAGGGTCAAACTGAAACTGTGTTTAATTCTTCTTCTGAAACAGACTACTGTAGGACTACTCCCCATGTTTACTCAACAGGTCTACTCACAGTGTCATTACCAAATAAAGTTTTGTGGGCGTTTCAAAGGTCTCTTCCAGGGAAATGATATTTTCATGCTTGATTCTGGAGAGAGAATGAAACATTGTATTCAGAAGATTGCTCATCAGCCACTTTAATAGATGCCCCTCCCATCATTTTGCTGGTGTGCATTTCATCTATTGATGTACATTTTGTGTTCGTCGCGCAGTCCTTCATCAGTGCTCACTTTCTGACCACAGAAACATCTCTATTGCGGTGGCAGTGTCACTGATACATGCCCAACAATGTTATACAACCTTTCACACTTGTACCAATTGTGTATGTGCCACAAATACACTATACATGTATAATTTTTTGTGGTAAAATATTACTGTGAGCAATGTGCAATTTGTCTTGTTACATTATTACTGTTTTGTCAATGCCTGCTGCTACCAAACAGCTGAGGACACTCCAATGTGTACCTGTATATATCCACAGTGTTCTTACATATACAGTACCAGTCAAAAGTTTGGACACAGCTTCTCATTCAACGATTTCCTTTGTTTTTATTATTGTACAATATTTTGGGCATAGAAATATAATATATTTTTAAGAAGGAATGTGTCCTTCATTAGGCAAAGTGCAGTTATTTGCTCTTGGATAAAATACACAGTACAAATGACCATAACTGAGAATGAACAAACAAACAAAAAACTAACCGGCGTAATACAGCGATCTCATTCTCCAGCATGGATTCCTTGCCCTTTAGCGCCCTCTTGCGTATGCACTTGACAGCTACAAGCTTCTGGTTCTTGCGGTGTTGAGCAACTCTCACTTCAGAGAAGGAGCCTCTGAGAGAAAGAGATAAAATGGCACACTGTGTGAGTTCAGAATTCAGACGTCACTACAGCGTTGTGTGTTTGGAGCTCCAGTGCTGTGTTCAAGGCTGTGTGCTGTCATCATCCCCTCTGTCATCACTGCTCTGAATGTGCTCCACAGAAAAGCACTTGTAGACTTAATTCAAGGCTCTGAATCTCCTCAAACAGGCGGCTTGGCATGGCAACACATAACTGTGTGTGTGTGTGTGTATGTGGGGGGAAAGGGTCGTTCTCTTTTCTCACACCATGGTGAATGATAATTGGATTTATTTAGACTTTATATTTTATATTGTTTCTCTGTGTCTTTGCAGTGATAACACAAGCAATAAGGTTTTGTTTCTAATTCTGATTCTGATGATAGTCAGTGTCTAAAATGTAGCTTTAACAAAATGTTTTAGCTTTTAATACCTTTTTTTTAGCTTTTAAATAGCTTTTTGATACCTGTAATTCAGTTCGGTAAAAAAAAGGAAAAGTAAGAGGGCAAAAGCGATATTAATATTAGTACAATTTTATTGCATGAATCACATTTAACATAGTAGGGATTATATTTGAAAATCTGACATTTCACACTACACTATCATCCCAGTTTGCTGTAATGCGAGGACCAATTTTATCAGTATGAATTTAGTTAATTTAGTTAAGTCCTAACTAAATTTTAACATTTGTTTGGCTTTTGTTTTGATGTTTAGCTTTTTCCTTATCATTGCATGTGCCTTAGTAAGGTGGAGGTGGAAGTGGTGGAGGTGTTGGTGGTGGCGGTGGCAGTTGTTGTGGTTACAAATAATGGAGAAAAGCTATTAATTCTTACTAGTGAGAAATCTTACATGATAAATCTACCTACTACTACAAGTAGATTTTTACAAGTAGGTCTACTAAAACCATTCTTTTTTACTTATACATTATTCAAATATCTCAATTTCAGACGTTTGAAAAATCGCAGCTTAACAGTCAATGCCAGTACACTGAGCATGTTTGACCCATAAATGCACTTATAGCAACTCTTGCTACACTATATGGACAAAAATACTGGGATGCTTGATCATTACACCAAAAAGGACACTGCATTCAAATACATAGACTTTAATAGGCTATTTGTCCGCCATTTGCCACTATTACAACTGTGGGAATTTGTGCTCATTCATTCTGCAGAGCATTTATGAGGTCAGGCACTACTGGCTCACAAGCATTGTCCAAAAGGTCTTGGTATGCTGAAGCATTAAGATTGCCCCTCACTGGTAGTAAGGGGACCAGTCCAAGCCCAATATTTTTTTTCATATAGGGTATGTTGGGCAAGTTTTACAGAACGCAGGCAGAAGTGTGTGTGTGAGAGAGAGAGACAGAAAGAGAGGCCTAATTTATCACTAAATTTATCACAAACTGTAGCCCATGTTGTTGTTTTGACAATTTACACATTTTGTTCAGTGTTTTGTTCATTTCAAATTATATTGGCATCTGAATGTGTTTTAGTTAGCTAGAACAAATGCCCAGCTTAGTAGTGCAGCCTGTGTCCTGCAGATCTCATCCTGGCAACAGTTGCTACGAATGAACATTTATGTGGGCGGAGCACGGAAAGGCCATGTTTTCCCACCCGGCTTTCGGAAGTTGCTAGTAAAAATGTTCCTGCTGAATGGAGAATAAAAGGTTGATGCTGACGCTAAACAGCTGTACATACAAGAACAAATATGACTCACTCTCCTAGTTTCTCCCTCAGCTCATACACAGCGTTGATGTCATCTGCCTTCTTACGCACATCTCTCATGAGTGGCATCTTCACCTTGTCTGAATGAAAAACACACAAACACATGCACTGAAATAAGAATTCTGAGCACTTCTAACTAAACACACACCTTTCCTGTTCTCTCGATACACTCTTCCATTTGCCCCCTCAACCATCAAATTGTAGCAAAAAATCCTCTATTAGAATACAAGGGACTTACAACAGGCTTTCCAAAATCCCAACAAGGTAATTGGTTATTCCTGCCAAACTCATTGCTACCTGTGACTACAGACAGACTGAGAGGTCTATTTTCTCCTGCCAAACAGATTGGCATGGGTTTCATAGCATGCTTTAGCCAATAGCAGGGCTATTTATATAGTTATTTGAGGGATTTTGTATTCTAATAATTACATATAATGTGTAAATAGTTATATAGTCATTACAGGATATGTAATTATTATAATACAAGGTGCCTAAGGCTATTTCCATGATATGTGTCAGGGTGCCAGAATACACAAAGTAAGCCCATTTGTCTACAAGGTATAAAATCAGAAAACTGTCAACAGGCTGCAGTGATTTCCTGATGATATAATCTCCAGGCAGATCTGCTTAGTCAGTCATAGGCTATTGATGAAACCCCTAAAAACACAGAGCTCTACTTCATACAAAAGGCCAGAAAACAAAATGACAGAAAAAAAGCAATTACCTGCTGATTGCCAGCCACTAAACTGCATGAGGCACCGTGTGGAATCTGCTGGTTGAAGATGTTGCTTTGCGCGTCCACCTCACCCAACTTCCAACCTGCTCTGAGCTGTGTAATTGAAAATCACGTTCACTTTACACTGGCGACCTTGGCCACCCACACACTTTAGAGAAGAGAGCTGACTTAGGGAGCGAATGAAGAGTGTGCGTCTGCTGTGTGTGAAAGAGAAAGAGGGAGGGAAGGGGCATGAGGGAGAGAGAGAGAGAGATAAAAAGAAATATTCTGACCTTCTTTTAATTTATTCCTTTTACCTGCAGGAAAAGTATTTAAATACCCTATTTAGAAGAGAAATAAGTGACATGGTAGGCGTCGCATTATATTTTTCATCATTACTGGCCATTATACTGGTCTGTATACATGAGTGTATGTGTGTGTGTGTGTGTGTGTGTGTGTGTGTGTGTGTGTGTGTGGAAGAGAGAGAGAGAGAGAGAGAGAGAGAGAGAGAGAGAGACTAAACTGCTAGCTATATAATATCACATGACATAATC
>JBBPCY010000018.1:17402968-17476437 GCA_037974405.1 Brachyalestes nurse
AGAGAGAGAGAGAGAGAGAGAGAGAGAGAGAGAGAGAGAGAGAGAGAGAGGCCTAATTTATTAACCTGCACAGAAAACAAAAACTGAGAGAAACTAGTAACATGGTAGACATTGCCTGAACATTTTTCATTATAGCTGACCGGATTAGGTATCTTTGTGTATACACAAGAATGTGTGTGAGAGAGAGATTCGGGCCTTCTTTTGTTTTTTACCTCTTGCCTGCATAAATAAAAGATAGAACCCTGTTTAGAGGAGGAAATAGTGATACGAGATGCACTGCATGTCTATATTTTATTCAGACTGCTTAGAATGGGTTGATGATTGCCATCTCTCACATCTGGATTAGCAGAAGCCTCCGTCTGTGTTTACACTGCTGCACGTGTCTTCTGCTCTGTGGAAGAAATCCAGGTCTGTTCTCTCAGTCCTTGTACGGGCACAGGGGTAATCCACCATTCAGCCTGCTCCACCTCTCTTGGCCTGCTGCGAAAACACTCAACACCCAAATACATAAACTGTTCTCACCCACTCTCCGAAAGAAAAGAACATTCGCTCATGTAACATGCGCCAAGCATTCCCCAGGCCACGATTTCAAAAAGGAACCAACACCAGTGGAAACTATACCTTTACCGTACCACACACTATACTAATGCATGTACTCGTTCAAGTTCAAGTTTATTTCTATAGCACATTATCAAGGTCCTTCAATGTGCTTTTCATAAGTAGAATACAAAAATAAATCACAATAGAATAAAATAGAATAATTAAAGAAAGGAAAGAATACATAGAAAATCAATAAAGGAACATTGAGAGTGCAACAGAAGTGCAGATATTTGTTTTTAGCAGATTTTTTAAGCAACAGTTGGTGATACTTATGGGTAGGTTGTTCAAGCAGCATAGTGGCTAAACGCCTATTCACCGTGTTTAGTCTCGACTCTTTTCACAACTAGCTGACCAGATCTAAGAGACCTACCAGAACTATATACAGGTACTTCAAACATATCAGATGTATTTTGAACCTAAACCATTGAGTGACTTGTACACGATCGATTAGTGACGTTGCCTGGATCATGTTGCCTGGATGTAACTAACTTTGCCTTTTCAAATAACTTACAGTAATTTGTCGTCTTAAGATGTAAGTTAGGTAAGGAGTAAGCTTGGCATGACATATGTGAACACACCACAGCACACAGTGTGAACAGCACGAATTTCTTCTCTGAATTTAACCACTTCACCAAGTGAAGCAGCGAACAGCCAGGAACACAGCGCCCGGAGAGCAGTGTGTGGGAACGAGCCATGCTAATCTTCCCTGTATCGTTCCAATTTTAGTATATGTATTACCGTAGCATGCATATATAAATATACAAAGCAAATTATACAAGTTCTATAACATAACATCTGACTATTCGTGTAAAAGATTGTTGCAAAAGTACTGACTACTAAGTATACTGGTTACAGTAGTAATGCCTTACAGTTCTTCAATGCTTGTTCAAAATCCCCTAAAACTAACATGCTATACAAAGAGTCCCCACCAGCGGGCAGTATTGTCTAAGTTTAAACCACATACAGCATTGAAACTCAACTGGAACATAGGCAAACACATCTCTCCGAACAGGACTGTCTTAGGCAACCTGAAACTGTTTAAAAACGGTCTGTTTTTACATTAATATAACCACTAAATAAAACTAAAAAGAATAAATACAAAAACATTATACAGTACATAGTGATTTCATGTTCAGTATATCAATGTGTTCCTTGTGGAATCTCAGTATTACACAACAAAACATATTGTACTTAAAATGTGCTTAACCCTACCTTAATTTACCCCTGAAAATACACCAAACTCTCAAACTTAATTTGAATTAAGTGGCCATTAATTTGCGAACCGATCTCTTAATTTGACCTTAAAACTAGATTTAAGGCACGCGTGTGAAACCCCTTAATCTTAAACATAAAGCATTAATTCAGGATGTTCTATTATTTAAGGGGCAAATTTGAAAAAGTAAGGGGAAAATTCAGCAGTTTACCCCTTAATCAGCCTTAATCTGTACACTTTTCCCTTGATTTTCCTTAATTTCCTGGAAATTAAGGTCAAAATGAAGGTAATTTTAAGGGGTAAAATTAAGGGGTTTAGTGTCATAGTGATTACTTGTAGCTTTCATCAGAAACCTGGTTTGACTAGATCAGTTCTACATGAAATTAAATCAGGAGCTGCTGATGGAATTTCGCAAATCTAAACGACTGGAGGAACCGAGGAGAAATCTGGAACCAAACCTGTGTTCTCTATACTAGCTCACAAAATGTCATCTTAATACTTTTACTTCTTTTTTTTGTTTGCAGGTATTCTAATGTTTGCTTACAGAGACACTTTATCATACGCTGAGAAAAAAGGTTTTAAACGTTTCCATAGGTGCCTAAGGCTTTTCTGCAGTACTGTTAATCTTTGCATTATACTGAGCAGCATTTACATATCTCATAAAAGGCTAGGATGATGACAAACATGGTAATGTGACTGATTCAAAGTAGTTGAACTCTGATCTTTTTGAAGTGCAAGCCCCCCACCCCAGTCCACAGGCCAGTTCAGGATGATCACATTGAGTCATGACTGGTATTGAAACTACATGAATATCATTACTGACCTTAGCCAGAGAGCATATGACAAACTGACAGCTGACAACCAGCCTGCCGTGGCATTTAAAACTGCATTGGTGTGGAGGAGACCCTGTTCTGTACATCAAGCCTCTCTGAGTGTGAGGAAACTCTTATTACCTAATCAACTTTATAAAGCAGTAAGGTCAGTTGAGGTCACTTCTGATCTTAGGGCTTTTTTGTGGCTCAGGGTTCTGGTGCACTGTAGATCCGGTGACACATGAACCCTTTAGCATCTGTTGACGGCTATGCGCCTAGGGCAGAATCAGCTGTCCACACCATGACCCACTCATCCCTCAAGCACTCACTAGCACTCCCACGTTCACCCACATCCTTATTAAAAAATACATTTGTTGTGAATCAGGTAAAAAAGAAGTTCCAAGACGTGTTGGGACACACAACTGGTTGCTGGCAGACAAAATGCTATAACCACTGTATGTTAGAAATCGCATTAAGCAGTGATAAATCATTGTATACACAAAACGGCTACAACCAGTGATAAATCAATGTATACACAAAACTGCTACAACCAGCGATAAATCACTGTACATTATAATACGTTATATTTAGTTCTAAACCAGTTTGTGCTAGACAATGCAGAGCTCTAAAATTAAAGCAACCGAAGATTAAAATGTAATAAATAAGCAATGTTAAAACAAATATATGCTCAAAATGATCAATGCTAAACCTTTGTATATAAGAAAATACTAAAGCTACTACTAGACTGTTACTAATGTTAAACAGTGTCTGCTAGAAATTGCTATATCCAGTGCTAAATCTGCATATTACTATATATGTTATAGGCAATGTACTGCATGTTAGAAAATGCTATTACCAGTGGTAAAACAATATTATAATCAGTATTATTAAAAAGGCTACACCAATCAGCCACAACCGAAAAGGCAAGACTGTCTGGTCAGATCCAACAGACGAGGTACAGGAACTGCTGAAAGAGTTCTTGCTCGCTATGATGGAAAGAGGTCTGAAAAGATGCAAAAAAATGCATTGGAACTTGTATAGTGTATAGTGTTGCATAGCTGTAGACCAGTCAGAGTGCCCATGTTGACCCCTGTCCACTGCCGAAAGTGCAGACAATGGGCACATACACATTAGAACTGGGCTGCGGCACAGTGGAAAAAGGTGGCCTTGTCTGAGGAGTCATATTCTCTTTTACATCGTGTGGGCGGCCGTGTGTGTGTGTGTGTGTGTGTGTATTTGTGTGCTCTAATGGAAGAAGGCAAGCCAGTAGAAGCATTGTAATGCTCTGGCCAATGTGTATATTACTTTGACATGTCCCACCTACTTAAACATTGATGCAGACCAAGTACACCCTTTCATGGCTACAGTTCTCTTAATGGCAGTGGCCTCTTTCAGCAGGGTAATGTGCCCTGCCACGCTGCAAAAATTGTTCAGGAATGGTTTGAGGAGCATGACAAAAGTGTAGACAAATTCCCCAGATCTCAATTTGATCAAGTATCTGGGGGAGCTGCTGGACAAACTAGTCCAATTCATGGAGGCTCCAACTCACAACTTACAGGACTTAATGGTGTGGTTGGTAATGTGGGGTTTTGCGCTGTACATGAATAATATATGACTGTTGCTGCACAATTTATTAGCTGCCCCCTTCCTTGCCACCAATGGAAAGGGACGACCACAGGGCTCCAACTAACCAGATATTAAATGGCTTGTTGACAGTCCTCAGTGCAGCAGTCACACTGACATGGCAATAGTATGGTAGCGTGTGTCGCGCTGGTATGCTTGTATCAGCTGCAAGGGTGTTGCTGGAGTTTTAAACACATATGTGTCACCACTGGGTGAAGAGTAGTCCACCAGCCAAAAGTAGTCCTGGTGTCAGAAACACCTCCAAGTTATAGCAAAAGGCAAGTGGCCAGTAAGTGTACACCGTGTTTAAAAGCCCAGAACGTTATTCCTGTCCAACACGAACTAACAGGATCCCACTTCGCTGTTGTCACAGCTATGCTGGGAATCAGAGTTGGGTAATCCAGGACCAAAGAATAAAAAGTCCTCCCCAGGATTTTGTTCCAACTGCCATTGTTCTCTAGTCCCTTCAAACCAGCAGTAGCAGGATACAGGTGGTTGCAATAAAATCCTGGGGAGGGTTTTTACTCTTTGGACCTGGATTACCCACTCTGCTGGGAAAGATCCACCACCAAAATGATATCTGGTCCTATTGAACCAATATAGTTGTAGACTAATTGTAGTGCATCTATATGGTAGATGTACCTGATAAAATGGTCAATAAATATATGTCTTGTGGAGCTGCTGTTGTACATGCACTGTACATACACACATGCTATCATCTTAGTTGGCAGTAAAAGGTATGTCCCAACACTTAACTGTGTTATGTGCAGTCATAAAAAGGTTAAATGAACAGCAAATGCTGCTTTATTGCTTGCTTTTCACTTTTATGCTCAGTATTATGCCCAGCAAGTAAATAGTGAGTCTGGCGTCAGTGAAACCAGATTTATATTTGTCTCCCTGCGAGCTAGGGCCAGACAGAATACCCATTCATGCTGGCCGGTGAACACTTTCGCTAAAACGTTTAAGGAGTGTCTACACTGGTTTAAATAGCAATGCAGGACTCCTTGCTAGGCCTTATCTCTGACATAATTAACTCGTGACCCAAATGAGCTCAGGAGGCGAACCACACCTGTTTAACCTTTCACCACTGCACTAACAACCTCAGCCACGGGGCAGCGTCCAGCTGCAGGAGTCGGATAACAGCACGTCCACCAGCACTGCCTGCTGCAATTACTCTGTTTATGACAACATTTGTGCCATCCAGACATGATGGTTGTCAAAGAGGTGTACTTTGATTTTAAAAAAAAAACACGTCATAGAAAATGACAACAGGCTTTGTTTTTTATGGTGATGCAGTGTCACCTTTGCTCCCCATCAACAATACTCTGGACCGTATTCAGTAAAAAGCAAGCAAACAGCTTGACCAACATGTGACTCAAAGTGTACAGTCTATTTTTTTCCCCGCAGCTGGTTTGACAGAACATCTGATGGGGATGACACCCGTAAGATTTAGCACGTAGGTACATGATGCCCCCTTGCAAAAATAGCCATAATATAAGACATATGTCTTAATGGTTTATAGTCTCCTTCTAATTCTATCAACCTGTACTTTAAGGGGGTGGGTGGCAGCCCCCATGAAGAAAGGTAGTACCTTCCAAGTGCTATAAAAAAAGACTCAGCTGCTGTCACAGTCACGAGGTCTACTCCAGCCTAAACTTAGAGAGGCGGAAACGTGCAAGTACAGACGTAGTTGTGCGCTCCTCTTAGTCTTACGGCAGTAGGCCAAGGCAGCAACTTCATACAGACACAGACAGTAGTGTAACCGGGCCTAAGAGGTGGCAGATGGATTTTCAATGGAGAATCACCATTAAGGGTGTAATTTAGCCGTTTGCTTTGACTGGGCCTGATCTGCGTCTGAGAAATAGCACCGCAAGGGCCTGCTCCATGGCTTTAGTGAAATAATCCATCCTTTTTCAACTTGATCTTTATCTACCGCATCTGTCGCATCTGTTCGATTACCACAGTCAATAATTTCGACATGTTTCCCTGTACTTAGTGAAAGAACAGAAAACCCGTCGGCTTAAAGCACCCTTATAACAGAAGCAAATAGGCAGTTGTGGCAAAATTATTGCCTGCGTTTATAGACTGTTTGCTACAGATGCGGCGGGTAGAGCTTAAGTTAAAAGGTGCATCACCAAAAAGTGCTAACATGGCAAACAGTTTATGAAAGCTGACTGGTGGCCCATTTGTGTTACTGAGAGGTTTCATTTGTTAGTCCCATTAACGTATGTTAACGCAAAGCAGTGGAGTCAAGACCACATTGAGCCCCTTTTATTTATAACAGTAAAGCCTTTCAGTGGGCTAGATGCACTGCTAGGGTAGGGAAGATGAGGATGCCATGTTAGGGCTACCTTTATGCAATGTGGGGGTAGCTCTCATGGCAAAAATTACACTAGGGGAAGTAGCTGAGTAAGAAACAATGTGGGATTACTATGTGCTTGGCTAGAAGCATTCCAGGATCACCATGTGCTCTGTAAAAAGCACTGGGGGATCATATGTGTTCTGTTAAAAGCAGTGTGGGACCACCATGTGCTCATATATACAGTAAGAAGGCTAGAGGGGCTAGAGAGGAAATGAATACCACATTTGAGAATGCACTATAACTAAGCAGAGTAACCAATCAGTGTGACATGCCACTGATCCTGTGGAGATTTTAGGGCCACTTACATGTAAAGAAGAGAAAAGAATGAAATGTTAGTACATACCACTTTGGAAAGTGTATTAAATGATATGACGGAAATTAATACCAAAAGTCCTAACATAGAAGTACATGAAATAAATTATCTCATGTTGCATCTGACTATTATTAAAGAGTTTCTGTCCTAAAATTTGGGTGATGTCGCCTCACAGAAAAAGGTCCTGGGTTGGATTCATGACCGGGATGGCTGGGGGTCCTTTCTGTGTGGAGTTTGCATGTTCTCCCTGTGTCGGTGGTTTCTGCCAGGAGCTCCAGTTTCTTCCCACAGCCCAAAGACATGCATGTCAGGCGAATTGGAGATGCTAAATTGCCCCTGGGTGTCACTGAGTGTGTGAATGTAGTTAACTGTACGTCTACCCTGTGATAAACTGCCGACCTGTTTATAAACCCGTTTCACTCTAAGAGCACTCGGATGGGTTCCAGAACCTCCTGTGACCCTGGTTAGGATATGTATCTTAGGTAATGAATATGTATAATTGAACACTATTCCCTCCTTTTCTCTGGATGGAGAAAAACTAAAAATGTGACTTAATCTTGCCTTAAACTATTAACAAATAATTCAGTCACTTCCCCTTTATTTTACTTCTACAGTCCAAAACAAGATCATTTCTGATCCTTCAATCTTAAGGTGATTAGCATTTGGATACACTATCATAGCATCTCACTCAAAAATGTACATGACAACTCAAATATTATTAATGTGTTAGCAACGTCATCAGTATGAGGCCTTGCTCCCATCATGCTAGCTGGCGCTGGTGTCTGCAAGCTCCCATAACAATAGTAGGGTTAGTGTTCTCCTTCAAGCATGTTAATAGCAGCAGTTTAAAAAGATGCAGTGGTGCTTCACGTGACTGAAAGGAAGCATGTGCTCGGCTTCATCCTCCCAGAGGGGTATCGTGTGATTGGGGCCCTCTTAGCTAGTGGACTGAGTTGGGCATGCCTAAATCGGGGAGAAAATTATGGAAAAATTATCAATAAAAATACATATATATAAAATAAAATAAAGCAAATTGTTTTTTTTTATTCTGAGTGTATAGCCACTTTCTGTTTTGGTTTGTCCCATTTGATGTACTTCAGCACTTTGATAACTACACACTTTAAATGAAAGTCAAGTTTTGTTAGCTGCTGTCTAGGTAATTGCACTTTTGGATTAAAATCTTGCTGTCAGATCATTTGACAAAATCTGTCTAACTTGTCTAACTGACATTGCTAAAATCATCTAGCTAACCATGAAGAATTGGCTAGCAAGCTATTCCATTTGAACACAAACCTAGTTACTGGCTCTCTGAAGTGTTCCTACTAGTTACTCAGCTAACAAATCAACATATAGTTCAACCCTTTGAGCGTGTTAAAAGACTTTATTGGAAAATATTTAAATATATTTTTAAAAAAACATTTACAATATCCAGCACATATCAAATTTTCTTAAGTCCTTAGGTGTTGTATATATATAATTCCTCCTATTGCTCTCAGGGAGGTTTTCTTTGTCTTTGTCTTCTCAGGCTCACTCACTGAAGGCTTGGATCCGGACTTCTGTAAAGCTGCTCTGTGCCAATGCCTGCTGTGAAAATCTCTATACAAATACACTTGATCGGCCTAGCTCATTAAAGGGCAAACAGTATGATTTAGGTTGCAACACTGGCTGATAAAAAGTCCTGATATTACTGTGTTTTCCACCGTCATAAAAACAAAAAGGGATAATAAAGACTGTCCAAAAATCACCGGTATGCCAGTTTAGCAATGAATAAATTAGAATCAGCCATAGACTCGTGCACTTCTAATAAACCTCATTGTTTATTTGACTTGATGTGTTTGAATTTAAAGAGTTCTTCTGAGATAAACAAGCTAGCTGTAGAGGCACACGTGAGAAAGAGTGAAAGTGAGAGGGAAAGTGAATGAGATGGGTCTTACTTCGTGCAATTACCCCTCTGCATCACTGTCCTGGAGGCCTTCTGCACTTACCTTGATTGACAGCTTGTAAAACCCGGCGTGTGTGGGTGTCTCACACGCTGAGGTAAGATTTCAGTCTCCAGCTGGAATTTCCATCACAGTGATGTACTAACCGTTAACCCGTTTTTATTCGACGCGCAGGTTTGGGCTGTAAATTCCCCAACTTTCCGGTTTATTGGTAATCCCTGGATCCTTTCATTTCTGCCTTCAGGTTTGATGAAGTACTGTATAGACTCTTTTTAATCGAGTTACAAGTGCTATCGCTTTTATCAGACCAACCCACCGACCAGCTGGTGTCGTTCTCACTTTTTCTGGGTTCTTGCACATTTTATCGACACATTTCACTTCAGCTGAGTTCGGGGTCTATAATGAATCTGATCATACTAGCAGTATTTCAGTCATTCCCAACACGTAGTTTGTAGTTTCTGTTGTTTTATGGCAAAATATAATACAGTTTAGACTTTATACCTCAGTTAAAAGCCTGACTCCGACGCTAGATGCAGCCTTGCTATGTCTAAGCAGAATCTTTAATGATAGCATAGGAGGGAAGGATGAAAGCATTTTTTGAATGCGATTCAAAGGGGTGTTTTGGAGGTGTGGTCGTTCTCTAATGACATAAACAGCTCTAAAAATGCAAGGTGTTATTAGGAAGGAGAAAGGTACACAAGCTTTAGACCTTTAGACCTTTCCTGTAGTGTTTCATCTCAGACTGCTTTCTGAATGAGGCCAAACATGGAATAGCCATTCAAAGGTCCAAAAAGTTTAATTATATATGATATAATTAAATATATTATATTATATAATGAATATTAATTAAGCTCTAATTATAATAGTCATTTATTTGAGAAACCTTTAAACAGTGTATACTGAAATATGTTGGATTGTATAGTGGATTGGCTGGTCCAGTTGTTTTGCTGCTCTTGTGTTTTTCGTTAACACTCTCTTTCATGCTGTCTGCACTTGTGGTCTTGTGGTTTTCTGTTCTGTTTTTGTGTTGCACCATAGTCCTAGAGGCCCGTTTTTGTTTCGTTTCACTGTGTACTGTGTATAAGGTTGAGATGACAATAAACCTACTTGAGTTGACTCGACTTGACTACCTTAAGTAAATGATCAATAAAATGCTGAAATGGTCTATTTACAGTAATTCCTAGACTATATTATCTGCTCAGAGATTGGATCACTTCATTTCAAATACAAGCAATAGCACAGATAGAAGAATGGGTTTATTCAACCCATAGGTAGAAATTTATGAGCAGGATGACTCAACTGGAAAACAGTTGCAAAAGAATTTGAAAAATGCAGTCATGACATTATGTTTTTTCATCCTCACCCATTTTCTCTCACAATGGACTATTCTCCAGCCTGTTAGCTCTACGCAGTGATCTTCTCAGCATGGTCATGGCGCTATTTGTAACAACATATTCTATCCCATGTTCTGCCATGCTACCCCAGTCACATGTACGTACTCCTGAAGCTGATTCCCCAAAGGAACTTTTCATAATGATGTGAGATCTCTAGATGCTGCACTATGTGACTGATCTGTATCTCCTCTGGACTATAGTTTGACTATGGACTATAGGCTCTACAGCTAGACAGACAGTTAACAGGCCTGCAGAACCACTTCAAAAGTTTTAATTTATTCATATATTTTCCTTGTGGTTCATTTAGCTTAAAATTTCAACCTTAAGAATGTAATAGATTATTTTTTTGTTACTGTACCTTTAAGACTCATGTATTTAAATTAGCTCTGTTCTGATTGGTTGCCCTGTGTTGTGCCAGTACAGAACCACTCCTTATAACTTTAGTGTAAATGGGTATGGCCAACCCTGCTTGCTGAATATACACAAATGTGTTGGTTTTTGTTCATGGAAAGAATTAGATCAAAAAGACTTTTCTACTACTGTTGTGCAGTTCTTAACATATTAACAAGGTGAAAAGAAGGCACACCTTCTTTCGGCAGCTTGCAGCTAACCTGCCTGTTTTTATTATTATAAAAAGCGCAGTTACATTCAAAGGCATGCTACAGTCTATTTAATGTCAAAGAGGTTGGGAAATTAACAATGTAAAAATTAATTATGACTGTTTTAATTAAATGAGCTGGTTTAATACAAAAACCCAAACAAACATTATAATTGGACAGTAAAAGATATTAAAATTAAAATACAAGTTAAATGTTAGATGTTGGCCCTTTCAGTCACTTCACCTTACTTTGCACCCCCCCACCCCCACCCCCCCCCCACCAGTATGTATCACTGGCCAGAGAACAAAAAGCTTTTCCCTAGTATGGTAAAAACATACATACAGTTGTAAGTTGCCACTGAGACGTTCTTTTTATAGACAACAGGGATACACTGCTTTGGAGCCACTGATACTACCCAGGTTGAACATGTAGTGGGGGATGTAATGCACATGACCAGTGAGTCATCAGCACACTAAAATGAATATTTATGGCTGACTGTATTTCAATACATTCTGTAGATGTGCTAACCTAGACACTGTGAAGCTGTTTTAGTCCACAAATGTAAACAACATTAAGTGTAACCGGCCATATTCAGTTACAGACAGACGTTTACTGATAGAATTACGCATAGAACATATACTAACATATACTAATTGCAATAAACTGGCCAGTAAACTGCATTGTATCTAAAATTCTGACATCATTATCAGTATTTATTTACATGTTTGCTTACTTAAGATAAACATGGGTGCATTATTTAGGGTCAAGTCGTATTATTTAGTCTAATTTCACATTATAATGAGCACGGTAATGTTGATATTAAATATCTGAAGCCGTAAAATTCAACCATAAAATCACGATTAGGATCATGACTCTGTTTGGTACAACACAATCTCTTGCCATCCTTTGTTATCGGCAAAACATTATTGGTGACCATTATTGGTGTACTTAGTTGACACACACAAACACACACACACACACACACACACACACACACACACACACAGTATATAAACTACTGCATTTGTAATTTACGATTTTCAACTATACCGTATATAACCAATCTATTTGAAATCAAGTAAAACAGATTAGCTGCTTTCATTACTTTCATTTTGAACTTTAAGAATAGTATTGACCGTAAAAATAGTATTTGACGGGTAAAATCCGGTAGACTCTGTCTAATCACTGGAATCTTTTCGGGGTCTGGTACCCACTTTTAATAGGTCTATAGTAAACACGTACATGCTACTGAGTGGAGTGGCATGCCTTAAGAGTATTAAATTGGGAGCATAACAATACATTTTTAAACAAGGAAATGGGTGCCCAAATGGCCCAAATGGTTATAATTATACCAGTAAAGGTATAATTTTCTCTTTTTTCTGAAAAAAGATGGTCAAAGCTGTTAACATGGTGTGTTCATAGTGCAGCACTGACACCACATCCTATCCATACATCACGTCTATGACAAACAGCCTGTGTAATTTTCCACTAAAGGCTGTGTACCTAGTGCGTTAAATTATTGTGTGATCTTAATGCAAAGGGCAGAGTGTGGCATATGATTAACTGAGATCCCTCCTGCTTTCACATGACTGGCTGGTAGAATTCCTAATGTTATTCTATGATTGGCTGGTAGAAGTCCTAATGTTACTCTATGATTGGCTGGTAGAATTCCTAATGTTACTCTATGATTGGCTGGTAGAATTCCTAAAATAATTCTATGACTCTAATACTCTATATCTAATTCCTAATGTTGCATGGCTAGTATAGTTCCTAATTCCTAATGTTGCATGGCTAATATATATCCTAATTTTATCTTTTGATTGGCTGGTAGAATTCTTAATGTTACCCTATGATTGGCAAAAAAAAATCCTAATATTGTTCTGTGATTGGCTAGTAAAATTCCTATGACTGGCTGGTACCATAGACATATGGCTGTACTATCTGTCCCCTGTGTCTGGTTTGAATAATGGTGTTGCTCTTCACCTTTCTTGTCATGGAAGTGGTGATAACACCCCGCCTCCTGTGCAGTGATTGGTTACCAATACTACCATTTTGCATATAAATTACTGAGCTTTGACAGGTTCCGCCTCCATGTACTGTAAGACTACTGAGATTGGATGGCAGTAGGAAATCCCACCTCCTTACTTTATTATAGGAGACATTACTCATACTACTAGCTAATCCCAGCACAGATGAGCTATACTACCATCCAATCAGAGCACCAGGTGAGGGTTGACGGGCCAATTATAGCGAAGGTGGCGGAGCTTGTCGGAATACAGGTGGAAAAGAAAAATAAGGTGCGCGTGGTGTTTGGAGAGGGGGTGAGCATGGCGTCACGGTGACGAAAGCAGCAGCAGCTCCAATTAAAGCAGAGGAGCGCCTTCACAGACACAGACAGAGAGAGAGAGACACGCAGGATCTTTCATAAAGAAGGATTTCGAAAGGACGATGGTCTAGGGGAGGATTCAGAGGGGAAATTAGGGAATGTGATTGTTATACATTCGTCTGGGTTTTTTTCCGAAGCGCGTCAGAGTCGCTCGGGCTTTCTTATCTTTCTTTCTTTTTTTAATCTGTCGCTTTTTATTCCGTCTCGTCGTCCGTCTCCTCCTTGAGAGATAACGTTCCCATGCGATTCTTCAGACTCACCTTTAAGTGTTTCGTGGATTGTTTTTGAAGGTGCTATTTTAATTCGGTGTCTTTTTCTTTTCCTTTTTTAAAATCAGCAAACAAAAAACGATCGTATTCCACCTTTATTTACTGTCATTTTTTTTCTTCCAAAAAGAGAGAGAGAAGGAGGAAGAGAAAGAAAAAAGGCGAATTGTTCAATGTAAAACCCCCCATATCGTTGCCAATTTCGATTGTGAACTTAAAAATAAAAGGCATTGAAAAACGAGATAAAAACGAGAAAGTGTGATACAGCGAATATAAAACGCTGCAGACTTGAACTTGATATCGCCTTTTTTAAAATACTGACAAAGGCAAAAAGGACCAGATCCGGTTTTCTAGCTCAACAGGGTCGCCAAGAGAAGAACAAAAGGACATTTTTCTGGTGTCACTGTAAAGTGAAACAGATATTTTAAAGGGGGAAACAGACTTTTGGGGTTACTGGGAATCCCATTATAAAATAAAAACAGAAACTCGGCTCTGTTAGAGACTGTGGTGGTCCGGGATGGAGAAGACAGAGTGCTGCGCCCTAAACGTGGTCCTGGCCGAGGAGAAGAAGGGTCAGCTCATCCCCAATGGGAACCATCAGGGTGTTAATGGGACCCTGGTGGTCCCGGAGAGGGCACCGCCGGAGCGCGAGACGTGGACCAGGCAGATGGACTTCATCATGTCCTGCGTGGGCTTCGCCGTGGGCCTGGGCAACGTGTGGCGATTTCCCTACCTCTGCTACAAAAACGGAGGAGGTGAGTCACCCGGGTCAGGGATAAAAAGGGTCCAGAAATCTATTGAATGGCACTGATGAGTGAGTGAATTAAAGTGGAGGCGGCATTGAAAGACCCTCCCACTGCATGGCGTCACGAGTCAGGAAAAAGGCAGGTCGGTTCTTCGCGCGAGATCTTTCATTCATTCATTCATTCATTCATTCATTCATTCGCTCTCCCTAAGCACCCACATTTTATTCTGCACATTTTAGAGTGCAATTAGACATTGTGTTTATTTAAATATGGATTCAAAAGTTTCCATATGGCCGTAGTTTCACTTTCTCGTTTAATTCTAGGACCACTGACGTTAAAATCGGGCACAGTGAGTGAATTAATGTGGCGGAACAGAAGAGCTCAGTCATTCATTCGTCCGTTCACTCACGTGTTTATCTGTGCAGTATTAAGTGTATGGTAGCTATATGTAAGTGCATGATGTAGTGTTCAGTGTGTTGTACTGAGCAGCAGCAGTGTGAGGACAGTGTGCGGCTCCTCTCCGGGTCCTGCAGCAGCACAGGCTGTGGTACGTGTCTGTTGGAGCGTAAGCTCTGTTTTCCAGGCCTGTCAGGTGACCCTGAATATCGTGAGTTTTTTTTTTCTTTTTTTCAGAGTTAGAGGCGGGATCACTGATGATGCTCAGTGCGTAGTGAACACGCAGCATTGTGCAATTCTCTCAGAGGGAAGTCGGAATATCTGTTCTGCTTCAGATAGATAGATAACTAAATATATAACTATATATATACATATACATAATTCACAGTCACCAGTTGCCCAGCTGCTCTTTGTATAATATGAAAAGAATAGGATCAGGAGTGCATCAGGAGACAAAAACACAAACACACACACAGCTGCTCTTTGTATTGTATGAAAATATGAAAATATTAGAACAACTGAACCAGCAGAAATAACCCATATACCAAGATATTTTTCCTAATTCATGTAATATATTTTTCTTCTATAAACTTACCATTTTGAAGTTTTTTTCATGCATATGTATATAAGGATAGTTAGCAGAAACATTTGAAACTGTTAGAGGTCACCAGAAAGGGCAAGCCAGACAAATGTGACCGAACATCAGTGACCTTCAGAGAAACTGTTACATCACAGTCACAGCAGAAAGTAGCTGGCCAGGCTGAACTGTGTGCTCTGCTGCATTCGCTCAATCAACTCAGCACGAGTGGGGCTCTTATCCATGAATCATCATCAACTGAAGGCACAATGAAAGGTCTTAGTCTGGCTAACACTCCAGGACTCAGTCAGAAGGAGCGTCATTGAATTTGTCTGAACAAAGAAGCTGCGTCCAAATGTCCCCAGTTTCCTGGAGTGCATCCAAAGCTCAGTATCTGAATGGGCTTAGCCTACATCGGTGTCCAAAACTCACTAAAGAAATGAGCTTAGGCTAGCACCTTGCGCTTGCAAAATGAATGGCTATATATTAGTACTGATGTACAACTCAGAAAAGCAGCCCAGGTGCTTTCTTTTTATCAGCCCAGGTGTTTGCAGTTTAGGAATGCACCATATGGATGCCTTCTGCTTAGAAAATCATCAAAACTAAGTTATCTCTTGCATACTTATATATCATTCCAGATAGTCCATTATAGATTAGAAGATGAAGAAAACAGCATGCCATTGGACTTCAAACCTAAAACCCAAGTAATTATGTCATCATTGTGCTGGGCATTAGCCAATTTCCTTACATCTGAACCACATACTTAGACTACCGCATGATTTTCATATTTAGATAACAGTGCTTTGACTAACAAACATTACTTTCTCAGCTGAGTTAAAGGTGTCAGGGGTCCCATAATGGAACCTGATGAGCATAATATGATTATAATGAATCACATTATACAATTATTATGTTCAGTGGCTGGGAAAGGTGTGTGCCGAAGTTTTCCGCATTAAATTTGATTATACTTCTTCATATAGACTTAGAAAAATGATGCCCCCACCTAGTGTTCAGTCCTCTACTGAATGTCATGAGAATAACTAAGAATAACAGCAGCCTCTGTGCCAGGCCTTCTTAAAAGACTATGTTTTATTGGCACTACACATCACTCCCTGTGGTGACACAAATGTCAAGGCACTGAATGTTGTCCCAGCACTCAGGTTTCTATTCCCTTTATTTTAGAAAGGGTGATCTGCTTTCACTTACTTCTGGCTGTTTGTATAAAGACTTGATCTGGGTTAGACTGTACGGGCCGAGTCTCGACACCGTCCCCCCGCAGCGGGCGAAAAGGGCACTAAGACCAGCCGGTGGGAACGGAGCAGGGAGAGCATCAATTCTCCCCAAACAAAGAGCGATCCAACAGGGACCTGCCAGCCAGAAAGGCGAGATTCTTAATGCTGTGTCTACAGAGAATTGTCCGATTCCATGAAATGTCTCTTGCCAAATACTTACTTTACCCCCAACGAGGAGCTCTAAGGTTACCGGAGCGCGTTTATCCCAGTTCGGTTTGCCAAACTCGCCGTGACTGATTTCGAAATGCGTATATTCCTCACAGGGCCCTAAAACGTTCTGCCAACTCAAATGTAATCTCCCAGGTAACCTAGTATAAATAATACCACTTTCACACATTCTTCAATCTGCCCAGATCAGGCTCATAAAGCACTTGCAGTATTGACTTTCAGTCTGGGGTGTTTGCTGTTACGTCATACCTGTTTTTAGGTTATTCAAACAGCCGGGTTGAATTTACTATTAGTTAACCTTATTCAAACAGACTTGGTGACTGATCCACTGTGTCTGCATGAGTTTTCTCCCAAAGCTTAAAGACGTGTTCGTCCTGTCCGGGGTGGTTCTCCATCTTTCACCCAGTATGCGCTGGGATGGGCTCTAGCACCCTCTGTGATCCTGGTCATGACAAGCTCAGAAAATGATCATTTAAAAGTTTCAGGACAAATGAATAGTTCAAAATTACTTATTTTTTTCATTGACTTACATTAAGAGTAAAGAATGTATGGTAAATCTACTGTAAAAGCTCTAAAAGCCACCAGTATGTGCAGGAGCACAGAATTAAAAGCGCTGTGCAGGTCACTAATCACTCACTTGATTATACAAAGAGACCACTCCAAGCTCAGCTTTCCATATTGTGCTTGAAGGTCAACCAGCTTAAGGCGGCACAGCAGCCATTCAGTCCAAGGCATAACATGCGCCTTAGCGATATCTGCAGTATTAGGATCAATGTCTTTGATCAAAATATTTATTACAATATTTAATCACCAATTATACCAAGGACCTTTATTTTATCCATATTAAAGAACAAATTGGATGTGTACTATGCATCCACCCTCAACGTCATTTGTCCGTTCACAGTTTGACCACTTGTGAATGAGGCTGAATTTTTTTGTCTCTGTGGTTTCTAATGACATCTCCAATTCAAGGCTGATGAATGTGTTTTGACTGTTGCAGCATGATTAATATGTTTTTCCCATAGACATCCAAAACAAACAAACCGCATCATAAATTTAGACGTGGGCTTAACCATACTTTAATTACATTTCAATTATGCATCAATAGTGAAGATTTTTGACTCCCATTTAGGCGTACAAGGTTTCTGGACTCCCAGAGATCTTTATGTAATCCCATTAATTATGAATTCCTGTAATTTCATGAATAATTTCACACAGGAAACCCTCACTAATGAGTCACAGATGTAGACGTCTGCAGTCACACAGGTACAGAAATGTGAGCCGTAGCTTTCAGTTTAGCACCATGTGATCATTCCCACTCTTGTTTCTCTGCATCCAGATTTGGTTCAGAGACTAATATAACTCATGTATTTGTAATACAGAACCCAGTGGCTATTTTAATTGTAATATATTTGAATAGAGTTTTCTCCTGAATGTAGATTGTCTTGAAGTATCGTGATATACATTTTCCATATTGCAGTGGTATTTGTCTATGAAGATGAAAACTGTTTATATAGTGTTATTCTCGCACCCTCACATCTCTCCTGAGTTAATTGAATTCTTTTGCCCCTCAGAGAGGTTTCCTTACCACCTGTAGCCATTAGCAATTCTCTGTAGCCTTTTTATGAAGTGAACTAATTATCGTTAATGGGTCCATTGTAGTGTAAATCTTTGGGATGTAAAAGCCTGATTTGCATTGTTTTGTGGCAGCCAAGGCTCTTACCCCATCAGACGTGTTTCCTGAATGACAATCTAGCATTGTTCTGTGCCAGAGCATGTGGCCTTGCTGATTCATAGCTCATATGCGTCCCAGACATGTACACTGGTGCTTATTATACTGTTACAGAACTTGATGCACTCGCATATATGCTTCCTGGATTGTTAGTTTAGTTTTATTTGACAGTTGTTGTTGTAGAATGGAAGTTATTGATTCATCATAACTCATTAATGTGTTAGTACTATTGGTGTATACTAGACCTCTTTTATGTGTTAATGAGAGTTTCAAGCATACTGGGAGGGGTGGGCAATATAATTACATGTTTATCATGTTAACATGCTTTTCTGAGTATGTCATAGTTATCTGAACCCTGAGCACTGAGCATGTGTGGCAGAGAAAAACAGTTGAAACAAGTATGTTGGAAACCAGAGCCATCAGTGTGGGTCAACTCCATAAAACTTTAACACATAACATATCAGGTTACTTTTCCCTAATATATGTGGGCCTGGTTGAAAAAGCACTTTGAATAAATGGGCATAATTCTTCTCTACTTAGACCTTAGAGTTCCTTGATCATTTAAACGTTATGTTGAAAAAAAGACTTCATCAGGCACTACTTCAGTCATATAATCACTGATCACCCTGTCTTGTCCCACCCTTATGTAAGGGATCTTTAAATCCTGTAGATTCTATTTATGAAGCTCCATTTACCAGTGAGTCAATCTTTCAGATTTAGTCTTCCCTTAGTTTTCCCTCCTCCCTGTTGCCAGGCTACATGCATATTTTTTATGCATCATCCATCTAGTGGCGGTAGATCATCAGCAGGTACTAGACAACCAAGAGGAAGGCTCTTCACTCTTTGCATCATTGTGGCGCCCACATAGTCTTTAGATTTACGATAACTGCAGCAGTGTGCCAAAACAAGTCATCTCTGGTTGCTTGCTCTCAGACCTGAATAGCTTAGCCTTCTCCTCCTCACTAATGCCACCAAGCTGCAGCTGAATTTTAAAAACAGCGCATGCTAAGAGCCCATTGCTGGCATGTTTTCACAAAAAAACATCCTCTTGCTAGTTTAGGGTCACTCTGTTGTCACGTGTCTTGCTCGGTAAGCTTACAGGGGTGGACGTTTGACGAATAATGAATCCCCTATTATAGCTTCAACTCAATCATAATTCCTAAGATTCATTCACTTCTTTACAAAACATTCGAATCTGATAAAAACTCTACATTTGAGTTTTCCAGCAGTTCTAAGGCTGGTGGTTACTTTAATATCTAAAAGTCTCTTTTTTGATACAGACTCACATTAAATATGAACATACGCAAATATGTAAATGGCAACCTATCATTGGTGTGTTAAAATGGGCGATTGTAGAAGCAAGCTGGTGAATGAAAGAAGGCATTTTACAAAAAGAACACCATCATGCGGCCCTCCTGAGCTCTCGTGTCAGAAGTGAGACAGTTAGGCTAACGCTGGCCCTGTGCCCCAACTCACATCAGTCCCTTACCCCACGTGGACGGGCGATTAGGAAGAGCGTCTGTTAATCTTTTAATCCCTTTTTCTGACTGGGGCTCAACCCAGGTTGCTTTAGGGTTCAGGGAGAGAAGAGCTGAACTCAACTTCAACTTGAACAACTATTCAAATAGTTGTGCCAGATCAAGGTAAAGGCCTGTGATTTAGTTCTGCTGACTTTGGTTGATTTTATTGAGCAATTGTAATAAAATAAATAAGAGAACATTTAATAAAAGATGCTCACAAATCTTAGTAAGTATGTCAGAGGTCTCGCTATGGATTTTAACACACCCCTTCTAGAACTTATGAGGCCTGTTTGGCACAGCTCACTTCCCCGTGATCTTTGTCCTGTGAGCATTATTTATAGTAGCATAGCATACATGCACAAATCTCACCTAGATAAATACATGAATGAAAATGGCCCTTGCCCGACTTTTCACTGTGATTGTGAAGGGGGAGCTATTTTTAAATGTTTGTTTACAAGCTTTTGTAGTGTAATGTCAGCTAATAGTGTTTTGGTTCTGCTGGCTGATCGCATCGGTCTCCAAAGCCACATGACAATGAGTAACCTCTTATTGTTCCAAAGTGTCCCGGTAACATGCATTTATCTCAGCAACCAAACAAACTCATCACAGTAGTACATTCATGAGGAAGATAATTGGGCTGAAGAGATCCTATTTGCCAGTTTTGAGTTAAGGGACTGTAAATGAGGATAGCAGATTTTTGCATGAACATCATGAATGTTAATCATAATGTAATTCCATGCGTCTTAGCAAACGAGAGATTTTCAGAGAATTTGCAGGGGCTCCACAATGTCCAACAAAAACTAGCTGCTGCAATCCACAGCGGGTAACCAAGCCAATAGCTTGTATTTTTGCCAAGGAATACATAATGACAAATCCCATTGGGACTCTATAAGCTCATTGGACTGGATGAGTTGATGGAGTGCCCATTTCTATGTGCTGTGTGTTGGGGGGCGGGTGTGGTAGGTATTTTTAGCCTTCTCTCATCACCATAGCACCTAGTGAGATTGGAATTGAACTGCTTTTTCACACCTGTTCATCAGGCCTGTCCTCAGTCCTTGTGATTACCGGCCAGGACAGCGCACCCATGCAGACCTGCTTGGGCGCTGCACTGCAAAAAGGATTCAGTGGCCTTGCAAATGCCTAGCTTGTCAAGAATAGCAGGCTTAGCACATGTTGGCCACACCAGAGTTGGTTAGTCTATTTTTTGCACTGGTGTGGTTAATGTGCTGTATATTACCCATATAGCATTAGCTGGACTAATTATAAGTGTAGTAAAAGGGCACAGAAGGAGAGTGCCTGGCATGAGAGGATGGACAGGGGTGTCAAAATGTCAAATTCATGGGGTACACAAGTTAATCTCAACGAGACTGACATCAGGTTCTGACTTTTGTCTCCAAAAACCTGAAAGGTGGATCATATGAGCCCCATACAAAAAAAATGAAAAGGTAAAAGTTGGTCATTTTTATAGCTACATTTTTGTTATAGCTAAAATGGACATTAGGACTCCTTGTTGAACAGTAATGTTGAATAATGAGGAACATATTATTAAAGGGCCAATATAATCAGTTCAGTTACAAGGAGTGTTGAAATTCAGAATGAGTCACAATCCAGTCACAATCCCACTCTCCGTACTAAACCTTGTTTTTATTTTTGTTTGACCTAATTGTAAAATATCAGCTGCCAAAATTTTATGACAAGCATCGAAATGGTCCAAAAATACTTTGAATAATATCTTGTTCATTTAACCTACACTGAATGTTAATCATTTATTTTTCCATTATGGAATCGTTATGGAGATATAATGTTTTTCTCCAACAGCAACAATATATAGTAGTGAAAAAAGAGTAACAAATACCTTTGAAATGGTCAAAACGAATTCTTTTTCTTTTTGTTACAAACGCTCACCAAACACCACTACAGACCCAGGTGTCTGCACAGCTGGTTGTTATGCTACTGTTTCAATGTGAATGAGCTAATTCCTGAAAAACTCAAATGCTATTTACAGCTGTCTGTGTGGGTGAATCCATCATGTCTCCTCCAGTGGCGGCATAAACACATAACTTAATGCTTCCAGTGCAATCACTGCCGCAGCAGACACCCGATGCTACTACTAGCCAGACTGGCTAGCACTGGCTAATGCAGATTAGCCTAGTGTGTGTGTGTGTGTGTGTGTGTGTGTGTGTGTGTGTGTGTGTTTGTGAGAGAGAGATAGACAGACAGACAGACAAAGATAAAAATGACTGTCTGATTTGCAAACAAAGAGCATACCACTGAACTGACTGCAGCTGGATAATGTATGAGAATGTGAGTGTCAGCCAGCCCTAACACACTTGCATAAAACACACTAATATACACACGAGAGCAGAATATGAAGCGATCGCTGCGCAATGGTGAGTCAGACGTACACACTGCAGAGGCTGGCGTCGTGACTACTTGGAAGATGAGACGCATCTAAAGCACAGCAGCTCTCATTGTGTCAGGCTGTAAAGAGCAACGATGGGGGGAAAGAGAGAAATCGGTCAACACCCCGTCTTTTTCTATTACTCTCTCATTTTCTCTCTCTCTCGCTCTTCCCTTTTCTCTCTGTCTTTCATTCTCCTGTTTCTCTCTCACCCTCTCTCCTTCATCCTTTAGCCCACAGCTGCATGGTTCTCTGCTGCCTTCCCTCACTGCGACTCCACTTTTACGTCACATGGTGGGGTTTCCGTCGTCCAGGCACGGTGTTTTTCCACCCTGTGGAACAGTGTCATTACTATGACTGCGCTGTGCGTTTTCTTCCTCTGGGCTGCTTATCAAACACACTTTGTCCTTGCCAAGATCCCTCACAGCCAAACAATGGCACTCGCTTTTGTGAAAGGAGCCCAAGCAAAGCCTACAGAGATGCCTGCTCATTCAGAGGAACAGTGTTGTTTTGTGCATGTGTGGGGTTTTTTTCTAGATAAATGCGACTGAATAATCATGTGCACTTGACTCAGAGTAGAGATGTAACGGTTACTGTTTTTTTAACAGTATACTGACGTATATAACCACTTGTAATCACATGGTTTCAAATTTCAATTATGTTCTTTTTAAAAGTCAATTTGAGCAATATCACAACATCACAGGAATGCCAGAAAAGGGTCATCATTTTGGTCACTATAATGATTGAAAAATGTTTTATACAGTCCATCCCTAGTACTTCCACACTCATTTCCTCTTTTGGATTCCTATATTGTGTTCAGCTCATTCACAGCGAGTGCAGACACCATACTGCGAACAAGCCAGGGTAATTTTCCACCGAGCTTAGGCTGATTACACCACCAGTTTTCTTGAAACAAAAGACTGGGCAGCTTGTGCGTATCTGCTCCTTCATGACGTTTGGGAGCAATTGGCTGCTCCCCGAGCCTGCAGAGCGCAAGTTACGCAAGGATGCCACTTAGCATGAACTATTCTGTACTTTCTTTATCTCTCTTTCTTTCGCCTTCTCTGTGTCTGCTTCCTTCCCTCAGTCTCTTCCTTTTACTCTCCCTGGCTTTCTCTCTCTCTCTCATTCTCTCTCTCTCTCTATCTCTCTCTCCCGAGGGCGACGGGTGACATCATCAGGTCTTTCATTCAGTGTGGCTCATTGTGCCGCTGGATAATCTGCATTAGACTCTGCTGCCGCTGCGGCTGACTGGTCCACAGCTTGAGCCAGACCCCTCCCCCCTCATGATTCAGCCCCACCTGCTCACCCCTCCACTCCGGCTAAGCCGCTGCTGCTGCTGTCAGTCTTAGATCAGTCAGGTGGTTGGTTATCGCTGCAGACGGCTTTGACCTGCTGCCTCATTGCCTGTATCATGCATGCTAATGCAGGCAGAGCAGCTTCGCAGCCTCCTTTTGCTGAGACGTGTAACGCAGCACTGAAAATGTGCACCAACTGCAGAAATGACCTCGCGACAAAATGGTGTCCCTGTTCCACAGTGCACTGAACAAGAAAAAAAACGCTGTAGGGAGCTCCTCTACCGCAGGACAGTGAGAGGCTGTGACAGTTACTCACTTACACTTCATTTCACAATGTAAAAAAATAATTGGTTAAAAAATACCGTTGTACAAATATTAGTTTCCAGTTTGGATGAAGATAAATTCCATATTATAAATTCTCTCACTGTTCTCTCTTACAGTAAGAAACAGAGCTTGAGGAACATTCTTGTTCAAATGCATTTTCACCTGCTAGGTCTCCTCCCATCACACAGTGCTAGATGGGTGAAGCTGCCACATCTTTTCGAACATCGCTGTACACACTCAGAGTAGAACTGATGTAACTGCAAGTTCTGTTACATTAGCTGCACTGGCTCGCATCACACTGGGTAACTGGGGGAGAGGGTAGAGCTATCATTACCACTCAGAAAGCAGGGCCAGTTATTCTCTATTGGAATACTGGCCACTGGTGACTACGGCATCGCTAGGGATTGAACTCATGATCTCTCAAAGATACCCAACACTTCCACTCAAGAACCCAGTAGCCAGTAATCTTTGATAGGGTCTGTGTATTACTTTAATAGTAATACAAATGATAGGCCCCATATTTTATATTCAGTATTTACATATAGATAGCAAGCAAATCAGAACATTGACAAATAAATTACAATTATTTAAATTGTGAATTGTGTATCATTGTGTCGTGACTTAATATTCTCTCTCTCTCTCTCTCTCTCTCTGTCCCCCTGCAGGAGTCTTTCTCATTCCCTACGTGTTGTTTATATTTCTTGGGGGTATTCCTATCTTCTTCCTGGAGATTGCTCTGGGCCAGTTCATGAAGGCTGGAAGCATCAATGTGTGGAACATTGCACCGCTCTTTAAAGGTTGGGCCTAAATTCATTGTTTATTTCTATTTACACAGCAGCACATACAGACAATCAAAAAACAGTATAACATCCTGCACATTCGAAAATAGAGAATGGCATTCTTTCAAAAATGAGCACATAATCTATTACTTTTTTTTATAATCCAATGTATGAAGTGTTACAATACATCCTGTACTGTATCCAACCATGTTACTTTTGCTGCTTTGTTTCAGGACTTGGCTATGCCTCCATGGTCATAGTGTTCTTCTGCAACACTTACTATATCATGGTCCTGGCCTGGGGTTTCTACTACCTCATCAAGTCCTTTAATGCCACGCTTCCGTGGTCTTCCTGCGACAATGAGTGGAACACAGAGAGCTGCATCGAGATCTTCCGACACGAAGACTGCCATAATGGCACCATTGGCAACTCCAGCTTCGGGAACATGACCTGTGAGGAGCTAGCGGATGGCCGCTCACCTATCATTGAGTTTTGGGAGTAAGTTTTTTTTTTTTATTTTATGTTACTTATTTTACAAGTTAACTTTGTTTGGCAGACAAAGTTTTGACTATATTGACATTAAACCCTGTTACTATACATTACGTTTGTTGTAGTTCTTTATTTCACTTCATTTAAACAGGCAACTTTGACAAAAAAGTACTTGACGTGTGTAAGTGTATATTGTGAAATAATTTAGCAAGCACAGTGAGAGTGTCAGGTTACAAAATACAAAAATCTGGCCATTGAGCATAAGGACATAATCAGAAGTGACTACAAAAAACCATGCACATTTAAAAAACATTTGCTTTCAGTTTACATCAATGGATTTGTGTCTGCACTTCCAGCTTTTGTGTTTGTTGCCAATAAATGACAAAAATGTGATAAACATTTCATGCAGATCATGATAAAATGATACCCCCCCCCCCACTTCAGAATGAAATGATGACAGTGTTTCATGTAGTTAACAGGTGTAAGAGGTGCTTCAAGGTGAATATACTATGGAGACCTAGAAGGGTTAATGGTTCTGGATTCATTAAAATGTCTGTGGAAGTCATAATTAAAGGTGTAATTGTGTTAATTATTTGGTGTTGTCAGTGTATAGACTTGAAGGCTTGTTTAAATTGCGTCTTGGTTCTTTGCTCCTGTCTGTCCTGGCAGAATCGGTTGTTGCTCGGCAGATCTGTGTATACCTGAATGTGTTTGTCAGCAGTGAATTCGCCTGAATTCTGTAACACACTGGCTCAATGCTTCTGTATATTCCACTTAGTATATTAAGCCCTCCGTCTTTTCCATGTTCTCTTATCCAGCATTTCCCTTCCTCTTTTCTCAGGAATAAGGTCCTGAACATCTCAGAGGGTCTGGACCAGCCGGGCGCACTGAACTGGGAGCTGATACTGTGCCTGCTTGCTGTCTGGGTGATGGTGTATTTCTGCGTGTGGAAGGGAGTGAAGTCAACAGGCAAGGTATGCACATCTGTTGTCTGCTATCTCTCTCTCTCGCTCTCTCTCTCTCCTCCTGCCCTTTGGCTTTATGCTCTGGGTTCAGAGAGGCCACTGATCACTGCTGCAAGTTCTGTGTGAGTGCAGGTAAAAGCACAGCTGTCACTTGAATACTCTCAGATGCTCCGTATACTTTTAGCTCTGTTATGTAACAGCTACTCACACTGATTAAGGACAGCACTCCATCTCTGTTTTTCTCTCTCTCTTTACTGCTCTCTCTTCCTCTCTCTCCCTCTCTTTCTATCTCTCTCTCTCTCTTTCCCTCTCTCTTTCCCTCTGTCTCTTTCTCCCTCTCTCTTTCTCTCTGCGTAGTTTCCTTTTTCTCTTTTAGTGCTCTTTCTTTCTCTCTTGCCCTCTCTTTCTCTCTGTCCCTCTCTTTCTCTCTCTCTCCCCTTTTCTCTTTTTATCTCTTTTACTGCTCTCTATTTCTCTCTCTCTTCACCCTCTTCATAGTTTCCCTTTTCTTTTTTTATCTCTTTTACTGCTATTACTCACCCCCTTCATAGTTTCCTTTTTCTCTTTGTATCTCTTTTACTGCTCTCTCTTTCTACCTCCTACTTTTTTCCTCTCCATCTCTGTCTCCCTGTCTTATTCTTTTTTCTCTTTTCTCTCATAGATTTGTGTCTCAGCTCATTCTGAATGCAAATGTAATGCAAAAAGTCCCTGTGTTGAAATCACATGCAAGTGTCCAATAGGAATGTTCAATGGTATCAATACCGAACCTCGTAGAAACCTTCAGTCAGAGCAAGTCTGTTCTTAAGGATATAGGAGAGGTGACAAAGCACATATCTTTATTTTTGCACTTTGTTTCAATACTGCTTTCTTTTAGTGTCATCAGATGATGACAGCCTTTTGTGGCTCTCTCCTCTAGCTCTCATTCGCATAGCTCCACCCACTGCTGGTTCTCCAGCAGCCGCACTAGAGAGGCAGAGAGGTAGCCATGGCAACGTCACTTGGCAAGGGGGAGTGGCCTGAGATATAGCAGAGTGCCCGTTAGGAGCCTGCCGCGTGATTGGTTGTCGGGGGCAGATTGTCTGCAGTGGGACGTGAGCAGGCTCTCGTGCAGATGGCCAACTGCCAACACTCACTGGAGGGGGGAGGGATCACATGAAAGCTCACCAACAGAATGACTCCAGTTTATTTCTGGTGCATGTGAAGCTGCCCCTCCCCCATGGATTTTACAACCACATGCTTCTATTACACATAGCAAAGTCCTCCACTGCCCTTGAAAATGTCACATAAGACGGAATGGAGGTTACATAGCCATTACATAAAAACACACCTGGATACTGAGACACTTTTATGTTGCTGATAAAAAGCAAATGTACTCAAATGTGCATCACCATTTTCCATATGTACAAAATATATTACATCAACACAATCACTACAAAACCTTCGCCATCACAGAGTCCAAAGTAAATCAATTGAAAGGGTTAATTATGTTAATGTGTTGTGTTTTATTCAGAAATTTGTATCATATTTGAATGAAGTAAATTCAGTGCATCGTTTTTTAGCGCACATTCTAAATGAAGTGGACAGGGCTCATTGTCCCAGTGAGCTAATTGGCTATTTCAGAATCTGATTAAATAATAGGAGGAACAGAAACAAAGGGCCAGATTAGCCTACATCTTGCAGATCAGGTAAGAATTAGAGCAGCTAGGAAGTAGTGCTTGTTTACTGATGGTCCAGGTGGTACATTTAGATAATGTTAATTTCACCCTCATAACAGGTAATGTGGAGTCCAACATCTGCCCACATCTCAGGGACACACTGTAAATCTAATCGTTTTGGTTTAAAACACTTTTTCAGATCACTTCTATTAGAGATGTACTCCTCTTTGAGAACGAAAGCTTGACTGCAAATGAAGAGGAGTATTTTCTGAAACGCTCATATGCTGTTTGTGTTATCAGATATGAATGCGATATTTCCGCCAAGCTTTGTCTAGTTTGTTCACAAAGAGGTGTTTAAAAAGTGGCAACAGTTAAGTGTTTGACACAGACCCAAGAGCTGTGGCATGTATAACCTCAGCAAACCAGGCATAGCTCTAATGCAGTAATACCGCAGGAACGATTTTGTGGAGTCCATCAGGCTGCTGTTAACACCGGGAAAGGCCATGAGCAGAGCTTCCCACTGACTATCAAAAACTCATTTAGCCAGAAAGCCTGCTGCTCTCAAGGTCAAACATGCTTTTTGGTCCGACAAGCAGCCTTTACTTTAGACACTGTGCCAAGATACATTTTAATAGCACGACAGTCTAAGAACCATGACATCTACCTTGACTGCGGTAAAATGATAACAAATGAGAATAGTTTGGGCAGTGATCTGCTGGGAAGTAATGAGTCCTGGAATTCATGCAGTTGTTACTTTGACACAAACCACCTACTTAAACATTGTTGTAGACCAAGTTACACCCCTTCATAGTGATGGTATTCTCTAATGGCAGTGGCTTCTTTTACCAGAATAATGTGCCCTGCAACACTGCAAAAACTGTTCAAGAATGGTTTGAGGTCCATGACAAAGAGTTCAAGGTTGACTTGGCTTCCAAATTCCCCAGATCTCAGTCCGATTTAGCAACTGTGGGATGTGCTGGAAAAACCAGTCTGATACACAGTGGTTTAAAGCAGCGGTCCCCAACCTTTTTTGCACCATGGATCAGTTTCATTTGCATTTGGTTTTAATCAATTTTTGCAAGCTTGTAGGCTAAATTTTTGTTGTACCGTATCATGTGACCGAGACGAGCATTTTTTGTTTTTGTTTTTTTTTCAAAATAAAAGACTCCGATGATGAATAAAATATTTTTATTCTGTCTTTCTTGCGGGCCGGTACCAAATGACTCACGGGCCGATACTGGTCCGCGGCCCGGTGGCTGGGGATCTCTGGTCAGCTGTTAACATGTTGGTGCCAGATACCACAGCACACCTTCAGAGTCTTATGAAGTCCGTGCCTCAGTGGTTAGACCTACGCAATATTAGGCAGATGTTTTCAGTGTCATGGCTGAGTGTATGTCGTATTCCCAGATGAAGGTTCGGTTTAGGTTCTGGGCTGAGGCTAGGGTACGGATATTTATTGCAGTGCTCTGTCTGAAGGCTGGGAAGAAGAGATACAGTCTCAGTAGATTCATTGTTCCTCCTTACCTTGTGCTTTATAGTCAGTGTCAGCATTCATTAGATGTCAGCACAACCCAAGGCCGCCCTGTGTATTGCAATCAGGGATGGTGATGAAAAATGAATTATTATAAAGAGACTCTCTGAGAGAGAAGACAGAGAGAAAAGAGGGAACCTCATGGTTTAACCTTTAGAAGTCTTTGCTTTTGTTTTGTTGTACTTTTCAAAAATAATTCCATAATTCCATATTTAATTATGTAGTTACTTGTGCAACAAATAACATCAACATTCAGCTTAATTTGAATGTAGATTGTTTTGTATTAGGGGTCGACTGATATGATTTTTTCAGGTCCGACTATTAGTAAACCTGATAGCCGATATTTGGAACTAATAAACATTTGTAGAAAAACTTTGCTGTCAAAATTTAGAATAACAAAAACTTAAACACACTGATAAAACATCTTTAGTCAGCCTGGGCTCCGCTGCACCCATTCCTCTGCCACAGTAGCCTTTAGTGTCGATAGGCTATTACTCATGATGAGTAACCAATCAGATATGGGTGGGACGTGTCACTACACCACAGAGGGTGACTACAGACAGGCAGCAACATCAGAGCCAAAGCAGCACATTTTTTGAGATATATTCATTCATATTGGCAATCAGATAAAAAAAAAGATGATATCAATTACTGTAAAATACATAATAGTCCAGGTATAAACAGTCGACTCCTAATTTCAGTTGTTTCAATGTCCAAAAAAGGACAGAACATAACAAAAATATAATGTATGTTTTTTTTTCATTTTTTATAAGCAATCTATACTCAATCATTTTTATCAAATTCAAATCACAATTATATGACTCGTCTACTTCTAAAGACAAATCTGATATCTAATGAAAGTCAATGCTTGTGCTAGAGTTTCTCCACAGGTTAAAATAAAAATCTCAACATCCTAACATGACAAACAGCAACTAGAAGTTAGTAGCCACCAGATTATGTGCTTTTTTTTTGCATAGTGCTGACTGGTGGAGCTGTTAACAGCATTCGGTTTTTCTCAGCTGTTCCTTTAAGCATCTGATGTGTTCACCCTAAATAGTGGGACTGTCTCTGGGCTGTATTGTGTACTGAGTTCAGCCTCTTCCCCCTCAGGTGTCTAAGAGCGGATCAGCTCATCCCAAACCTCCACACAAACAAGCAGACTCTGTGAATAATGATAAAGCAACGCTGTACAACAGCCCATACACAAGGGGGGTGCAGGGTTTGGCATTGCATGACTGTCCTACTTTCAGAGGAGTATTTGGAGCAAGTAGAGGAGTCTGTTAGGGGGCTGCTGCCAGGAGAGCTCATAAATAGAGTGTTATCATTAGGGGGTGAAAAAAAAGAAAAATGCAGAGAACTTTCTCTGATAAAGTCTTGCCTCGTATTGTCTGAGTCCAAGGTCCAGGGTGTTTGAAATGCAGCGCTGATTAGATAAAGTGGCTCCTCCGCACATTATCTCTGATGATCTGATAGAGAAAGTATGCAAGTCCTACACCGTATGCATGTGGGACTGTGTACCCTTTTGTGATTGAGCCTGTCCTTGCAGAAAAGCTGTCTCCATAACAATAATGCGTCGTTTCCCAGCCAAAACGTCACCTTATCAAACACATGACGAGCACAGCTGATAATGCCCTCTATCTCTGAATTACTATGTATAGCCAAGGCCTCTGAAGCTAGACTGAAGCTTTGCCTAACAAATAGCCCACCAGTTGCTCCAAGATGACAGTTGGCTTTTCAGCCATAAAACTGAGTTAAAGGATCCATGAAGATACGGACCTCTGGTATAGGGCTGCTGCCAAAACCCATTGGAAATCAAAATGTGATTCGTTAATTCCATATTATGATATATATCATAATATTTTGTTTTTCTTACATTTGAAAAATTAAAAAAGACAACACACCAGTAGAGCCACATCTAAAAAATACTACCAAAAAATATATATCATTACGACTTTTACAAACAAGGTATTGTGTCTATTGTGACCTCTTTGAAAAAAATTCATCTAAGATACTCTAGAGCTTCTTCTAAACATTGTTTTTGTGATACATGCAGTTGTTCAGTCTTTGTCTACTGACAATGCCCCTGATATACTTAGAAATGTTATGACTAAGCGTACTATACCTCCCACACCTAAATATATATTAACATGGAAAGAAGACATGTGTGTTTGTGTGTGGCCTGATCTTATAAGCCATAAACAATTACCCTGAATGCAATTCATAGTAATGTTAAACACATCTCCATCTCAGTAGTGGTGATTTCCCGTGTGTGTGTGTGTGTGTGTGTGTGTGTGTGTGTGTTTGTGTGTGTGTGATGATTGCAGATTGTGTATTTCACTGCCACGTTCCCGTATGTCGTCCTGATCATTCTCCTGGTCAGAGGAGTCACTCTTCCTGGGGCCTATGATGGGATCATGTACTATCTCAAGCCAAACTGGTCCAAGCTAGGAGAGCCACAGGTGAGTCATTTAAAATCATTCAACAACTCTCTTTCTCACCTGTGCACACACTTTCTCTCTCCACTCGTTCTGCTGTCACTAGCTCCATTTGTCTACCCATCCATGCTCCCAGACTACAGTTACATTTTGAACATTTTGGTATTCATCAAAAAGCACAATGACTTGCTTTTCTGGTTGTTGAAGGAATTTTTGTAGGTGGAAATCACATGCTTGTAATTTCTTGTGATTACTGTTCTTCACTGGAGGAGGCAAAAATGGCACGGCTCAGCACAAGCTGTCCCTGACCCTAGATCTTTCAAGTTTTATTGCCCTGCTCTGGACTGAGTTTACAGCACTGGCTGACTGAAGCAACAATAAGACTGCTTAAAAGCCCCACAGTATGGAAAAACACATTTTCTGCTCTGTTTTAAAATGAAAGAGTTTAATGTAATGTGCATCCACTGTTAAAGTGGACAATTTATATAGATCAGGATTCAAGGCACATAAAAGAAAACAGCTTGTTTAATGCTAAGAACACAGAAAGGAAAGTACAACTGAAATACAACTGTAAAACCGTAAAACCACATAAATCAAAAACAAGCGGAAGAAAATAAACAGGAAGCAAAATGCATCCTTCAGTATAACATGGTTTAAACAGATTTCACAAGCTCACTGAACGTTTCTAAACTTTTGCATTGTGTACTATATTCTGTGTCCTGGTCTGATTATACACTTATCTGCTTTTACTGTCATTTTTGTTTGCCTCTCTTTCTCTTGTTCAGGTTTGGATCGATGCTGGCACTCAGATCTTCTTTTCTTACGCTATTGGGCTTGGAGCCCTCACTGCACTTGGCAGCTATAACCGATTCAACAACGACTGCTACAAGTAAGTTATAGATGTTTAACTTTTTTCTTCATTTGGAGTCAGCGTTTTGGTGTCTTTCAACTTTGAGTGTGTCTCTGCATGGCAAGCGGACTCCAGTTCATTTGTGCTCCTTTCATGACTTTCCATTATTACAGTTTGGGGTTAAATGAAGTACAGCACTGATTACGGCTTCTTGTTTAATGGCCATGAGGATCATGTTAAGTAAACAACAAAAAAAAATCTTCTTACTTTGTTTCCGAGGAAACGGAGATCATTCGATTTGTTGCAGTTCTGCCTTATTGCTTAATATTAGTTTTAATCCCTGCCACATCTTAATCTAATCTGGTTTATCGGCCAGCCTGCACATTATTACCAAGATGCTAGGGGCTGTATGGACAAAACAATGCATCAGTGCTTTCCAAAGTCTATATATTGTAAAGTGTCTATTTGTCTAACGTGAACACACCACAGCACAGTGAGAACAGCACGAAATTCTTCCTCTGCATTTAACCCATTCACCAAGTGAAGCAGCGAGCAGCCAGGAACACAGCACCCGGGGAGCAGAGTGTGGAGACGGTACCTAACTCAAGGGTACTTCAGTGGTGCCACTAGCAGTCTGGGATTCAAGCCTACAACGTTCTGATCGCAGGGGCAACTCCCTAACCACTAGGCCACTAGCTGCAGTTACAGTACTGGAGTTATGAACTGCCTTGCAATATAATAAACACCTATAGATTAACCTTTTGAGCAGACATGGTCAAATATCCGTCTGCATGACCAAAACAATTAAGCTCTGTCGGATTCATTCACACAGAGGACATTTATGATTGGTCCCAGCATTCTTGCAGCACACAATAAAACATTCAGTCGTTGCTTAGAGGCTCATTTGCATACTGCAAACTTTGCAATACAATAAAAGATAAGAAATGAACTGCCTGTCTTGTAAATGTGATGGTTATAAAAATGTAGATGCAACCAAACAGCACTGGCAAAACTTGCTTAATGTGTAATTAACAAAATGGGCTGTCATGAGACCGTTAAACGCACATTTAGAAAACAATGCTAGTGTTGTTTAGTTTTTTCCTTATCAGTCTAAAGTTCGTATTAGTTTGTGAGGGCTGATATCCCTATAGCATTAATACCTTATCCTGTATGAGACGCTGACTTGCATTTCATCTGTTCTCTACAGGGATGCGTTCATGTTGGCCCTGATAAACAGCGGCACCAGTTTCTTCGCTGGCTTTGTGGTCTTCTCCATTCTGGGCTTCATGGCATCCGAGCAGGGCGTGGACATCTCGAAAGTGGCCGAGTCGGGTAAGAGTCTCCCAATGCACAGTTTTAAATGCATGCTGTATTGATGGTATGCTGTATTTTCTGTATTCTAGAGCCACTGCAATGCACAGTTTCGTACTTTTTCTTCTCTAACTGATTGACTTAACTAGCTGATGAGTTAGAGAGGAAAAAACATGAAATTGTGCAAAACAGTTGGTGCTCTGGGTAAATTTGGTATAGTGTGCCCCATTTTCTAGGACACTGCCAGAAAGATTGTGTCTAAATGTGTTCAATAATTTAGTTGAAATCCAGTTGTTTCAAGTCCATACTGGTGAATGTTTATCCAAGGCTGGGGCTGATCGCACTACATTATTGATGGATTTTTTTCAAAATGTATGGGACATGAAAAGACCAAGCCGTGCAAAAATGTTGACATTTAACTGATCGACTTCCTGATTTTAGCAATATTTTGCATGTATGTACTTTTTTCATCAGTTTGAAAAAGAATGAACTGAGAAATGTTTCATTTGTATGTGTATTAAATGTGTTCAAAACTTATATTCATAACTGCAGTTGGGGGATTATTAATTTGATCAGATGTATGTGTTTATATGTGTATCTCAGTGAATGAGGATGAATGTAAGAGAGTTGTTTTAAAATGCGACTGTTTGGTATGTCAGTTTGTAAAATGATGGAATTTTCAAAATATTTATGTTATTGTGTGTGTGTGTGTGTGTGCGTGTGTGTGTGTGTGTGTGTGTGTGTGTGTCTGAGAGAGACAGAATGCAAGTTTCTATGTGAATGTGTGGGTGGGAGAGTGTAAATGTGTGTGAAGAAAAGAAAGAAAAAACATTTCCGTGTGTTTGTGCGTGTGTGTGCATGTGTGTGTAGGAGGGAAAAAGGGGTTGAGTGAAAAGTTAGTCATCCATGCCCTCTGCATTCATGCTAAACTACATCCTCATTTATGACTCTCACATGATAGATGGATACAGATTTACCTTGACGCCCTAATCAACATGTCACTGTTAATGTTCCTGTGAACTACTGTGTAAGACCTTAATCATCTTTCGGTGTCAACAAGTTACATCCTAACATGCGCCAGAGAGATTCAGACAAGATAAAGCTCCTTATAAACATGTCACGACTTGTTCTGTTCATCAAAGAGACATGAACCCTACACTCTGTGATTTCTGAAACAATTTGCATTTACATGTAAGTACATTTGTACTTAACACACTCCTTTCTGCGGGAATCCATTTCTTCATAAAATCCTAATTTTCTCACCATCAACACTATCTGCAATATAGTAACTTCACAACTTTACTGGAAAAATAAACCTTTTATGGAAGTAAAAGCATTTCTCTTGGTCCAGTTACCATTGTATGTTGACTGGCCACAATGAGAAGGGTAAGCTGCTGTTTTCAAATAATGTAAAAAGAATGAATTTGCCTCATCTGTCTGTAACTTAAGACTTTATAGGAACATAAATTATGCAAGTACACTATTGTTCTAAAACACAGAGTGTCTCTTGAAACACCATTTTGTGGTCTTTATAGTATTTCTTTCTAATATACAGTCCTGTGCAAAAGTCTTTAGCACTTGAGAAAATGATACTTAAAAGCTGTTTAATACTAATAGTAGTGTTAAGTTAGTGTTACAACATGAATATTACAATAAATGCAAATAAATTAATACAGTAAATAGAGGTTTTATGTATGGCAAAGAGTTCATTTAACAAGTTCCAGACTTCTCCTCATGGCAGCCCTTGTAGCTCCCATCAAAGACCCCTTCATTAGATTAAACTAGTTGTTAAATTTGTTGTTTATGGAATTTTATAAATCCACACGATGACTAGAGGTATATATCAAACATCTGGCATCAAACCTGTTTTCTTTTAACCAGCTCACAAAGTTATCAACTATTCTTTAGAAAAAAACAAATCTTTACATACTTTTACATGGTTTCTTACTTGTTTGCATTTACTCTACTGTACTTGTGTTTTTACTGGGAGAAGGAGACTCACTCCTGATATAAATGGTTTCAAACTATTTGCATAGGTGCCTAAGACTTTTGCACAGTAATGTGTTTTTCCCCCAATTTAATACATTAACATTTAGGTCAATAATAGGTCAGTAATGAAGTGCCCGTATAGTCCAGGTGGTCTCTCAATAATGCCACCAAACATGCTTTGGTGTAATGGCACAGATGAACCAGTTTTGGTTATCTAAAGAGCCTTTTGTAAATAAGAAATTAGTGAGACGTGCAAGGTTGAAGATCGTATTCTAAAGTCCAAAGATCCTCCATATAAAGTTATGGTTCTATAACAATTAAACCCTCCTACATTCAAGCCAAGAAAAAAAATCATGATCTGCTGTAGATTAGGCAACACAGTGAAGTCAGCAGGTAAAAGAGTTCATATGAGCCAGCTCAATCCAGAATGAGGTTCTATAGGATTTCACTTAACCCTGGACTTTAACCCTGGACAATGCTAGCGATTTTACTATATTTAGTGTGGAATGCTGTTGTAACCAAGCATGCTTTCCAACAATGCCTATGCATGGTATTGATTTTTAACCCACACATGCTTGAACATTTTTAAAGTAGTTTGTAATACAGTGAATCCCTTTAAGAAACATACATTTTGCATAAATACATATTCAATAGGCAAACTTATTCAGGTTCACATCAAAAATCATTCTACTAACTAATCACCCAAAGACTTGATTTCAGGTAGTTACAAGATGTATGGCCTCATGCATAGAATATCTTAAATATTTGTCTTACATGTATTGCTTAAGAAATACATTCAAGTCTGTCAAATAAGATGAAAATACTGCAGCTGTTAAAACATTAGTGATCAAAAACTAAGAGTCTTAAACTTGATTTGCAATTGGTTCCTGTTCTACTTTTAAAACATTTCCGTGAAGACATTTTACACAGCTCATTGAAGGTAAAGGAACAAACACATCAGGCCAAAATTCACTTAAGATGCCTTATGCAAGTGGCCGCACCACTGACTAAGTCATCTAGACCAAGATTGTTCAGTTTTAGTGAGAACGTTATTTAAACTATTATCATCAGTCAGTAGATTAAGCTTTATCTGGAAGAACGTTTTGCCAAAGAGGCTCAATCATTATCACACAATAGTCACTCTATGCTGATTTTAATTGTAATGTTGGGCAACTTTTTTAAAGGACCTGAAATTAACCAAGGCTGCTCTTTGAATTGGAAAATGAAATCATAAATGATCATTCTTTGTCAAGCTAAGCCACTGCACTAATCAAAGGTCCAAACTCACTGAGTGCTCTGGGTAAAGATTGTGTATCCCTAGTACACCGAAAAAGTGATGTGTGAAATGTACTTGATGAAAAAATTCCACATGAATAAAATATTTTACATGAACACAGTTTTGATAATATATATATAATTGCTGTACGCACATCATTTTTTTCTATTTTTTTAGTTTTCTATGTTTCTGAAACGTTCTAGGAAATACTTGTTCTTTTGGGACAGTGGAAGCATGAAAATAAAGACCTATATCCTTCGGTAATTGTGTTAATGGAATGTACTTTATTCATAAGGAATTGATGTGGAAATTCAACCCTTCACTTTTTCCTAGCTTGGTGTGCTTCAGCACTGAAGGTGCCCATTGTCCATGCATGCTGAAAATGCAGGGTCTGTTTCAGAGACAGTTTCACCTTGCGGCAGTGGACCAGCTTGCTATTGCACTTGTTGAGTCTAGGGAAAGGACAGCATGTTCTAGGCCCAGGGGAGAAAGGGAGAGAAAGAGAGAGGAAGCGAGGGAGAGAGGACGAAAGACAAAAGGAGAGGGACAGGATGTATCTTTTCATGAATCCGTCGTGTTACTGAGTTCATAATGTCACCTTCATTCTAATATTACACTTGAGTCTCACTGTTGCTGCTAGCGATGGGACATTGGCTTTGCATCACAGGAAGCAGTGTGCAGTTACAGTACACTGAAATAAGCAGATTGCCTCTAGTGTAGCATTGTGTGCGTTTGGGTGTGTATGTTCTTGTTTGAGAGAATGTGACAAAGAAAGTGTGGCCTGTATGTGGATTACGTGTGTGTGTGTGTGTGTGTGTGTGTGTGTGTAAGCCCTTGTCTGTCCTTGTGGTGTCTAATCTGAGTGTGAGAGTTCCATATGAACGTGCTGTGGAGCTGTCCTGTGTGAGTGTGTCCTCAGTAGAGGAGAATGTAACCTCAAATTGGGTCGTGTCATTATTGTATGCGTTAGTGACATAATATGGTAAATAACCCAAAGGGGCTTTTATTTTTTTTCCTTTTTCATCCAGAATCCGTTCAGGTCATAGTTAGAGGACGAAACAGATTTCCCCATCATGCCTTTGATGCTTTTACTAGTTATCCTTGATTGTTTTCAGTCCCGTTCTATATCTTGTGATTCATATCTATTAATTTATTATCTCTATATTATCTATATTTTGGCTTTAAGTATTAATTTAAGGATTATCTAACCAGGAACTTTGCCTCTTGAGATGTGCACATCTCGATTTCAAGAGGGGTCCTGGAGCTGACTGCCAATGCAGGTAAACTTCTGATATCTAATGTCAGCATTTACACCTCTTAATACAGCCCAGCCCGAGACTTATGCCTATAGCTACTGCAGCCATGGGGCGCACGTCCGGCCTAGCACAGCCAACCAGGGCCTTGCTGTTAGCGTCAGCTTTAGCCTAGCCTTAGCGTAGCGCAGCTAAATGCTAGCAATAGAAGCGTCCTCTGAAACAGGAGAAGTGCACCGCATGGTGGAAATCCAGAGCAGGGTACAGGAAGGGCCACCTACAGTATCCACATGACAACCCAGTCTAACCCCACTAAACCCAAACACTATTAAAAAAAACCCCACAAATTAACAAAGAACATTAACCAGTGACTGAAACCCACCAGATCTGTGGCTTTTCCCCCAAATCTAGATTGAGTTTGGTACTGAATAATAAGTGGTCAGTGTTGTTTAGTATGATTGAGGCCACATCTTTGCCGTTACTGACTTTGGCTGTTTTATTTAGAAATGGCTGCTACAGGGCAGTCATAAGAACAGGTCCTGTCTCTTGCAATCCAGTTAAGAAATCATGTCAGCTTATTTTAATCATACATTAAACAAAACCTCAGGAAAGATGCATTTCTGTTCCATTTTGCAATTATTTACACCCAGCAATTATTGCTGTAGAGCTAAAAGTAGACGACCATTTAATAGTCATATCCACAAGCAACATTCCAAATGGTAAACATGTATTTCAGTCCTATTCGTGCTCTACAAATTTGAACAAATTGTACAAACTGTTTAAATTTGACTGACTATAAACTAACAAAAATAACAGTGTACTTGTGTGGTAACTAACTATTATAATTAGTAGGTTTTGATAGGCTCCTCTAGATTTAACCTATACTCAAACACTTAATAAGAGAATGCCCCAGTTTGATACACGCTCTTACACGAAAGCATGCCAGTGCCCTACCTTTGCCATAATCTAATATTAGTAGTCACCACACACAAATGCAAAACAACACAAAACTCTTACAACTAACCTGCCTGACTGTGAATGAGAACACAGCTCTCACTAGAGAGAAACAAAACAAAACAGAAAAATATATAGACAAGAAGATTCCCTCACCCACCCCCAAACTGCCCCTTTCTTTCACACAATCTATAATTCAGGTGCACCTTTCTCTCTCTTTTCTATCTCTTTTTCTCTTTCTGCTCTTACTTCCCTCCTTACTTTTACTCTCTCTAATTCACTCTTTCTCTCTCTTCCTCTCTCTTTCTCTCTCTCTCTGCAGTTGGTGCTGTATGTGTGTAGGTGTGTTGGTGTATAATTGGCTGCCCCTGACCTGTGGTAATGAATGTTTCTTATGCTCCTCTCATGCCTACAGGGCCTGGCCTGGCGTTCATAGCGTACCCTAAAGCTGTGTCTCTGATGCCCGTGGCACCGGTTTGGGCAGCCCTCTTCTTCTTCATGCTGCTGCTGCTGGGGCTGGACAGCCAGGTTTGTGACCTTCAATCAACATCCCCCTGAGATTCAGTGTAAAGTGAAAGGAGCAACACACTCTATGTAGACACCACTGGCGCAAATTCAGCTTATAATAGAGGCCAATGGGTGGAGTTCCTTCTAATAAACAAGACTCAAGTCAAGTCAAGCAGGTGTTTCTTATCATTTTGGACATCTGCACAGTATACAGAGAAATGAAACGACGCTCCTCCAGGACCATTGTGCGAGACGAAAATAACACAATACTACACAACTGCAGGCAGGACAACACATAGTGCTAAAAGGAAATGCAAGACTTTAAAACACCAGAGCAAACAGTATCATTGTACAAGATCGGATGGCACACTGTGCAGCCACCAAAAAGCAAAAACTGTGAACTGTAGTTGTGAATACAGTCTTGTCAGATACTGTATTTTAGTAGCAACTAAATGTGCAAAAATGCAAAGATGTATGGGGTAAGGAATAAAAAATACAAATATTTTGCAAAGCTTACCATACAGCAACAACAGGATAAAAAAATGTAACAAAAATGTATGTTGTTTTTGGGGGGCAGTTAGGGTGGGATTCTTATTTATGGGGCAGCAGTTTAAGAGTCTATGTGTGAACATGTGCATGCTTAGTTGAAGGAAGCAGTTCAGTTCAGGAGTTTATTTGTGTGTGGCAAGTACAGTTCTGATTTCCCATTCTGGCAATGAAGGCCCATATAGTACGAAACCTCTTGTCGGGTCTCAGGAAGGAGAGTGTGGGTGTGGGAAGAGTGTGGGAGGGATGAGTGCGGTCATATACTATGATGGTGCCTTTGCAGATGCATTGTATGATGTACTTGTCCATGACAGAGGGTGACGAACACCCTGAGGATCTTTTCCACTGTCCTCTCTGTCCACTGTCCAATCTTGTGGTCTGAGGCAGTGCTGTTTCCAAACCAGACTGTAATGCAGCTGCTCAGGTTGCTCTCTATAGTCCTTCTGTAGAATATGGCTCTTCTCAGCTCCTCCATAGGAAGTGGAGACACTACCAGGCATTCTTGGCAAAAGTGTTGAGGTTCCATGTGAGATTCTCTGTAATTGGTGCTCTAGGCAGTCTCTACAGAGGAACCAATGATGTTCAGTGGAGAGTAAGCACATGCTCTCCTGGAGTCAACAACCATTTCCTTTGTGTTGAGACTGTCTTACCAAAGCTGTGATCAGTAAGTTCTATCCAGAACTTGCACACTGCAGTGACACAGTAAAAAAGCAATTAGCAAAAAAGTTACTTTCACTTTCCTGAAGGCTTTCTTGTATGCATGGTGATGAGAAGGAGCCTGGGAAAACCCCAACTGCTAATGATTTTAAATTGCAGACCTGTTAGTCACTTATTAATATATGTATCTAAAGTGTTAATTGAATAGGCTTTAGGTTGCCGAGGCCTTTAGTCTTGAGATACGTACATAGTCCTGAGTTAAGTAGGATATCAGGCTTTGATCAGACTAAAGGAACTGCTGAAAAGCCTTTCTGACACCAACACCAAAAATCCCCAGTGGCCACTAATGACACATGTTCCACTTTCAGTTTTGGCAGGGAGGTTTTGGGGAGCCAGATGTCCCAGTCTCACAAGTGATCATTCAGTTAAAAAGTGAGAGATACTCTCTCTTTACTAAGAGCGATTCGAAGTCAGTTCTAATCCATTTAATTTGCTTTTTTTTCTATTCTTTTACAGTTTGTTGGAGTGGAAGGTTTTGTGACTGGCATTCTTGATCTTTTCCCTGGAAAGTATTACATGCGGTACCGTCGAGAAATTGCTGTGGCGATCTGTTGTTTATTGTGCTTCATTATAGATCTCTCCATGGTTACACAGGTAAATGTCCTTTGAAAAGGTTTCATTCATTAACTGGGTTGGTCGGTTACAGTAAGTGTCTTTTGGGCCAACTGTCAGAGATAACATTCACAGAGATTACATACACTGTTACTATGATAAGAGAATTGTAGTTTATGATAACCCTACCCATATTAGACAATCATTCCCTGACTTGTTTAAAATTGTGGTGATATGACCGAAATCAATTTGCATTTTTATTGCAAGGTAGTTTTTGAAGGTGTTCTAACATTCTGAAATGATTGGACTGTTTGTGTGTTTGTGCGCAGGGGGGGATGTACGTCTTCCAGCTTTTTGACTATTATTCAGCCAGTGGTATGACCCTGTTGTGGCAGGCATTCTGGGAATGCGTGGTTGTCGCCTGGGTTTATGGTAAGACTCACTTTGAAAACTTCCTATTGTAGCGTCTGGGACTTTTTACCAAAGCAAATGTTTTTCAGTTCCAGTCCTAGGACTCTGAACTGCACAGTTATACAAATTTCCTGTCCCAGGCAAAAGCCCCTATCCTGCAGCTAAAGACTACCCCTACTGTGTGTGTCTGCAGGTGCTGACAAGTTCATGGATGACATCGCCCGTATGATCGGTTACCGGCCTTTCCCTTGGATGAAGTGGTGCTGGTCGTTTATCACTCCATGTGTTTGCATGGTGAGAGTCAGTATGGAGAAATACCTCCATCAATTCTGGCTCTAGGTCTACTTCCAAGCCAGTTCTCCATGCACACCCCTCATCTAGTCACACAGACCACAGCTTAGTGCTGTTTAGTGTGTCCCCTGCTCTACCTCACCTGAATTAACAGACCAATTAGCTGCTAATTAGCTTAATCAAGCATGCAAAAGCAGAAAAACACTTAATTAAGGTCATGCCTTAAACTGTTCACAAAAGAAAAGAGAATATCTTAGCAGACATGGAACACCCACAAACCACAGCACAGTCACAACAGAACGTGACAACTGTCACACAGCATTGCCCGAGCATTAGTTACTGTAAGAAATCATTCACTTGAATCATGGATTTTGTTCCCTATACTAGTGATCTATATAGTGTTCCCATTTTCACGCAGGGGACAGTGATTACGAAACATTTCAACAGCAGCTCTCTAAGACCAGGACAGACTAGAAAGCACTTCACAGAATGCAGCCTTGTTTAATTATTAAGGTGTGTTCATGCCCTGAGTGGGGAATGAGGTCAGCTTCTGCTGCTGGACAATCAGTAATAGACAAGAGGTGTGAAATTCAGTGTCAAGAGCATTTTGTTTTTAGAGTGGACACTGAACCTGAACCTGTGTTTCTCACCTCCAGGGTATATTTCTGTTTCACCTGCTGAACTACAAGCCTCTTACCTACAACAATGTGTATGTGTACCCGTGGTGGGGGGAGGTCATTGGCTGGTGTCTGGCTCTCTCCTCCATGCTCTGCATCCCCGTTAGCCTCGTGTACAAGTTCTCCGCAGCCAAGGGAACCTTCAGAGAGGTGAGGGCTCACACATACGATCTGTTCCGAGCATTCCCAGTAAATTTGTTACTGATGGATGAAATCTTACACTTCAGGAGACTTGACTGAACACCGTCAAATTAATCTGTTAACACTCCAGGAATTTATTTATTTTTTCTACCTGAAATAATATTCACATATTTCTGCTCAGACTAGCTGTAAATATATTATTTTGGCCTTGGCCTTTGATCAACTATCATTAGGCCTTTAATAGTAAGGTAACAAAACAATAATCTGCCTTATGATTTGTTTTAATATTTGATAAAAAAAAAAAAATCAAATATGTAGTCATCTTTGTACATAAACCAAAGGCAATTCTTTGATTATTCTCTTATAATCTGTAATGTGTTACACAGAATCCATCAAAGCTGTGATAACATGACTCCCATTCCACTGACATGAGTAAAAATTAGTTAGTAGTGAACAAGGCTTAAGACAAATCGCCTTTAGTGTTTAAGGAGTTAACATTTACCATCTATTGGACACAAACAACTTCATTTCAACAGCGAGGATTTAACTGTGCAGATTTTAATTACGGGTGGGGGCATTCCTCAGTTCTGCTTCTGATCCTACTTGAATCAAATTCAGTTCAGCTGTGCTAAATTTAACTCAGCACAAGTATGTTTCCCTCCGCAAGGGTTCAAATGAACACTGTTTGGTTTTACTGTGTACACAGCGGTTAGACAGAGTGATGAAGTTACATTGTGCTTATGCCCACAATTCTCCACACAGCTGCATATTTTCAGTGTCAAACCAAACACTTGAACCAACAAATACCAGCGCACACCACTCATCTAAACACAATAATGTAATCGAGCCCTTTGCGTGAGTTTTGTATTTGGGGCAGCAATTCCTCAGTGACTCATTGTCATATGAAAGTCGTGTGTTTAATTCGAGTAAGTGGGCTAATATCTTTCCATCGATTTTTTTTTTACTACTGGAAATAGAATATAACGTCTTGTCTGCGATGGCGATCAGCCCGAAAAATAGCCATAGAGAAAGAATGCCAGCTGGGAGTTGTGAGAAAAAAATTCACCCATCATTTGGAAAGGAAAGAATGACTGGAAAATACTACAGTGGAAAAAACCTCTGACATACTGAAAAAAAAACCCTGGAAAAAATCCCAGGAGGCTTTAAAATACAGAAGTCCAGCTTTGTGTCCAGACGATTCTCACTAAGATGAGCATGAAGAGATTGGGCCCCTGCTTGTGTTCCATTAATCACTGATTTATTCAGCATTCCATGAAAATCAGACCGCCATCTGCAGATAAAATGTAATTTATGGCTCTGTCTAGACTGCAGCACTGAATTATGCATTTTTTCAAAGATAAAAGTGTAACAGTACAGCAGGTTGAATCTGTAGCCTAAAACAGCCGATAAGAACAATTCAGTTCACGTTATTAGAATTACTAGCCAACATTAATCTTTATAGCTCTTCTCTTTGAGACTACCGAGGAAGCTTTCTAAAAATACTACCCTCTGTGTTTTGTTATGATCGGGAACTTAGGAAACAAGGGCCAGATTTAAACCTACGTAGTAGGTACATGTCTTACAGATAAACAAGCCTTGCTGTACACTAAATGCATTCAATTTCCATGAACAAAACATATAATGCTAAAGATTCCCTAAATAGCATTTTGAAGTAAATTAGGATAAAGTAGTAAAAAATAGGAAGTCTCATGATTTTCTTCTTCCTTATCTACAGCGTTGGGAAAATCTGACCAAACCAGTGTGGGGTGCCCATCACCTGGAGTACATGGCGCCTGACACGGACATTAAAAGCCTGGCCTCCCTGTCCCCAGGCACCGAAGAGAACAAGGTCATCATCTTTGAGAGCGTCATGTAGACTGATCTGCAGGAAAGCACACACCTTCCCTCCAAAGACAAGCTGCTATGAATGTCTGCTTGGATTTTAATGTATTTCCTTTAGGGGTGCACAACATACCAGAGGCTAGTATTACTCACTGATAAATTGGATTTATTCAGCCGCTAGTTTCACAATTTTCTTCTTCTACTTGGCTTCTCCCGATGAGGGGTCGCCACAGCGGATCAACCGTCTCCGCGAATCTCACAATACCGCCAATAAATACAACCAAAAATGTATCATCTTTTTTGTTTTTAACCTGTCTTACTGATTCACATTTACATTATTATAGTTTGTATTGATATTAAACTGAAAAATAGTCAAACTTGGTATTGACCGCAACATGGTCTTAATATCGGTTATCATTTATTGACTCAGAAATGACATATCGTTGCATTCCTAATTTGAATTGATTTCTAACTGCATACAACTAGCAGAGCAGTGAGTCTGCAGACAGCTGGTAGGGAAGATCTTCCTGCTTAAAACTGCTGCTCTTTCTCTCACTCACAAAAATAAAATGAGTGCATTCAGCAGAATGTGCACTGTAAATATCTCAAATTAGCAGCTGGCTAACAGCTTGTCTTTGGAGGGATGGAAAAGGGGTGTGAGACCTGCTCCTGGGTCAGGTAGGGCAGAAACAGCTGAGGTGTAGCTCAATCTTACCCCACACAACGGGGCAGAATTCCCACAGACCACTTCACACAGTCTAACGCAAGTTTTCTTGACACTCACACGCACCGGCTCCGTGTGCTTGGTATGGAGGGTGTTATAGGGCAGCAGGAGGAGATGTATTGGCCTGTTCAGCTTAATTCCAATCAATTATTATTCATTTTACTGACAATTTAGACAAAGATGAAATTGGATCCACTGCAATTCTAAGTGAGGGTCAAAATGAATGAACCTGTGATATCTATAATAAAACTGTCCCAAATATCTTATAACAGTATTAATGGATTAATGTAAATGTATGTACAGTTGTATAGTTAAAAGAATAATGATTTAGGGAGACTTTGAAGTAGTTTTTTTTTCCTTTCTTTGTCTGAGATACAAATCATTCAGTAAATCATTCAGAAATCATTCAGTAAAAATAATATAAATAAACGGTTTTCAACAGATAAGGCCATAATGAAAAAAAAATCATGAAGGTCTCCTTATGACTGCTGACTCTTAAGTTTTATCGAATGTGTCTGCGAGCATTGTGTGGAAAACACAACTCAGTTCAACCTGTGTGCCAAAACAGCATGCTTTATTCCATCTCTGGCCACGTTCGCCAGGGATCGGGTTTGGTTGCCATAAACAATCGAGATTACGTCTGCCTAGTTAAGTTCACTGTGTTTACCGTTTTTGTGCTACGTCTTGTCAGTGAGTGGTTAATTTTCGGAGATTTCCAAAACGGCTGTGTCTGTAGAGGGAGAGCCGCTCTTATGAAGGAGGGAAATGGAGCTTAGTGAAGGTGCCTGCAAACCAAATGATCAGCGCTGCACTTTGTCTTTCTTTTATTATCAGATCTTTGTTCATTTTTGAAGATTTGAACACTAAACCTGGAGCCAGCCTGGATTTTAAAGCTGTAGTGTGACATGTTGACGTGAATGAATGAAATGTACAAGGGTAGTTAGATTCAAGTGAGGTGTGAGAATGCTGAACAGGTCTATTAAGCATTAATGTACTGTAGTTCAGAGCAGGCTGTGTTAAGACGGGAGGGGGAACAGACTCAAATGTTGCCACAGAAAGCAACTGCAGGGGCTTTTTGCCAACGTCAGTAGTGGACTATTAAACAACAGAGTAGCTCTTTAGCCTGAGGCCTCTGCAGTGATGATATACAGCGTAAGGGGTGACACTTAGTTGCCAAACTTTGCCTTTTATTGTTTGTCTTAACTCAAGAGCCCACTGTTGAGCATCAATGGCCAAGTTTCTAGCCGGCCTTCCAAAGACCTGGCCTAATCACAAGAGCTGTGGGAATTCTGCCCTGTTCCTTTATCATATTTATTATTATAGAGAACACACTAAGCCATCCTAACGTCATTGTAGAAATAATTAGAATGTAAAACGGTAAACTCAATAATGTAAGACTTCAACCTACATTTGCACATTGTTGTAAAATAATCTCGCTAGCACTTTTTAATCGTGTTAGGATACGACTTTTTTTTGTTTGTTTAAGTTTTACATATTGTGAAATAAATTAGAGATTTATTTTGTGAAGGCTTTTATTTTGCTGATATACACAAAAAATCTCTCTATATATATTATAAATATGTATTGAATATCTGTGTGGTATATTTTGGAAGTTTGCTGCAGTATGACTTTTTGATAAAGACTAAACTATGGAAAGGGAGTTGTTAATGAAATGCTGCAATCCTGTTGCAGAGAGGAATGCAAGTCAGCACATTGGATTGATTTTATTATGGATATCAAACGCTTGTGTGTATTTGTGTGCGTTGAATACAGTATTTTTCACTGACCACCCAGGGAACAACTCGTGATAAGATTTTGTACAACCTATGAAAAAGATTTTGCCCTACTTCCAATGAAGATGAGAAGTCAAATCCCATTTGCGTGTAAAAATGACTAAATTGGATATTTATCTCCATGTATTTAAGGAAAACGTGCAATCCTTTGATTTGATTTAAGGTTCTGTTCCACTGTTGGACAGAGATATGGATCGCATTTATTCTTGCATTGAAATTCAGAGGATTTAAGTAAGTGCCCCTTAGTCAGAGAACATTAGCCTCAAAAGCACTTTCCAGTAGTTTGGAGCTCAAGGCCTTGATCTGACCAAAACCAGCAAAACTGCCCATAATGCTGACCAGGTGTGTTTGAGTCAGTCATTATGACACACTAAAAGCATTAGCCACTTTCAAGTTTCTCCCTCTCCAGTCAATACACTTGCAGTCCTTTTATCCAAACAGGACCCTGGGTTGGTCAGTTAATATGTTACGTAGTTATTATGTGTTTAAAAAAAAGTGAACTGTACATTACCAAAAAAAATTCTTTCATTTCTTGTGCTTTGCCAAATTTTTCTTGACAGTATCTTTGGCCCAAAGACTCGCTAACAGAGAAGCGTAGACTGTGTGTAGTCTAGGTTTGTAGTCATTTGGATCAAAAGGGAAATCTTTGAGAAACACATGAACAGTTCTCACATATTAGAGTGTAATTTTGACACTGAATTAAACGTCAAACATTTCTGCGTTGTTAAACTTTACTATAAAGGGAGACGGTCCTTATATTAGAATAATATAAATTAACGATATAAATCCACTAAATACAATCAGCATGTCTTATTAGAGCTATAATGTACTTAATTATTAATAAGAATTAAGATGAAATACGTATTAACTAACCAGTGTTACATTTCCCAATGCACTGCCCAAAAGCAGAACCTTTTCCAAACATATACTAAATATCTCACTGTAAGTTCATTTAATCAAATACATTTAATGAAATGAAGATGATAGTTAGGACATTACGTTTTGAAGCCGAACACTCTGAAAGTAAACACTCTGCCATGCTGCCAGGTACGAGGTAGAACAGAACATAAGCACAGAGCCTGTAAAGTCTTAGTGGTAGACTGTAAAATCCTTTGGGTGAGGATACTGTCTAGAAGCTTCTCATTAGCACTGTTAATTTGGTGATTAACTCAGTGAAATCTTTTGTTGTTGTGCTTTGTAACATACTGTGAGATGTAACCATGGTCTTCCATTCGTAAGCTGAAGTAGTAATAACAGAAGTTAAGACTTGTACAGTAAATGTCATTGACCACGCAGGAGCTGATCACCGATCTTGCGGTATCCCTCACCATGTAAAGGGCTTCATGCTTTATACCACTGTGATTGTGCTGAAGATCCACTCGCCCATATCAAAGCAACAAATGGCAATAAACTAACTCCATGGGAACATGTTTTGTGTGTGTGTATATATGTGTGTGTGTGTGTGTGTGTTCTTCGCTTATCTCGGAAGATATAGTGGCAGATAGTCACTCTTATAAAGGATGTCTATAGAGGGCTATGAGATGATGTAGGACTTGAGATGATGCATGTCTGCAAATTCACTTTAAAAATAAAGTTTAAAGCGTTGCCACATTAAAACACCTTTAGGTCCCTAAAGAGCCTTCCACTGCATCCAAGTGTAAAGAGCCTTCTACCTTTTTTTGTTTTTTAAATAAGTTTCATTTAATAAAGATTCTAAGTGAATTAAAGGTGTTTCGTTCGAAGTCTACATTCAAGCTAAGATGCATTTATTTTGAAGTGCAAAGCCAGTAGAGATAGAAACTCAAAGCTAGAAATTAAAAGTTTTTTACTGTCCAAACTAAGGGTGGGCGATTATGTAAAAACATTACAATACTTCAAGGAAATTTCATGATCTACTTCGTAACATTATACTTTTATATATTTTACTTATATAGCTATATAATTTTTCTAACCTGTCATAACTTAGGGAAGACAAAATGAACCATGGTTGCCACATTTAAAAAAAAAACATTTGAAAATGATTCGTATAAATGAATTTTATTCATGATTTCACATTGTTCCATTATTTCACTACTCTAAATCCAACCAGGAATGATCCTCACTTAATAATACATATTTAAAGATACATTGTGGCTGTGAGTTGGTCACAGGTTATCACAGCCAAGAACTTATTCAGGAAAACACGACTTTTAAAAACAGAGGCACAAAAAAGCAAAGAAGCTTTAAACAATATTTCAACCGTTTCAGTATTATCTGTTCCTTCTCACAAAATAATACATTTGGATTATGCATAAAACGATGTGTATGAAACGAGATCATTACATGATACGAAGTTCACTTCCACTTTTTCAATACTTTTAGGCCCAGTTAACCCAACAGAGATTTGCTCCAGTCAGTCAGTAAAGTATTCCATAGCCCAATTTGTTTGCTGAATTGTAATTTCCAGTTAAAGTTAGCTCCAGTTTGTTTGGCTGTTCTGTCATCACAGCTGCCGAATGAAAAGTTTGCACTGGGCAACAACAGGTTCAGAATCTGATACAGGCCTGCTGTCACACCCTTCTTCAGAATCTTATCAAATGAACTGCAGTTCAAATATGATCTTTATTTTCTAGTTTTATGCTGAAGTAGAACATTTAATATCTGAAATGTGATATCATTATTGTGAACAAAACAAAGTTCAAATCCACAACATTAACAAATACTGCCATGTTGTCCATCCCAAGTCTTAACATAGAACTATTCCAGGACCTTTAGTTTTAGGGGTGTAATCTGCAAGAGTGCAATAATCTTGCAGTCCAAACACTGTATATACAATGTGTTTAAATAGCACTCCTAAATAGCACTTTTCTTAAACCTTAATGTAACTACAAATTGGCCTTCATGTGCACAAAAACCAACCACAACCATGTTGTTTTCAAACATATAAATAAATGTTCGAAAGAACTCTGTCCCAGATCTTCCAATGAATCTTGCACTGTCCACCTGCTCTCCTGAACTTCCATGACCGCACAGTTCACACACCAGGAGTTACAGTGCAAGGGCCAGCTATTACTCTGATGCGGTTCAAACTGGTTTTACTGAAGAAAGGCCCAGTTTGTCCAGCCAGGGCAGCTGCCATATTAAGCGTGGGCAGTGGTCCACTGAAGCCTGCTGGCTATGTTTAGCAGGCCAGTTTCTGCTCTATTCCTGACCCTCTGCGGTTTGTTGGACAACAGCTGAAACCTTCCGGTAATGCAGACTCCATCAGCCCAGTGACACAATCATGCATGCTGAATAGTGAACACACACACACACACACACACACACACACACACACACACACACACACACACACACACACACACACACACACACACACCTGGTTACATCCCTTGATCAGCTGGTGGCTTTTGTTCCTTAACTGTGCTGCATCGACTCCTGAAGTTAATCACACAAAGACAGTTGGTGACTAAGACAGATAAAGCAGAACCACTGCGATTGCGCCAACATTTTTGGTTTGGTTTCATCATTTCAGTGGCACTCATACAGTGTGCTTGGGGTCCAATCCAGGAAATGTTTGAAATATTTAGCAGCAGACAGTTCTATAACATGGTGCGTTAAGAAGAGACTTTCCATTCCGGGATAACTGCCAGTGTAGCATTCCAGTCCAGAATACAGTAAGTGAATGAAGTTCTTTCACAAAATGTTACAGCTGAGGCCACAGGCGCATTCCAAACATTTCTGAGTTCCGTGCAAATGCAGCCTCCGTGGGCCCCCTTCTCATCTCTAGAAAATATTGGAAAATAATTACATCAACTGTCTATCATCACTGCTCCAATAAAGCATGTTCACATTTAATAAGGCGTACGGTTTTGGTAAATTCCATCAGCATTTCATTTAATGAAGGATTGCTGGATGGTACCAGGCTCCTGTCGGGAGAGGCTTGAAAACTGTTAGGTTAACACAAAGTTATTTGCTTGATTGGTTGTAGTGGGTAGTTGCTGCCATCTACACAAAACCCGTCTTAATATGGCACTTTTGTATCCATTTTAGTGAACAATTTAAAATACAGGGTAAAATATAATACATAAAATATACAGGAGAAAAATACAGGGAAAGTTAATACATACAATACAAGATTTTTTTGTACAGGCCACATAATGGTTTTTCCCCCTTGAAATTTACATAAACTTATTCAGTTCCCTTATTTTCACTTAGGAAACAAAACATGACATTTATTAGCTGTAGTTCCATACCTTTAAATATCACATTCTCATATGGCCTGATACTTTTGTTTTATGCATATTATATATACCAAGATTCACTTACTACTGGCACAAACCATTAACTACGCATTTTAGTTCTAGAGGCCTTCAATAGTCACCTCTACTGTTAACCAAGCTGTTGGTAAGAGCCAATGGGTTTTGCACTGTAAAGCAAGAATTAATATGTATTTGTTTTCTCGTGCCCGACCTCTTCCTTTTGTTGATACACTGTGGTGATTTAACTGTTGAAAGCTGACTCATTTTTCCAAACACACACTACTTCATCCTTGTTTTCTACAGGTCAAAATCAATTTTCCATTTCCACTAGCCCACTGAAGAAAGGCCTGGGAGCATGGTTGCTTTCCCTCGTGCCAATGGAATAAATGACACAGAATCAAGCTAGGAAACTGGATCCTCTGACCTTCGGGTAGAGGAGCTTGGACCTCTCTAGATCTACTGATAGAAGTACAAAAAACCTTCAGAAAGTCAACTCTCTGAGGTTTGTGAAGAGAGGCCCAGACTGTGGGCTGCGAGATAAGGCTTCAGGTTAAATATTCAGGTCAAGTTCTTCTGATTAGAGAATGTGGGTTGAATGAGTAAACAGCTCGGAGTGTGTGAACCTGCTCGAAGCATTTTCACCTCGTTAAGTGACCTACATTGAATACTATCTACTACAAACTACCTACCGCAGAAGGCCAGAGAGAGAGAGAGAGAGCACTACAACCATTACAGCTGGAGGTTATCTACATGAACAAACAGTCCGCATATCTTATCTAAGCACTGTATTTTGCACACAGGTACAGTACAAAACATTCTGATAAGAATCTCTGATAGTATACGATAATTTCTGTTCATCACTGCTGTTCCTTCTGATTTTCATCTGTGGAAAAGAAGCATACAGCGTTTGTGCAGTGTATGATGAAGGGAACAGTGTAGCAATGTAGGTGGGTAGATGTTAAGGAGATCTCTACTATGTAGGCAAGTAGGTGTTCCAGTAGCATCTGCAAGCAAAGTTTGGCTCTTTCCTTTAAAGGAAAATTTCACAGATTGATCCGAGGTCTGCATACCTCAGCGGTCAGTATTCAGTGGTCCTTGAAAGCTTGTGAACGTAAGGTTACATACAAATTGAGGAAATTCAAGACAATTGTTACTCTCCCCAGGAGTGGACAACCACCAAAGACAACTTACGTGTGTAACAGTTTTCAAGGTTACAAAGGAACCCAGGGTAACTGTTCATCACATTAGCTAAATTTCCACCCTAAGGTGAACATTGAACAACAGTGGTGGGCATGGCAGGGTTGCAAAAGAGAAAACAGGTGACAGATGAGGCCAGAAAATAAATTTTAAATGAGAAGTGTAATGTTTGGTTAACACTACATTCCAGCATGAGAACCTTATTGTTTCTGTGAAACATGGCAGTGGTAGTATCATGGTTTGAGGCTTTTTTTTACCGCATCTAGGTCAGGACGGCTTGCAATCATTTACAACGAATTCTGAATTATACCAGTGAATTCAAAAGAAAGATGTCAGGACATCTGAACAGAATCTCAAGAGAAAGTGGGCCATGAAGCAAGACAACAGCCTTAAGAGCACACCCTGTTCTACCATAGCATAATTAATGTTTTAAAATGACCCACTTCTGGTAACTGATCAACAGTTACCAGAAACACTTAGCTGCAGTTAGTGCTGCACAGGGAGGTCACATCAGATATTGAAAGCAAGGGTTTGCACACTTCTGACAGTCACAGATATGTAATATTGCATCATTTTCCTGAATAAATAAATGGCCAAGTATAATATTTTTGTCTCACTCACTCACTCTCTGTAACTGCTTAATCCTCACTGGGGTCATGGGTACCCAGAGCCTGTCCCTGGGCAAACGGGCACGAGGCAGGGACTCGTAAATCTTTTCATTGCAATCTTTATCTACTTTTAAGTGCTCACAAACGTTCAAGCCCTATAGTATACACAGTCATTTTGAGTGGTTAGATACAAAATGGTTCATCACAGAGAAACTTAACTTGGATTTCTTTACATTAATGGTGATAGGAACCACGGGATGGAATGTCTACAATGCAATTATACCCATTCTATTTACCAGCAAGTAGTTTGTGAACTGTACATTGGTAAAATTGTGGCTAACCTAAAAAAAAATACACGCTCTTGAGGGATTTACACATGAATGGATTTTTTAAAATACATGTTAAGCTAAAAATGTCTTTCAAAACAATCATAAAACAATGCCTCAGGCATCAGGAAGTGAATTCATAACAATCATGAAATTAAGAGGGAGCTTTTAGATGCATTAAGTGCTTTGGACGTCTGGTTCTTATTACCACCACCACCACCACCATTAACGATTCTAATTCTGCAAGAGAATTAATATGTTTACATTTAACCATTTAATGGTGCAGAAATTGGTCAAATCACCCTTTACACAAATGGTCTAATCAATGATCTATTTACATCTTTTACTACCATATCTTACCCACTACTTCCACAACTGATTTCCACAGTTTAGTACTTTAGTTTTCAAATGTTTACTACTGTATAATACTGCCAGATTCTATAATCCCAGGTGAACAGTTACTACCAATGAGTAGTTTAACCTTATTTTTCAAATGATTACCACTGTTTCTAGAGTCTAGAGCCATATCAGATTTATCTGTTTATTATTACTATTTCATCATTGTCCTCAATAAAGTATGTTTGTCTAATTTGGGATCTTTATCTACGTTTAAGCACTGACAAACTTTAAGGCCCCCATATTAAATGATATCTGTTTCTTATTAATACCTCAGTTTACCACATTTTTTTTTTCAAACACTTCAGCCAAAGGTGTATTAACCGATCATGTGTTAGCAAACATCAGAGGGAAAAAATGCAGAACAGGGTCAATCCAGCACCAGGACTGAACATATTATGTGTTATATTCAGGGAACATGTGGTAGAGTTACTGTCATGAGCCCATTTCTTGCACTACCCACAGGGTCTCCCGTGTGTTCAGGCCCTGCGGCTTTGCTTCCAGCCATGTGAGGCTCCACCAGTAGGTGTCTACCTTCTTGTTTAGAGGAGCCATGATCTAAAATGTCACTGTTGATATTTGGATTAATGGGGCCATGCACTACTAGGTCTACTACAGTCTCAGGTCACAAGAAGCAGGAATGGAAGCTGGAGCCCAACAGTCAGTCCACAGAGCTGATCAGACACAGACGTTGAGTAAGAAAAAAGCTGATGTGTTGATCACATGAAAAAACAAAAGCACTTTATAATATTCATGTGATACTTCCCATTATTTCAACAGACTGCAGTACTCTACAGGAAGTGCACAGGGTCATAAGGTTTGCACTGAAACGTCGCACCTTAAAAGATGAAATTGCTTGTTGCACAGACAGGACTTTGAAGGATGATGCCTAGATTAACATTTATTAACTACTAATAAAGTGGTGGTTGATAGAATTAGTTGCAATCCTTTCCCTTACCCAAGTGTAGGAGTCTGCCACTCTCTGACATGTAACATGAGAAACAGTGTTAATATCACAAATAACAACCTCAAGTGTTCCATTGTTTGTAACAGTTCTGCAAAGCCAATACCGAGTACAGCTGAACTTTTCACAAGTGCATGACTAAACTGGATGGTTTTGTTCCCAGCAGTCTGTAAAATATTTCACAGCCCATTCTAGATTTGGCTCATTTCTGGTAAACTCCACTGTTTAGTCATTCCACCATCATGGCAGCCAATGTAAAAGCCGGTTAATGGGCAACAACTGGAATTTGATGTAGGCCTGCTGTCACACTCTTTTCCAGAATCTGGTCAAAAGAACTTTGGTTCAAACATTACTTTTTAAAAGCTATCTAATATGTTGAATCTGTTTTTGCATCAGCTAAAGTAGGATATTAATGGTAATGGTTAGCTGAACCACAAAGCGAGATGCTGCTCAAAAGAAACAGCTATTTTGGGAAATGAAACACTTTTCAACCAGGTCAGATTGTTCTGGTGGATCATAATTCATTAAGACAGGAAAGACAAATCAAAGATGTACGGCTGACCTACACCTTATCCAACTTTTGATGAAGTCTGATAATGAACCAAGTTGGATAAGAGAGTATAATACAGGAGATAACTCAGTAAATTACACTCCAAGTGCTGCAGTGTTCAAGAACGTGCCTGAGACTGATCTAGTACAAGGTGAATGAATAAATAAACACTTTTGCTGTGAATCACATTATTGGGGCAAAAGTACTATGTTATGCCCGTAAAACTTATAGTTGGCATACTGAGTAAAGGAATGGGAACAAGCGTTTTAGTAGGACAGGCAGCAAAGTGCCTAAAGATACAAGGAGTCTGGATAAAGGTGTTGCAACCAGTCAATATTCAGCACCACCAGCATACTGATCACTGTCTTATCATCTGGAATCATCTGTACCTGTTTCTTCACTGGTTCAGGACTTCAGTTAGATGGCTTTGTTTTGCTTGAATGGTCCATACATAAGTCACTGTTCACACATAAGTTACAAAAAACAAAAATATTCTTGTGAAACTTGTCAGGGATGGGGAGCCTTTGAGGAACAAGTGAACTATTCCTCAAGGCTACAAATAATACATGCATAAACCTGAGAGAAAAAAAAACGAACAAAGATTTTATGTGTTAACTGAGACTTTAATGGATATAGTTCAACTTCTCATTTGAAGCACACTGTCAAACATGGAACCAGTGATAAACTGCAGCATGCAGAGAAGAGTAAATTGGCCAGAATATCCTGTCTGATTTCAAACACAGCACAAAATATGTTTGAAGTCACAAAGAACGTTTTTTTAGATGAAGAGTACAGTAATGTGTCTTTTTTTCCCCAAAATGACGATGATGACGATGAAATGAATGCAGATAAGAAAGACTGAGCACTGCTTATGCACTTCACTGCTACATTTGGTAATGCAGATGATAACGGAACAAAGCAGAAAAAACCCTAAACATTCCAAGCATGTCATGTAGCATGTACATAGCCTAAACTCATCTGGGAGATATCCATCAAAAGAACACTTAAAATCAAAACTGACACCCACACAAATCCATCTTCCAAAGTATTACAAGACTGAACAACCAACCCCAAATACACCCTCAATAAACATAAGCTGACATGAAGTTCATAAGACAATTCCTGGCTTAATATTTCAACCACATGCATTCTCAGAAGAAACCAAATAGTAAACAATGATACAAAAATAGGAAAACGCTTTATGTAGCTCAACAGTCAAAGAACGATATCCCATTTGACCCAGAATCATCCACTTTTCCGCCTCAACTTTTCCTCACTTTCTGGCAAGCCTTTATTTTTAACTCTCATTTAAACTCTTGTGGATGATCAGGGGCAGTTTAACTCGTGTGTACAGGTTGAGGTTTCCTTATACTGACGAGTGTCATGTGTCACCGCTCTAATGTTGTGCTGAGCTATTCAGTTACAAGGCCAGTCAGACCTAGGCAGCTTAGCACCTTCCACTGCTTTCCTCATCCTTTCAATGTCAACTGATCCATAAGTGTGTAAACTACAAGCAGTCATCTGGACCTGTAGCTGAATGACACTTCACAATCTCACAGTCTCACAATCATCAGAAACATCAGCAAAGTGAGTGGTTGGGGGGTGAAGGGGGTCAAAAGGTAGCATTAATGCCATTTCAAAACCTCTACAGATGTAGCAATGTTCTGAAATGCAATCTAGGCGGAGGACGCTTGACCATTCATGCAAAGACACTGCAAGTCCGCTTGCTGCTCGGCCAGATTCATATCACATTATACTGACTCAGTGGAATAAACCTGCCACAGCCGGAATAAACTTGTCCACCGTGTGTTCTACTTTTACAACATTAGAAAGAGAGTCATCTCAGCAGAGAATAACAAAAGAAATATTTTCCAACGCAAAAGGGGGCGTTTAAAAAGGACAAGAAAACGAAAACAATGAAGGTTGATTAAGCAAATGTAACCTGGCTGAACTTTCTTTTAAGTTTACTGGAAATATCCAGTACTGGACAGATGCAGCAAAGCTTCTAGATGCACCAACTCCTCCAACATTAACCAGCAAAAGCCACACATAAACACCAAAGCCCACACATATTTTGCCCTGGTTTCGATTCCATAACCAAATTTTGACATTTATAAACAACACGACTCTTGGCATTCAATCGTCTCCTTTTAAGGCATAATAACTAAAACAAATATTGTAAAACATTTTGTGCAACTGAAAGCTTTTATCCTCAAAACAATTGTGTAGATTTTTGTTTGCCAGCTTAAGATTATCCTCTTAATGCACCGATATTTCTTGGTCCTTTTATTACAATAGTAACTTAATAAACATTATGAGGAACAGAAACCCCTGCAAAAACAAAGAACATAAAAAAGTGGAGGACAAACAACTCATATTTAGGACAAAAATGTCATGTAAGCTCATGACATACATGACGAGGGGGGGCTATTTCACCAAATGCTGCGATACTAGAAGTGAAGCATACAGGAACGCTCCTAAACTGTGTATGATAAAATCCCGCAGTAGCAAGTGATGCGTGGACCTGGCATCGAGGAGGAAGAGTGAAGCGGAGAGATGGGTGATGGGTTCAGTCAGACTTCTTATCCTGAGAGTCGTACTGTGCCTGGAAATCACACACGCACACATACACAGACACAAACACACACACACACACACGTGAAGCAAGTCTAAAATGAAGCACCTAAACTTAAGAGACTGGTAATAATTTCAGACATGCTGAAATACAGACATGACAGTCTTCAGGAAAAAAAACAAAAACACTCCTTGAATTATATAAATTCACAAGCTTCCTTCCCTTAATCTAGCATTATAAAGAAAGACAAAGTCTCAAAGGACCTGTTGCAAAAATCCACAGACAGAAATACGTAACTGTATGCACAGAAATCCACCATTCACACTATCAAAGACACTTGGTGCAGCTATAATGCGGTGTTTGATGAATGTACTGTTCTGTTATGATGAATTTAGCTTTTTTTTTTAATTATGTTGCTAGAGAGAAACAGAAAACATCCATGAAGAGACACTGGGCGTTCTTAAGCTGCGTATGGTCATATCTGATTCTAAAATCAGTGCACTGCTACATTACAAGATGGAGATTTCCACACGGTCATCTTTGATGAATATTAGATGTGTAACGATATATCGCGGTACGATATATTGCAATACAAAAATGTCACGATGTATCGTCGAGTGTTGGCGATACCATTGCAATATGACCGCAGTTTTAAGGTTTTTTTTACCTGGATTTTGACATCAATATTTCAAAAGCTTGTAGCTTAAAAGGGGTTAAAGATAGAGACTAACTGTAAATTAGAAAAATGTTGGGTATGACCCGAAGTTTATGTGGAGTATAAATTACTGTAATTTGCATATTATGACATCATTATAATGTTTATACACCAACAGGCTCATCAAAGCCCTGATACATTTCCTGGTTTCTCAAATAAACCCAGCCACCATTATCATTGCTATTTCCAGCCTTATTCAGATCCAGATCACCCTGCTGCCTCTCTTACGTCTCCTAGCTCAGAAAATAACATTCAGTTGTTGTTTTGAATACATACGTTTTTTTATTAAACCTTGAAATGTGTATTGTATGTACAATAAAGAAAGTTATTGAAATTGGTTAACATTTTTTAAATAAAGCTGTTATTTGAATTCCAGTTTCATTTTTAAATTTTGTTCAAATATCGTGATACATACCATATTGTGACCTGGGCATATCGTTACACCCCTAGTAGTCACCCATGGCTTCTGGCTGGGGCACGTGGTGATGTTCTTTGTGACAGCAATGTCACTGATGCATTTGCTAATGACGCAAAAAAGTCCACGAGGAGGATTGGTGTTGCCTGCATCCCAGTCAGTAAGCTCAAAAGAGTCATAAAGCTTGGAAATGGCTAGTGAGGACCAGATTTTTTTTGTCATACACTCCGGCTAATTAACTTCTTCAGAAGGCCTCGATTGGTTGGATCAGATCCATAAGTATTAGGTGGAGGGGGACAGTATGTAAAATGCAGGTTGGAACTAAAGTCCAGGAGGAGGATTGGTTATCACTGAATAATTTGTAGACGCATGATACAAGGCAATAGTTTATGTCTTACCTATGACTCAATCAAAACTGACTACAGAGTTCACTGATGACAACTATCCACCCTATTCCTTTGATGCTTATAACCACTCCAGAATAGGCTAAAAATCTTTCAATTCCCAACTTTTAAAAAATCTAGTATACTTGACATTTTGGTAGCTATTATGAAAAATACAGTTTTAAGCTGAAACTGAACAAAAGCTGACAAATAAAAACATTTTTCATATTATGTGTGCTACACAATGTACCATTCAGAGAACAGAGGGTTACCAGTTTTGTGGTAAACCGTGATAAAATGCCGGTATGACACGGTATGACATTTTCAAATTTTATTCACCATCAAAACGTTCTAAGTGGTTTTTTATGAGAGAGCGGAAGGAACCTTGATTGAAGGTGGTGAGCCTGTCTGCAGAACATGTAAAAAGAAATTCACAGCAAGCTCTTCAAGGTCATCTTATCATTCATCACCACTCATTACTTTATAGTGAATGCAAGGTAAGTGAACTTTTACTTCGGAATGGGAAGAAATGTCATTTGTCTGTTTAACTTCCTAACGGATTGTTGATTATGTAAACTGTAAACAAGCTTATTTCCTTGAAATAGTTCCACGTGGCCAATATTTTCACTGTTTAGCTGCTGCTCAAAGTGTTCAAAGCATCTGTGGCCACCTGGTGTAGGAGAGCAAATGAGAACACATTGCAATACAATTCAAAGTGATCAAAGCAACCCCCTGCTCTCACTGAAAGACATTTACACATCCCGCTGCCTCAGCAGACCTGAGGTAATCATCAGAGACAGTGCCCATCCTGCTCATGACCTGTTCAACCTTCTGCCCTCTGGCAGGCGCTACAGGTCCATCAGAACTAGGACTAACAGGTTCAGAGAGAGTTTTTTTTCCCCACAAGCCATAACTGCACTAAATACACACAAACTCATCCCATTACCACTCAAAGGCGATGTGCAATAATCTCAACACTGTCAACAAGTGCAATTTGCATTCCAACATGTGTATTTTTTTGTGTGTTTAGTGCATTTTTCATATATACATTAGTGCAATTGTATTTCACCGCAAGTGCAATTACTTTTCTAATCCTTACTTGACTAATATTGTGTGTCATTATTGTCCATGCTGTGTTTATTGTCAGTACTATGTTTACTGTCCATACTGTTGACTGTCTACACTATGTTCACCGTCTGTGCTTGTTTGCACCATTAAGTAGCGCTATTATTTCACTGTATGAGTAGCATCCTGCTTCAGTACAATGACAATAAAGGCATATCATCATCATCATCATTTTAAAACCTTATTGTATTACTGTTTGTAGGTCTGTTTTTTTTTCAGGCAGAAATCTTTTCTTCTCTTTTGGCCCAAAAAACCTTATTGATGTTGATCAAGTAAATCAAATTGTAGGCAGACATAATGGCTTTGCTTTTCCTTCAATGAGACTGAACCATATGTTGTGCAGACACACATGCTTTTCTCTGCTGCCCATAACCTGAGCCTTGTTGGAATGCTCATTTAACATTAAAGCAGGTCAAACGTCAGGTTTAAAGATCAGAGATCACAGCCAGCTGTAGCTACAGACTGGTGGAAATATACTGGCAGGCTTTTCTTCCCGTCTACCACCTAACCATTTCCAGACGGGAAATAAAACCTTTTTGCAAATGTCCAACTCATAAAATAGCTCCTGTGTCCAAGCTGACTGTGCAGTTAGAACTGACAGAGAGAGCAACTTTCGGTTTTTCAAAAGTGAAAGCCAGTGAGAACTATGGCAAAAACTGGATAAAGCAAAGTCATATGAAAGATTTTGCAATATTAATATCTTAGTATTAGTATTAATAAGACAAGCAGTCTTCAAACTGCCATGCCGTTTACACAGTGGTTTTTGCTTGAATGCTTCATGCTCCTTAGGGGGGGCGGGGGGTGGGAGGCATATATTTCTCAGTTCATCTGTCCAAAATCATCCAATAAATGCATGTCTAATAGGTTGTTAAAAACAGGAAATTACCGCCACTCTGTGCGTATTTGTTGGCCAGTCCACCATTTGGTTAACAGTAAAGTAATGATGGCCAAAGGCATCTTTGAGGAATGAAAAACATATTTGATCTCTTGTGAATGACTGCGCTAATCCCTGTAGATTCCATGTTTGGTAGTCATCCTAAAACTAAGGCGCTTTAAGCTGGGCTGTGTAAACGGAAGCCGGGCAGGAAGCGAGCGCGTACAGTGATGGGAAAAAAATAAAAGCCAAAGCTTTATGAAGTATCAGCTTACGAGAAAAGCTTGAGACGTGATTACCATCAATGATGTAATGCTACAGCACTCAGCCAGCCGTCCATGTGTGCGGGCGCAAATGCACATGCAAAGTGTGTGTCTAATCAGCTTGATAACTATTGGCACTTTTGGTAACGATGGGCTAATAAGGTCATAAAAATAGCTTTGAATAGCTCAAATGAGGGAAAACAACTTTTAAGCAAAGTAAATTTAGTTACTAGATTTTTTTTTAATTACAAAAACCCAATTTACAGTTACTGGCATTGCTAGAAATTCTTTTGAACAAAATGTAACCAAAACATGTTCCCATTCATATTTCATGAGTGTTCCAGAATTCTTGCAAGGTCATCAAGCACTTTCTGTTTCACTAGGAGAAAAATATGAGGTGACACAGAGGCCAAATTTCCTTGGTTACTCATCAAAACGGGGGAAGCTTAGAAAATGTACAAATAAAATGAGACAAGTGTGTTAACCTTTGTAACCTTTGTAAAAATTGTGATGCACATGAAAACGCCTATATCCACTGATAGGGCAACAATTAGGCTCATTTTTCTGTGATCTCTGGCCAAATACCAGAGAGTCATGAACTTGCTGGTATTTTGATTTGTGTTGGTCTCAGCCACTGGTCTTGCTAAACATTGTAGCTGGTCTCTACCCAGTTCAGCTGCTTTTAAAAAGAAAGAATTTTTCTGCTAGTAGCATTTGTCAAACGAGAAAAATCACTGATTAAGCAAACTTGTTCAGAAAACAGACGTTACTTTTATCACTTCAAAATACATCTAGAAGGGACATCGACACTGGCCAACACATGGCTCATCTCTGTGCTCTGCACACACTGCATCCATGCTCATCATTTTCACTTTGGTCACAGACTGTATGTTGTGAGCTGAGTGAAAACTATAAAGCAAATATCATGGCCTTATTTAATCATACACTGTTAGTAATGGGTAGTAATATAGTAACAGATAGTAATGGAACAAAATTTTATCTTAGAATAGAAGTCTCCAGCATCACACAAAAATATAAAGTGGATTCTTTTTTCTGTCTTTGTCTTAACTCTGTCTCTCTACTGACCTGGACTTAGACTCAACTAGTTCTAGACGTAGACTTCTGTCTTAGAGTCACCAAAGATAGTCCTGACCACAGTTCTGTCACCCTGTCTCATGGAAAATGTGCCAGAAGAAAAACGCTTTTGGATCCAATCACAAATACTGTAATAGGCACTAGTGGAACTGACAGGTTTTTGTATTCAGCTGAGACAAGAAGAGAGATTTTTGGTTAAAAAAAAAAAAAAAAGCTTACGGCGGGTATAAGGTAAAAAGAAGGATGATGCACAAAAGAACCTCTTTCCACAGTTCAGTATGGTGCAGTAGCAGCAATGTTTTGTATTGTGTTTCCTTCCAATGGACCTGGGAACCCTGTAGAGATAAATGGCTCCAATGACCAAAGAAACAAGCTTCCCAGCCCTTGGACCTGAACCCCTTTAAAAACCTGCGAGGTAAGAAAAGTCTTATTACCATCCCTGTATTTAGTGCTTTGTGCATTCTCCATTTGCCAACATAACAGTGATGAGTCTTCTCACGTAATCCGAGATGAGACTAGAAAAATGTGAGAAAACAAATATGATCTGAAATCCGATGTTTAAGAAAACAAAACCACAGATTAATTTAATTGAATAAAAGGTTACACCCCCCCCCCAGTAATAATGGAGCTATATGTGGATGGCATGTGTGTATGTGAAGCATGAGTTTTGTTTCAGGTGGAATCCAGGTTTTACATTCCTCTTGATATTCGTGATACACTGCATTTTAACTTATGACTAGCCACACATACACAGTCTCATTCACCCACATCTATATTTATTTTCTAATATGGACACAAAACAAGTGACTAAAGCTTAGACAACTGCCTCACATGACTATCACATTGGCCAATATTTTTTGCACATAACTAGGTCTCAACGAGGCATGAATCCATGTGAGAAAACACCATGCCAGCTCGACTTACGGTAAGAGGAAGTAAGGGTCAGTGCAGACTCCCTCATTATCACACGGATAATATCAACAGTGTCCTAAAAAAAATCACACAGAATGGAAGCTGGCCTCATCTACATAAGACTAACTAATCAAGCTATCAAAGCAGCCAGCACACAACCAATCAGCTGCAATTAGTGTTGTCTGTGTGCACAGATAAACCAACACTATAAAAAGATTCATGCAACCGTGTAGTTTTGTGGGACCCCAAAACTTTCATGAGGGATGTGATGTCTGAATCCAAATTAAAAAAATGGATCTCAAGGCCCCTAAAATCTCTCCAGTGTTTAGTTAATTTCCAGTAAAACAGCAGTTCATGCAGGCATCCGGGGGGCTGCCTGACTGAACTGCCGGACAAAAGCAGTCCTGACGTGAGGGACCTTCCAGTAACTGTCAACTAAATATTTTGTTTGGCTTAAAAAGTGCAGAGTCATAGTTCTCTGCTCAGGACATCAGTGAATGACTCTGAACTACAAGTGCAGGGATCTCATTTCTAATAACCCAAAGTTGATGTTGGACACATTAGGCAATTTTTACATCAACAGTCTACAGCAGCAAATGTGTCACTAATTGGTATTATCATTTTTATATATTAAGAACTTAAAATGTTAAAATTCTTAATATATTAAAAATGATAATTATTGACATTTATAAATAGGGTAAGAACAAATTAAAATGTTTTTGCGTAACTCACTTTTTATTCATTTTTTCACTGGAGGGGGTTATTTTACAGCAGGATTTTACTGAATTAGTTCTTCCTGGAGGGGAAACCACAAAAATGCATGTATAACTCACATAATTAGGGCTGATGTAGGCCCACAGGGTGCAACATGTTTTAAGTTTAACATTCATCCAAAGGGTTCAACGTAGATGCTTATTCATGACTCTGTAAAAAAAGGGCAACTTGAGCAAAAAACATCTAAGAAGTCTTAACACTGCATCTCTCGGAACTTCATATTTCAGCAAACATATTAACATTTCTGATCTTGTATTCTAGACAAGACATGCAGTCTGAACCGATGACAGTGCAAACTCTTAATCTGAAAAAGAATTTAGACCACACTGAGAATGACAAAAAGAAATACATCTGATTTGTTTTTTATTTAGCAGCCTGTGTGGTCCTTTGTTTTGGCGTCACTGTTACTTTGTGATTCCACAATGAGCGTCCTATTTAAGGTTTTAATTTTGTTATTTTTTCCACATTTAACCTAAGACAGCATGCAGTTAACTATTCGAAATGTGCTAACTCATCTCAGAAATAACTGCTCATTGCTGACATTGAATTAAAGTGGCAGGGTTAGCATGGAATTGACAAACACACAAAATGTGGTTAAGTAGTATCCATGCTTTTTTTCCAACATAGGGATATATGTGTGTTTAGTTAACTGGACTGGGAGAATGTTATGGGAAACAATTAAAATTATGCAATTTTCTATTTAAGCATGATATGTTGAATATATTTGCATATTAAAGCAAAAATAAGAAATACAAGGTAAAGAGCAGTTAGAGTGGGCTAGGACAGACAAAAATGTTGTCGATAGTTCTTGTTGTAAACAGGTTATTTGAAACATGCACATGAGACATTGTGGAGGACACTTTACCTGTTTTTGAAACATCCTTTTCCTTCACTTTACATATAAATTTGTAACTGTAATATCCATGGGCCACAAAACGCATCGCAAGAGTGAGATCACCCCACTATTACTCCTTGGCTGGAATGAAGTTGGGCATTCGTAACCTGGCAGTGTAGTTTTATCAGCGTACTTTGGCCTAAAGCCTTAAACACTGACTGTGCAGGAAGTGAAAAGTACTGGTTCGAACAACTAGTCAGCATAAGTCACAACACTGTCGTTCTCGAAGCCATGATTCAGATTCAAGTCATGTACTCACTCTGTTACCAAATAAAAAAAAAACCTTTGTGAACTCTGTGTGTTTGATTTCTCCATCAACGTTACAGTGTCATACTATGTACCAACATCAGCAGATGAAGCATAAAGAGGCACCTTTGAGACAGAAAACCTTTGAGAGAGACCCTCGAGAGAGAAAGGAATGCGAACCAGAGCCAGTAAACCTTCCCATTTCCAGGATATTACACATGAACCTAACGTCACTCACACACACAAATACTGTAGGTACTGCCATAAGCATTGGCTCTCATTTGCATCGTGAGATGTGAAACGGCAAAATTCTTTGAAATGCTCTGTTAGAAAACACATTTGAGAACGACTCCAATGTGTTCAGATGTGCATTCCTTGAACAAGTTTTTCCTCCCATACGTCCAAGCCAGTTTGTTCCAGTTCCTGCCTGCTGCGGCCTTCACGTTCATTTTTCCTCCACAGCACTCCTTTTATACGCTAAACTTGCCTAACATTCCTACTGGAGTTCACAGAACTGTCACCCTAAATCACAGCATTTTTATGTTTAAAAATAAAGCAGCTCACTTTGCGTAAATCCAATGAATCACTACATACTAAATCATTTGTATCACATGCAACAATGATGGACCACATAGCGAGCATTCATTGAAGATGAACACAAAAAAGATCAACTTCAATGATGAGGAATCTCAAACCACATAACCTGCATTGCCCGCATTCAACAAGGATGAGTAAAAAAAAAAAAACCCAAGACACTAGACGACAACAAAAGAGTTTTCACATTTCTTTGTAGTGGTTATAATATTCTTTTTCTTGCACTGGAGCAATAAAGGGCGCTTTCGTATACAGATGTTGTCTCCATATGAAACCCATAAATTACGACAATGCAGTTGGTACTCACTTTCAAAAACATGTTAACTTTCTCTTGTCTTTCAAATACAAAGGGGGATATGGCAAAAACAGAATACATCGAGAAATGTTCATGGTTTGTAATGTCATTGATTTTTTTTCTGACATCTGATAAGTCGGCAGACAAAAAAACAACATTAGTGGCAAAGGGAGTCTGCATTTAATTCAGACTAAATATATTAATATGACTTATAAATAAATTCAATTAACTAAACTGTTTACAGCCTGGACTGATATGGAAAAACTAAGGGTATATATGCAACTGTATACATTTTTGGCCACTACAATCACTACTGACACATGTCCCAAACCCAATGTCATTTTCCCTCAGATTTAACCTTCAATATGTCACTTATATCAATAATACATAAATTATGTATGTAAGATATATACATAAATAATATCATATAAATAATATATACCTTTATGATTATTTTTCACATGACTCAATAACAGAGCAAACACTGTTTCAAAATATGATTCAGTACATCATACTGATGAAAGTCTGCAACTGAACTCTCTGCTAAATAAAAGTGGTCCAGAATTAATGTTGAGGCCTAAACACCCACAAGACCAAAATACATTGTCTTGACTGCCTTTAAAATGAAATCCTTCGTAAGAAACAAGAGAATGTAAAATAAGTGTTTCGCTTACACATCTCGTTTTCAACTGATCACGCGGCACTCGTCAAAATCAAACGCCGGTTTTTAACTCTTTAACCCTTAAAGACCTGCAACTGAACCATTTCATGTTAACTAAAAGTTATCAACTGAAAAAGAAATATGTAACAATATATACAACAGTAATATACAACTTCCTGTATTTCATCACTCAGGTTCAAGTGGAACAAAATATATATGGTGCAGTTTGGTCGAAGTAGTGATTTGACAGTTTTCCTTTTCAAACTTTTGTTAAAAGCACAAATACTTGACACTGAAACCTTACAATAAACCTTGTTAAGCTTACATTACTGAAGAATCAATCAAATTGATTAGTGTTATAATTATAACAAAGAAATGTCTATTCTAATAGGCTAAACAAGGAGCACTGAACAATGCCACAGAAAAACCTTTTTGCAATTGAGAGCGTGAACATGATACAAAGGTATAAAAGAACTGGCCTTATTTTTAACAATAATGAAAGAGGTTAATTCTTCCGTCACGAAGAATCAAAATCCATCACAGAATACACGTTCAAAAAGAGCGGAGAAAAGAAAATTCACCTACTTTCATTACACTGCCTGTGAAACCATTTGCCCTCTTCACCACCCCAGTTCAGGTGTGATTTTACCTGCACTGCTGGGTAACGGCTCAGGAAGAGTGTATCTGTTGGTAGGCGTGTTTGGAGAGGGGGAGTCATCATGGTGATTCCAGGAGGCCTTTCCTGGGTTGATGGGCTGATGCTGATTCACCAGGGCGATGAGTCAATCACACAGGGCTATAAAAGAAAGATTTTTCAGAGTTTCTCCATGTCCCACTCAACACAAGAGGTAAGCCATCTCTCACTTATACACTATCAAAGTGACAGTGACCTGCAGACTGAACTTTTTAGCTAACAGATATTTGAAGATTGACCAGAATTTTAGTTTAAGTTTGACATTTTAGTTTGACATTTTAGTTTAAGATTTTAAGATTTTTACTAGTTTAGTGAGTTTTAAAATGTGTTTGCTTTTGCATATTATGTCTTCTGATTCCATTTTTTATGAAAATTTCACATTTTTAGAAATTTAATACAGGCAACAGTAAAGTGAAAGCATGCAATGTAATATTTATTTTTATTGCAGAATGCAGGTGCATTCCTCCCTGGCTCTTCTCTGCACCTTAATGGCAGCAGTAGTGGCTCTAACAGCCTGCTATCCCACAGTCACTGCCGATGTGGTCCGGATCATGGCCAGAACCGCTGTGGGAAGAATCAAGAAGATCAAAGATGAGGTACACCTTCTCAAATCACAAACGCATGCTTTTGAGATTCAGATATTTTAACTAAGGTTTTAATATAGAACATAATCATATCTCTACCTTGAGTTCTTTTATTAACTGGTATGTCAGCTTCAGTAACTGCTCTGAAACTCTGATTCATTTAAACCTAGGTAATACAAAAGTTAACCAAATATGAGTCCAAACTAGTTTATGTGCTCAGTGAGAACTTATGCAACTTTTGTAAAAATTAACTGAATCTATGCGTATTATAACTAACTAGAATAAAGAATGAAAGTTTATTCTTAAAATGATTACATTTACATGTAGCCTTTACTCATCATTTACACGACCTTAAGCTGCTTCAGGATTTTCAAAGTATGTAGTTATACATAAATACACCAGTGAACATGTCTGCCCAGGTTTTAGCTGAACTATCTGTAGACTTTTATAGTGCTTTAAACTACTAAGAAAATAAATATTCGTGCAACATTTTGCTTGTCGGCTTTTTGTTTATACACACACACACATATATATATATATATATATGTGTGTGTGTGAGTGTGTGTGTGTGTGTGTGTGTGTGTGTGTATTACACTGTTAACTTAGTTCATTAGTTTTTACTCTATGGGTTATGCTGCTTTTTATTTTCTTCTTTTGTACTGTCCACTTTGTACCGATGCAAATTTCAGATTTCTCACCCACAGGACTAATAAAGGGTCATCTTATCTCATCTAATCTTATCTTGTGAAAAATATTCCGGTCTCTGCTCTGCATTTTATATCCTGTGACTGGAAATCCTAGACTATAAAGCACAGACTGTACCCGACATTGTCTTATCCTTTACTGATCCTTCTTAATAAGGATAGATGTATTTTTCATAGAGACATCATAAAACTTAAAAGTAATAAAAACTCCAAAAAGTGTTTATATGGGATACCAATGAGGTAATTTCCTTTACTGAGGCTTTGTTCACCGGTTGTAGCAGCAGCCTTTAAGTGAGTAATTACATAAAATTAGTGAATTCCATAAAATTAGGATCAAATGCCCATATAAAGCTCCTTGGTGGGTAATGAACTCACTGTATGTTAGAATTTGCGTATTTATCCAAGGTTCCTGGTTAACCTAACTGTACTCTATTCAAGCAACCATACACCTTAACTTACATTCTGAATAAACTTGCATACAGCATGTTTCTGCACATTTTATTGCACAATACTGGAAAAAATAAAACAAAAAACCAAATTCTTTTCTCATATTATAAATCCAAAACAGTAATTGTTGTTTTCATGCAACTGTGCATGGAGGAAAAACGCATCTTAGATTATATTATGTTTTAGGCTGCAACACCATACAACAGCACTTTCTCTCTTTTTTCATTCTGTTTCACACATAACATAATTTGAACACAGCAGCTGCCCTATATATTGTGTGAAACTGGATAAATGAACTGATAAAAGGCTGCAAGATATAGGCCAAAATGATTAAAAACAAAAAACCCTTTCCTTTAACTTACATTAAAAGTAAAGAATGATTTTAACTTCTCAGCTAAATTCACCAGTTTGGAGATTCTTGGGTTTTAGGTTGTGGAAATAAGGGTCATACTCAGCAGCAACAGCACATCCAGAATAAGGTTATCACCACTATATTTCTAACTTTGGTAATGTTTGGGCCTAATCGCTTAACTTCGTCTCCTCAGCACTTCCAGATGTCGCCTGAGATTGACTTTGGTCATGACATTGACACACCGATCGAGGGCCTGACCTCCATTCTGACTCATCTCAGCTACCTGCAGATGAGGCTCCGAGTGCCCCCAGCCCACCACCTGAGGCAGCTCCAGACGGACCTAGAGACGTTGCTCAGTAATCTGGAAAGAATGGCCATCTCCCAGGGCTGCCCACTGCCCAACCGTGGAAGTAACCTGCACAAAGACGAGACCGCGTTCCCGATCACGTCCAACTACCTGTGTCTGCTGGAGCTGCAGTGGTACCTGGAGAAGCTCTGCCTGAACCTGGACAAGTTAAAAACTTGCTGAACATCAGACGAATCAGCGCATATGTTAAGCTTGCAGATAGCATGGAAGCACAAATACACACACGCACACACACTGTCACAAACTAACATACAAACAATACATGCACATACACATGCAAGCATGCACACTTACAATAGGATTAGTTCTCTAAATTGTGAGGCTGAATTGCTTCATGTATTTTACTAAAAATGAACTTGTTATGTATTACAAGCATTTTCCTCGTAGATGAACTGCATTTGGCACTGAAGTACATTTTGTATGTTTACATTAAAATTATTCTCTTATTTTGTAATTTAAAATATATTTTTGGGTGGGGGGGTTTGAAAGTTTTCTAGAACTGTTGGTGAATGTTTGTGTTAATTCATAATATAAATGAAACTATGGCATGTAATGTATTTAAGTTTTTTAAATGTATTAATGCTATCTGAATATCCATTGTAATAGCTTTTACTGAAGTTTTGTGGTCCCTGCTCTCTCATGAATAAAAAGTGTGCTATGTTTCTTCCGAACACTGCTATTCAAAATTATTTGCTAAAGACCTTTAGTTCGGGCAATTACGTGGCAATACTGTACCAAAGCTAAAACTGTTCACTGCTGTTTTGAAAAAATCCAGCTGAATACATTTTCACCAGTAAAGAAAAAAGACAGTGATTAACAAAAATTCAGTTTTTTCTTCTTTCATTAGATTTTTACCATCACCTGTTTCTTGTAATACACACACACACACACACACACACACACACATAATCACTGTTTTTAACTACATACCATTAAGGAACGTCTATAAACGACGTAATATTTTTTTACGGGAAATGGGATGGGAAAAACACCACGAAGGCGATGTAATTAAAAAAACGCCTGTTAGTATTATATATATATATATATACACACTAATGGGCATTTTCTTATTACACCGCCATCGCTGTGTTTTTTCCATCCTTATTCAGGAAAGTACCACCCTCTCGGCGATTGGCCTATTGCAACTGCTTCAGTGAACTGCTGGCCAATCCCAGCGCAGGAGGCGGGGCTTGGCGGAATAGCGGTGAGGGGAACAATGACGTGCCTGAAAGACGTGCGAGCTTCACCAGGGAGAAGAAATCAGGCCAGTTCACTAACATTTCAATCCAGCTGTGTCACACATTTGCTACACCCCTGCTTAAAACGGTTTAACAAAATACACTGACCCTCTGCTCCTCCTGAACCCCTTGGTGTGAACCAAAACTTACAGCCGTAGTGCCTATAAACACACGGACAAAGTGTCCACATCAACTCACAGTCAGTTCTCTACATCTTTCACCTCACATGAAACCAAATACCCGTCTCTAAACCCAATCAGTCCCTTCTCGGTCCAAGTTTTCTGGTAGAGCCGACAGAAAACGCTCAGCGGCTGGTCCGAATAAAACAGGCGCTTTTGTCTCTAATTTAAAAAGTAAAGGCATTTGGTTGTCATTTCAGAAAAACTGCTGTTCATTTCTGTACAATATTCATTACTTCATCATACAAAAAACACCGTTTACAGACTGTTCTTCAGAAGACTGTGTGAACATGTAACTTGCTCTTACTGTTTCAGCCCTTGTCCACACATACACGGGTATTTCTGAAAACGGAGATTTTCCATTTAGGTTTGTAGTCAGTTTATAACACTGATAATGATGAGAAATAGGAAAATAATAAGAATAATCAGAGAAAAACTATATTTTATTTAGATAAGAAGAGCCTATATAGATAGATGTTTTGATGTACACAGAGCCAGTTTATACAGTCAGGTTCTAACACTGAATGCTACTGTGAAGCAGGACGCCGGCTACTTCAGATCGCGCCATGCTTCCAGCTTGTGGTGATTTTTGATGTTTGCTAGATTAAGATAGCATTCTGCAAACTGCGGAAAAAAAGGCATTTTAGAATCAGAAAACTTTATTGATCCTAGAGGAAAATGATCAGGCAGTGACTGCTAAGACACAGACACCAGAGTAGTGACATACACTCACATTAAAATAGCATTTAAGATAAATCACCGTAAACCAGTGACCTGAACGCAAGAGAGCACAGATAGACCAGATTCCCTAACGCTAGGTAGCACAGAATCTGAAGACTACAGAAGGGCACCACAGCACATCTGGATGGGCAGCATGTTTCGACAGAACACCCTGCCCTTAAAGTCACGTAGTGCGATTAATCAGTTAATTTTTTAGCGCATTACTTTTTTCTGTGAACGTGTTAATTCGATGCCCTTAGTATTACCTAGGGATGAGACATGATTTTCGAATAGTCGAATATTCGATATGCGTTCGAATATTGAATAGTTATTTCGAATACCGTTTTAGCCATATCTCACTTAAGGGACTCCGAAAAAACATGGAACAGAAATGAAGACGTTTCCCAAACAATATTTCATGTAATGCATT
>JBBPCY010000018.1:17485831-17496176 GCA_037974405.1 Brachyalestes nurse
TTTACAATGAAGATCTGTAAAGTTATTTGGATTTTTACAACATTATTGTTGAAATACACAGTCCTGAAAAAGGGACGCTTCTTTTTTTGCTGAGTATATATAGACGTAGAATCAGAGTCAAGAATAAAGTATGAAATAAACCTTTAAGTAAATGTGGTAATAGTTACCCAGACTGCTTGTAATAATAATAATTACAAACAGTAACAAAACGTGTCCTACAGAACTGAAGTGAAAATTCTAATTCTTGCAGCATCAACCAGCGAGTGAAGTCTGTTAGAAGCAATTCTTCTCCTTTCGAGATCTTTCTGGCCTGAAATAAAAATTTTAATGCTACAGAGTGGCAATCAGGCTACCATAATTCATATTACAATTGATATATTATCATAATTATAATGTATTAATAATTATTCATATATTTATTTACACATATATATTATAATGTATAACAATATTACAATTGTAATTAATATATTACAATAAACAATTATAATACATTAATAATTATTTCTTTTATCATTCATTTTGCAAATATGTCATTTTATATACTATTCATTGAAAACAAATCCTCTCATATAGCAGGCCTGTGTTTACAAACTGTTATTCATCTGTTGTCATTTACCATCAACACTGCTGTCATAATTAGAGGAACATAATCTTGTATTCTGAGCTGTTTTGTAAATACTACCAACTAGTCTCCAGGGGTTTGTAACATTGCAGGTTTTATTTTTTACAGCAATATTCTCATTCCCATTAATGAATAACCCTGCAAGGTACTGAATTGTGTTTGCTGAAACAGGGAAAACAGTGTACAGGCCTCGTCACTCATGCTGAGGATATGAATAACTGAATAAATAGAGAATCACCTTCTCAATAATGCAACTCCCAAATGATATTATAATTATAATAAATCCACCGACTCATCAGACAAAAATCTATATTTATGACAGAATGGTCGCTTTCAATTTTTCACTTCATATTGAAAACATCACCTATTGCCCTGATGACAGCTTTGCACACTCTTGGCATTTTTGCAATCAGATTCATGAAGTATCGACCTGGAATGGTATTTAATTAACAGGTGTTCTTCGTCAAGAGTTCATTAGTGGAATTTCTTGCCTTCTTGATGTGTTTGGGACCATCAGTTGTGATGGTAGGGTTGGTACACAGTTAGTAATCCTATTCGACTAAAAAAAAGTAAAAAGAAACAGCAGTCCATCATTACCTCATTACAAAACATATTCTGGAATTGTTTACCTTTTTTTTGGTTACTGCATAATTCCATGTGCTCCTTTATCCTTTTGTTTGTTTTCAATATTCATCTACAATTTAGAAAAAAAAAACTTGAATGAGAAGATGTGTCCAAATCTAATGTGACTAAACCCTAATATGACTAAACAATCTGTGAGGCAACTTAGCCCAAAGCTAGCCTTAATTACATAGAGACACCATTCATGAACACAGGAACACCAACGACAGAAATAAGGTTTGTTCATTATGAAATGTTTATTACTAATGTACACATTTGTGCAGTGTTGTTTAATCAGATGAAATGATTTAACCTGTTTGTACCACCTCTAAATTCATCACAGCAACACGAACATGGCAATATTCTTCCAGAAGCTGAAGGAGGCCGAGAGTGCCAGTAAGTTAGGCCAGTGGCCAACAGAGGGCACCAATGAGAACATAAAATATAAACATAAACATGACAGTTTAATACTTATTAAATAAAATAACGTGGTCAAATCTTTGCTTTTGGTTGACAGATGTAGTGTAGGGACTTGTAAAAGAAGCCTATATTGCATCAAATGTAAGTATAATATACAATATACAGAGAAATGTGCTCTGAAAGCCAACATTTAAGGCAGACTTGGAGGCAAGATTAAGCACACTCTTAGAAAGAATGCTTAAAAATACCCAGCAAGCTATTTTCAGTTTAATGGTTTGTATAATACTAACAAATAATATTATAAATGATAGAAAAATATAAAGCAAACAAAGCCAGGTATCTACAAAAAGCTGAAACAATAAACACACTAAAAATACAGAAAACTGTAGAAATGAAACATAACGGACTTCAACAGCAAATACAACTGAAAGCAAAGAAAACTGATGTTTTATCCATTTTCTGCCTGCATCCAGGTATATGTGTTTTTTTCATGACTACTGAATTTATTAAATATAAAAAAGATCAACAAACTTAAAGCCACACAGAAAATGTAAAGAGTCACTTTGGTTACAAACAAACAAACAAACAAACAAACAAAGGCACATCGTTCAACTCTTCTGTTATGTTTAGTGTTATAAAAATAAGTCATAATTACTGGTGATGGTGAATCAAATACTGGAGTCACATTAAGGCACGTTTTGCTTTTCCCTTCCTTTGGTCCTTAAGTACAGTGTTCTTGCAGACTTTCCCTTTCTGGTAGATGTGTTTCCTATTTTAGCTTCCTTTCTCCTTCTCGGTGTTCCTACAACACAAAGAAGGATGAAAAGTTCATTCACATCACAGCAAGCAACATGGAAAATACTCCAAAGATATGGAGTTATTTGAGAATATACACACCCTTTCATATTTTCTGCCATACCATTAAACCTTTAACTACATACCTCTATCCATTGTCAGATGCAAATTTCACCTACTGATCACTTAACCACTGATGTGTAAAACACCTGCCAACTTCATTCATTTCAGCGTGACTCGTCACCTTAAAACACCCCGCAGAAACCTAGGCAAAAAAATCCAGCCCCACAAGTGAGCTGGTTAAGCCTGTTTTGTGTGCTTTTCAAAAAATGCCCACGGTGCACACGGATCCTGGTTAAAATTCCTTACTCATGGGCTCATTCAGAGGCATTCTTATATTAAACACATACAAAATAAATCAGAAGCTTGATTCACGTTTTGGTTACTTTAACCTTTTTACCTTTAATCTGGCAGGTTTATCCAAAAATATATTTAGATTAAACTGATATGAAGCGGGATTAAAGGAACACTCCAGCATTTTTCAACCTTATTTGAACACCATTGTTTGTACATAGTCAAAGAACTGAAACACTTAACAGCATTGAGTTAATATTAAGCGATTAAGTTAATATTAATAGTGTGTGTTGGGTTAGCTTTTAGTTCTTTCCCACATCCAGGGTTCTGGAGTAACCGACTGCACTCTACAGATGCAGCAGACGGAAATAAGGACGGAAAAACACTGGAGAATTCCTTTAATATCTGTGGAACTTGTTTGACTAATCATGAAGACACAGTAACTGTTGAGGCTCAGATAACAGGCGGCACATGGTCACTGTTTAAAGTTTATTGTCAGCCTCAAGAAAGAGGCCACAAAGAAAAAATGAAGCCATCAAGGGCTGTTTGTCATCTTTTCACAGAGTATTTACAAATCCATCATGGTGCCAGAGGCGTTTTTCTCTTTTCTTTTTACATGTTAATCCTTTCCACATAATCTCAAACCGAACAGCTGAAAACTTAACGGACATTTGTGATATGCACACATGCACTTACACAGTGTTAGTTAAAACAAAACAAAAAAAGTAGTCATTCGGGCTGTTAAAGGACAGGAGATTTTCAACTTATTCCCAAACCCCAAAGGAATACAGAGAAGAGAAAGTCTTTTATCCTTTTTTTCTTTTTTTAATCACCTATATGTCTGCAACTCTTGACATTCACGATAAAACACGGATACGTTCTTATAACCCTGACATGATGAAGCTGTGTGCTGGTCTGCAACCTTCAAAATCTTCCACTGGCTCCAATGAAAGATTTACACAAAGGCTAGTATGAAGGTTAGTATACATATCACTGTCAGAGCAAAATCTTGAATATGCAAGAAGGCAACTTTACAGAAAAAGAAGAAATATTGTTTAATGCATGTTAAGATTTTAATCCATGTAGTCTGGACCATTTGTTTTGATCCAGGGGAAAGGTTCATACAATATAGAGGAACTGGCATCTTGGCAAAAGGTGTCAAAACAAATGTTACGAGTTAGGAAGTTTGATATGACAACTACTATATCCACACACTAAGGCAAAAAAAATAAACCCTTGGGTGCCACATTATACAGCATTTCAAAAGGTTTACCTTCATTAGTCACTACAGCGAAATGCCATGTATGCAAAAGTCTGAGCACTTCAGTCAAGTTAAGATGTTAAGATGATTTTCTAAGTCAACATAAGTACAAATGATCTACAGAACACAATCCTGCACACTGTAGTGAATAATTGTTGCGATGAATTGATAAAGTAGGCAATTTCCTCCAGGATCAAAGTTTTTCAAAACTGATTAATACTGGAAAAAAGCATAAAATATGGGCACTCCAAACGTTATGGCACAGGTTACATTTAATTTAATTTTTACATTTGATGTTTAATCTGTTACACTCAGCAACAGAAAATACAAATTCTGGTCTAGATTAGCAGAAAGACGACAAATTAGTTGTGTTCTTTGTAAGATTATGTACTTATTTTCCCTTAGAAAATCAACAAAACAAGTGACTGGACAAGGGGTGTTCAAACTTATGCCTACACTTGGATGTACTAACAGACACTGATCAGCCACAACATTAAAACTACAGGTGAAGTAAATAACACAGTTTATGCAATTACAATAACACCTGTCAACTGGCAGTGAGTGAACGGACGAGTGTAAGCATGTGAATGACTGACCGGGGTTAAACTGTGATGGCTGGACAGCTCGGTCAGAGCATCTACAAAACAGCAGGGTGTTTCTGGCATGTGGTGATTAGTATCTACCAAAAGTGGACCAAGGAAGGACGACTGGCAAACCAGCAACAGGGTCATGGATGGACAAGACTCACTGACAGATGTAGGGAGTGAAGACTTGTCTGTCTGGTCTGATCCCACAGATCTACTGTAGCACTCATTACGAAAAAGTCAGTGCTGGCATTAACAGGAAGGTGTCTGAACATACTGTGCATCATAGCCTGCTGTGTTTGGGGCTGCACAGTTTAAAGCAACAGGACTGAACATGCTGACCCTATTCACTGCCAAATGTACCTACAATAGTCAAGTAGGCATCAGAACTGGAGCATGGAGCAACAGAAGGTGGCCTGCTCTGATGAATTGCATATTTTTATATGCTGTGTCACTTATGAGGGGAAGAGGAGGCACCAGGATGTACTACGTGGTGTCAGCCAAGGCTGCGTGATGGTCTGAGGATGGGCTGGTGTGAACCCTGGGTCCTGGTATTCATGTGGATGTTACTTTGACACAGTCCACCAACCTAAACATTGTACATGAACTACACACCTTCATGGTAGTGTTATTCCCTAACGGCAGTGGCCTCTTCCAGCAGGATACTGTGTCCAGCCACACTGCAAAAACTGTTCAGGAATGGTTTGAGGAACCTGATCGTTCTTGGCCTCCAGATTCCCCAGATCTGAGCATCTGTGGGATGTGCTGGACAAACTAGTCTGATACACATTGGTCTGAATAGTCTGATCCCAATTCACCACTTACAGGACTTAATGGCTCTGTTGCTAACACATCTTGGTGCCAGAAGCACAGTACACCTTCAGAGGTCTTCTGGAGTCCATGACTCAACCGGTCAGAGCTGTTCTGGTGGCATGGGGGAGCCTACACAATATTAGTCAGGCGGTTTTAATGTTATGGCTGAACGGTGTAACTAAGTTAGTAGTGAAAATGGCTAATGTCGCTAATGGTCTTGGTGAACTAGGCCTTTCGTGTCAGAATATGGCTTCAATGAAAATCCAAACATACACAGACTTTTACACTTCAGCTGCCTGAGGTCATTGGCTCTGATATGACCCCAAAAAGCACACAATGATACATTTAGAGAAATCAAGACAAAACCCCTAAAATCCAGTAAACTTCCACCTTACTAGTTACCTCCTCAACAATCAATAAACCCATTTTTTTGCATTCTTGCCAGCAGCCCCAAAAATAACAACAATGTATGAATTAGCTTATGAAGAAGCGTATTATTCTTAAATTAAATAAGAAAAAGAAAGAAAATCACACTCTTCTTCCAATGTATAAAAGCAGTTCTATGTACTTCAGGTCTATGTATTTAAGTCTCTATGATTTATATGCTGTAAACATTCAAATAGGTGATACAACCCCTCCTCCCACCCTATTACTCTTTGCACTCATTCCTGACCCCTTGTTATTTGTTAATCCTTCACCATTAGGTCACAAAAACATGTGCTCTAGCAAATTTACATTATGCGCACAAAAAGATGTAACATTCATGTGTTATCCACAAATGTACAGTTCTCTTCATCTCATTTTAAAAAATACCTAATGATTTGACAGTTTTGGCATATTTGTATCAAATATCTGCACAAAAAAAACATTTGTACAATATGTAACATTACTGAAACATCGAATCTTGATTTATTTTCAGTGACTGGGAAAGAAAGAAAATAATAAAGATATACTAACTTTATATTATTTACATTTGTAAAACTTTTGACATTGGTAGTCACTGTACAGTCACAAGTGCATTGAAAAAGGCACAGCGTCAACCATTTTTAAAATATTCTTTTTGTTTTTTTGTTTTTTTAGCACTGGTGAAAATAAATCTACACCACCCCCACCGCTGCTCATGTACATAAATATACACACACACACGGACAATGTTAAGACCCATCTGGCTGGGATAGGACAAAGTTAGTCAGTGTTAATTAGGGATTCACCGATACCAGTGCTAACAGCAAATATGCAACTTCATTTTCGACATAAGATCGTATAAATTAAGGTTGAGGAATATCATTTGATTACATTATGCGGTAAAGTAGCAGTCATCACAAACAGCTGGATTGGCTACAGAACTGTGTTCCAATCAAGCAGAAGCCACATCTGATACCAGGTTTAGTTGGTCTCAGGCTTCAAAGAACTTATGGGTTATATAAGGTAAGCTCCTGCCTGGCTGGAATGAACACCTGCAGACACACTGGCTCTTCACAGACAAAACAGTTGACCCCTGTTTCATTTTCCTGTCTGGGATGTTGCACTGACTTCCTTTAAGGTAGTTGTTCTGCCATCAGGATTCGTATGTCCAAAAAATGACATAGAAACAAATTACAACAAATTGTCTTAGTTTTGATATCAATGAGGGGTATCGGTGAGCCCCTAGTTCAAGTAGAAATGTGTTGTAGTTGCAGAGGCTGAGCACATGTACATTTGAAAGAACAAGAAATGATTTGGACAGTTCATTAGTTAGACCCACACAGCAGCTCACCAAGCAAGTTTGAATGCATTCTTATAGTATTAAATTAACTAGAGATGGGCATTGCAAATCAAAAATTCGATTTGATGTTCGCTGAGAACTATTCAACTATTCTTTAAAAATCATGCCCCCTCCCTCCGCCCTCAGGACACGGGCACACCCACACAGACCCAATCAGCATTATTGTACAGAGTTTGAATTAAGTTATGCTTTTACTAATTAAAGCAGATTAAAGTACTTTTATATTAAATCGCAATGGAAATCACCAACGGTTTGAAGATACTGTTCTATAACAGACAATGTGTTTCAGACTAGGGTACTTAAACAGTACCCTAACGACTATGCCTACTTACAGTATGCCCAGTGGTTGCCGCTGCTTGAAGAATGGAATTGTCTTTAAGGCATACAAGAGGAAATGAATCTGTGTCAGATAATAATCAGTTCACAAGCCACCTCTGTTCAGATATTGTGCTTTTCAGGAATAATCAGGTAAAATCTCCAAGTCAAGGTGCCCAACCCATTTCCTGGAATCTACACTACTGCAGAGTTTAGTTCTCAACACACCTGGGCCAGTTAATAAAAAGCTTTCAAAAGTATCTGAAAACAAGAGCATGGTGTGCTATACTAGGTCAGAAACTGAACTCAGCAGGAGGGCGGTTCTCCAGGAGCAGGAGATCTGAAGTCATTCAGCATTGTAAATGCTTTTAGCATGACGGTACGAACACAGTCAACCCAGCCCAGAGACCAATAAACGCTCCTGTCAGTAGTGAGAAACAGTGGGTACTTGAAACAATCCCCGAAGCAGTTGTGAGAAAGGTTAAAATGAGGAGGAGGAGGAGCACAACTAAAATCACAGAGATAAAGTTGAAGAGGAAAGACTGGAAAAGGCAGAATGAGATGAAGCAGAGCAGGAGGGGGAGACGTAAAGAAAACCTTGCAGATAGGTTTATTTCACCAGCACTGACTTTGGAAGGAATGAATCCGTCTCTGAATCTCCCTGGTCCGCCCTGCTGATGTGGTTGGAGGAAGAGAGGGAGGAGCTAGACGACGGTGCCGGAGCTTTGGGTAGGCTGTACATGTACACGGCTCCTATGACCAGCCCCGCACCCAACGTGAACAGAAGGTCCACGTGGAAACCGAAGAGGTAGATGGATGCAACAGTAGACACAATGATGGAAAAGGACGTGGCAAAGCCTTTTAGGATATTGTCCGCATATTTCACCACCACAGCCACCAGCAAGCCCCCAAAAGCTTGGTTGAAGATCACGCCCCACACCATAGGTGTGTAGCCAAACAGGAAGCCCTTCTCAGTGATGGCAGCGCCATCGTTCCACCACATGCCCAGCAGGCCCAGCAGGGTGCCAAAAATCCCCAGCTGCACGTTCCTAAGCCACACTGAGGCTGAGCTGCCTTTCAGGATCTTCTCAAAGTAAACGCCAGCAAAGCCTGAGGACAGGCACGACACCACCACCGCCACCAGGCCTTTGGCGTAGTTCTGGCTAGCAGAAGAGACAATGGCCTCCTTCTGCTTGTTTCCATCTTGCTCCACCTGAACAATGGCCACACCGGCGAAAAGGAGCAGCAGGGAGACCCACTGCACTCGAGACAGGCTCTTCCGCAGCATCAGCACTGAGAACAGCGCTGTAGTCAGGATCTTCAGCTGGTACGTCACCTACAGAGAGAGGACATGTATGGGGGACATCGCAGAGACAGACTCAACTATATAAGACTGACAAAGACTTTCACATAAAACGATACAGTGAGAAAGAGAGAAAAAAGAAAGTAGAAAAGAGGGTGGTGGTGGAGGTAGGCAGGTACGTCCTTACCTGGAAAGTGGCTGCTGGTAAATTGGAGATGGCCACGTACTGCAGGTTGTTCTGTAAGGTGTAGATAAGTGACGGAACAGCCAACTTCAGTGTGTCCCAGTACTGGACCACAATGGAGTCAAACAGCAAGGCCACAAAGTCCCTGATATTTCCTGAGTTCACAGACAAAGGGATTAAGCATTCAGCCCTAAAGTCATAATTTAACTTACCTATGACTGTACACCATTATGTCAGTAGAGATATTTATAAATATTAACCGGGCAACTATTTTTCAAAAATTAGCTAATTCAACTAGCAGTGAATTTATCAAAACGTGCCCTACTCACAAATGCGCTCATTAATGAAAAATGCTGCAATGCTGAACTTTACAAAACATCCCATTAAATCAAATAAGAACATGTAGGTCAACTAAACACCACAATTTAGATTGCTTTTTCATTTGGAATGACATTCATTTTGTATGCATATGAAAGGTCACAGTACTCGCACAAACCAGGCAACATTAGCATTGTATCAAATTTGCACCAATCACATTCAACCCACTTTAGCAGGTAGGACAGTTTGATAGCACAGCATGTTAAACCCTACATTACATGTGTTTTTTGTAAATATTCTAGAAATGGATTTCAACCCAGCAAAAACTGAAACAAGGTATAAGTTGTGATCTCTGTACATCAATGAGACTTTCAGGGTATGTTATTCACATATGTTATTCTTTTTAAAGGTTATCCTTGAATCTAATTTGAAGATGTCCACAGTTCACAACCGACATATTCTCTGCGTCTGCAGCCGGTCTACAGTTTGTTTTTGTTAGTGGACACATCATGCTTCACGGTGTGTGACTTGTTCATTTTGCATGTCAGTCAAATGAGCTTAAGTCCACAGTTCTTGAAACCTGCTTGCTCTACCATCCCAGATTGTAGCCTTCCCATACGCTGATTTACCTGTAGTGCCTGCCATAATATCAACACTGATACCGCTTATGGATTTTCTCTCTTTTTTTTTTTAAATGGGTAAAATCTTATTTTACTGTAGAGCTCCAGGCAGTGCATTGATTCGCTTAGAGCCCCGCCCTTGCTTCGCCCTCTCTCTCTCTCACGTACACATTGACTATGAACCCGTCTGTAAGTAGCCCTTGCTCTCCGTATGCTCATGGGAGTAAAATTGCTGGCGGCGCAGAAAAGAGAATCAGTCTGCATTTCATGAATGGTTAGCGTCACGCCTGTGTAGGGCTGAAACGATTATTCGAGTAATTCGAATAATTCGATTACAAAAAATGATCGAGGCAAAATCTTTGCCTCG
>JBBPCY010000018.1:17496276-17509706 GCA_037974405.1 Brachyalestes nurse
TTTCCGATTACTCAATTAATCGTTGAAAAAATCGACAGAATACTCGATTCCAAAAATATTCGATAGTTGCAGCCCTACGCCTGTGCAAAACTTTCTTCAAACGGATGCATTCCAGGTACCTCTAATAAGTTAGTCTATGTAAGTTCTTACTAAGAATGTTAGAACACAGCTGGGTTACTGAGATTTGCACATTGTACATAGCTGCTAGTCAATATTGACTGCCACTCACAGAACTGTATATGGAAACTTTAACCTACCTCTCCTCTGAAACAGGATGATGAGGAGACAGGTGAAGACTTTCAGGACCTCTGCCATGACCACGGCAGACGTGGCGAAGAAACGGTCTCCCGGCAACGTCCGCACATAGCGGATGCTAAGGATGAGTGAGGCATTCTGGATCACCAGAATCGCCAAACTGATGTACTTTAGCTTCTTGTTAGCTGTTGACAAACACAAGGGATGGCTGTCATTTTTTTTCAAATGTTTAAACTTGAGTGATGCAGGAACATGACAGCATAAAGGTACAGTGAATGTACATTATAAACTGTGTGCATCTTTGCAATCATAATAGTGACAGCCTAGACTGCAAAGTTGAGGGAAAATCTCAGAACAGAATGTTATAGTATTATATAATATTCTATTTACATAAATCATCAATCTAAAGGTTTATTCCTCCAATCAAAAAATAAATAAATCAAAGATGTTTTATTTGGCTTGTCTCGAGTAAAGTTACGCCCATTGCTGAGAACATGCGGCACGATGTTTGCCTAGTCCACCATGGTAACACTCCAGTTAAACAACAAATGCTGCATTCATTCAATCAGTGGCACTATTCAGGCAGTCCACACCCACCCACACACACCTACACACAACCCATAACATTTTAACTGCAGAGAAATCATTAAGAACGCAAAACAATACTACAGATCATAATGCTAAAATCAAACAATATGATCTCATTGGTACAATACACAAAAAGTACAACTAACTGAACCCAACAGAACCCGGAGTTTGGCTGCAAATACCATAACTAAAAACCCTGGTAAATTCAATGTTAATGAAACAATAAATAATAAAAATCAGGTGTGTTAGGAGCATGAAACAGCAGGGGGGTCCTCGAGGACCAGGATTGGGCACCACTGCCTTAAAATCAATAATAGAAAGATAATCTATTAACAACTATTGTAGCTGTTTTAACTTGATACTGTTTCTATCATCTTGAAGTAATCTCTGACAGTTTGTGCTGCAAAATACAATGACTAGGTCAACTGCCTCTTTCAACACATCTCTTTATTGTCCTCAAAGTAAACATAGAAACATGAGCATGAGGGTATTTGATATGTCATGAGGCTCGGACAACGGCACAGGTTTAACAAGATAAGGTGTGGAAAGGAACACATCTGCTGGAAACTGAAAACAACTCTGCTGGAAAGAGTCAAACGGTGAAACATTCTCTAGGTGCAAAACCACTGATGTGCCAAACTGAACAGATACACAAGCTGTTCCCAGCAGGTGAGTATCAAAAGACAGTACTTCTCAATATGGTCAAATGACTTCAGCACCACCATGTATCAAACTGTTCAATTCCAAGGGTCTCTTCCAAAGTTCACTCTTGCAGTTTTTTGTTTGGCTTAAGTCTACACTGGCATTATGTAAATGATGTATTTCAGGATGTGCTTGACGTTAACATCCTTCTACAACAGTTGTGAAACGGCATGTTAGAACGTCACCAGTGCATTATACAGATGTTTACTCTAATGCCCATTCAGTGCAGTTCTCAGGCATGTGTGTGGTTAGTGTGGTCTTGCGTATTTCTGAAATTCGACACATTTAGAATCTTACAGGAAAGCACATCACTGAGCACAATTATACAATAAAGGAATATCTTATCTTACACTCACAACTGCAGAGGTGAACTTTGGGACAAGTCATGGGTTTCAACCTAAAGTAGTGTCTTATCAGCATCAATGGGCCACAACATATCACTGGCAAACACCAGTGATTGATATTAATTTCTGAAGTCTGCTGAACAGTATTTATGATGAGGATTGGAAAATTGGACTCTATTTAATGGCAAAAAGCATCCTTCAGACTCAGAGCTTGAATGCTGAAGACATCAGTATCCAAACATTTTAAATAACACTCTGCTCAAATTACGATCCTTTTGGAATAAATAGTGCATTTATAATGCACCCAGTTTTCACTGTTTTCAGGATACCACAGAAAACATTTAGACCAAATCAAACATCCACCCTGTCCACCCTACTCTGTCTCTTACTATGAGGGAGGTTTTAATCAGATATGCGGTGGGTAGGGATCTGCCTCTGCAATCGGATTGTTGTGTGTTTGAATCCCAAGACTGTCAGTGGCACAACTAAGGTACCCTTGAGCAAAGTATCATCCCCACACTTTACTCCCACAGTGCTCTGTTCTTGGCTGCCCGCTGCTTCACTTGGGTGAATGGATTAAAAGCAGATTTTTGTGCACAATTTTGTGCTGTTCTCACTGTGGTGTGTTCACGTATGACTAATGGACACTATACACTTACTCCATGTACTGGCCACGTCAGCCAAGTGCTCATCTACGAATGTCCTACAGGCATTAAATCCTTTTTGATTTGGCAAAACGTTCTCCGGCGAACCAGCCATGTATGAACATGTTCAGGCTTAGTCTTAGTATTTGACTCCTTATTTTGAATCTGTTTGGCTATGGAAGTACTAGACCGTGCTAAAATCCCACACCTGTCAGGTGAGCAGGAGCCTCTGTTTGCTTTAGTTCAGAATGTGTCAATGCACCACAGCATAGTGTGAAACTCTATGCATTTAACCTATTCACCAAGTGAAGCAGTGGGCTCCCACCCGGGGGAGCAATGCGTAAGAACGGTACCTTGCTCAAGGGAACCTCAGTGGTACCACTAAATGGGATTCGAACCCCCGACCTTCTAACGGAAGGGGCAACTCCCTAACCACTAGACCAAAACATAAATCAAGTCAGTGTTTCAACGAAACAGTAAATGACCTTACCGTCGCTCTGTCGGCGAGTGGGAAGCTTGTCTTGACCGCCTTCCGAGCCAGGACTCTCGCTGCCCGGTGCCATGCTGGCACTGACGGCTACCACTTTAGCACGGAGCTAAAACCCTCACTCCTGCCTCCAGACTGCAAGACTATACCCTTCTGTACGAACCCGAGGATAAAGGCAGTCTAAATTAACCGTGACACTCTCATTTCGTCGTAGTCAGAAGGCTAAAAGCCCCATGACATTAACAATAACCAGTCCAGCTGCTCTACGCCGTGTTACTAAGAGTCTCGACGAATAACACCAGCTCCACTTCACTCGTATCCTCGTCTTTATTACAGACCAGCCAAGACCATCTACTGCCCCCTGCAGACCCGGGGAGAGTCCAAACAACAGCTTCTATTTGTTTTATATTGTAGGAACGTTCCAATATACGTTTTAAATCAGTTGTATAGTTCTGCGTGAACACTAACACCATAACAAAAGGGTGTTCAACCCGTAGTACTGGCTAACTAAATACACGATATGGACAAAATAGGGACACCTGAGCATTACACCAACAGGGACTTCGATGCTGCATTCAAATACATAGACTTCATGATGGAGATACCATTTAAAAAATAATATGCAACTTTTAAAAATATTATTGTTACATGCGGATATTTACATATGTTATTTACCTGAGTTCTAGTAGAATTTAAAAAATAAGCCAGTTAAGGTTGGGGCATGTCAGATTAGTTCAACCAAACATTCTTCTTTGCTTCTAGGAGACCTTCTCTTGGTTGTAAGAAATGTCGGTCCAGTAACAGTCCGAATCCTGGGGACATATGAGGACAAGGCAGCTTGCGCTTCAGTAGTAAAGACAAATTTCCAAACTATTCCCCTTTAAAGAAAAAGTCTGAAATATTTCCGCAGCAGACCAGCAGGAGACCTAAAGGCAAAAAGGTGAGGGTAAACTGCATCGGACTGTTCCAGTCTGTCTTCATAACACAGAATATGGACAAAAGTATTAGAACATTACATTGATTTTTTTGACATTGCATTCAGATATTCAGACTTTAATATGGAATTGGTCACCCTTTGCAGCTATAACAGCTTCCACTCCTCTAGGAAGGCTTTCCACAAGATTTTGGTTTCCGTGAGAAATTTTGTGGGAATTAATTCTGTAGAGTATTCATGAGGTCAAACACTGATGTTGGACGAGAAGGCCTGGGTCACAATCTCCGTTCCAGTTCATCCCAAAGGTGTTGTCTGGGGTTGAGGTCAGGGCTCTGATAGGACCAGTCAAGTTCTTCCACTCATCCAAACATGTCTTTAGGGACCATGCTTTGTGCCCTGGAGCACAGTCATACTGGAATAGAAAAGGGTCTTCCCCAAACTGGGTTAACAAAGTTGGAAGCAGGGCTTTGTCCAAAATGTCTTGATATACTGAATCACTAGTAGTAAGGGGTCCCAGCCCAAACCCTGAAAAACAGGTGTGTCCCACAACTTTTGTCCGTATAATGTATCATGTGCCCCTTTAACCTCCTGGGGCTCAGCCGTCCACATACATGATTTTTAGCGGAAAGCAGATTTTAGCTCTTATATCCACAATCGTGTTCACTGCTGAATTGGGGGTGTTATGGACACATATGTTGGTACTTAGGCTTCCATCTGGTGGTGTCAGAAGAGTCTAACACACCATGGTCAAGTGTGTAATTCACTCTGTTACACAAAGGTGACTTTATTGTGTTTTATGGAAATTTGGAACAAGAATCCACATATGTGGACATCATTTTTATCCTAAAGAACATCATATCAAAAATGATACTTAGTTTTTAATTGTAATTAGATTCCAAAAAGCCCAAATAGCAAAATAGAAATAAAAATGCATGTAAAAAAAACAGGTTGGGCATTAAGGGTTTAAGAATTGGGGATTTGGGGATTAAGAATCCAAATATATGGACATCATTTTCTCTAAAAGTACATCATATCAAAAGATGATGCTTAGTTTTTCATTCTAATTAGGTTCCAATAAGCCCAAATAGCAAAATAGAAATAAAACTGCATGTAAAAAACAGCTCGAGTCCCAGGAGGTTAATACTCACTAAAACCTAATGTTTAAAATGTGCACCCTGTCATTTTGCCACGGCATATCTTCATCGAGGAGCCTTTTCTATCATTAGTGTGAAGGAGCATCGAGTTCAAAGATCAGTGAAAGAAAAAATCGTGATTATGAAACTGACAATCAGTATCATGTACACTCAAATGGTACAAAGTCGTTGAGATGTAAACAAGTCATGCAAGTGGTTTTGTGAGAAACTGCTACACATGCATTACAGAAAAACCAACACACTCGCCCTTCTCTACAGTAGTGGTGATGGGAACCAGGTGCCTGAGGCATAAATATAGTCATACTTATGTATTATCCAATCCTACACACGTCTTCTGAGTTTAAATTACACTATTGGGACACACCTATTGGGACACACCTGTTAATTATTAAATTCAGCTGGGCCCTTCATTCCAGCGAAGAGAAATCTTCATGCTTCAGTATACCAAGACAATGCCATGTATCCAACACAGTTTAAGGAAGAACCTTTTTTATTTGAGCATGACTGTGTCCCAGTGCACACAGCAAAGTCCATAAAGACATGGCTGGATGAGTTCAGTGTAGAAGAACTTGACTGGCCCGCACAGAGTCCTGACCTCAACCCCATCCAACACCTTTGGGATGAACTGGAACGGAGAATGTGAGCCAGACCTTCTCATCCAAAATCAGTTCCTGACTTCATACATGCTCGACAGAATGAATGGGCACAAATTCCCACAGAATTTGCCTTCCATATTAAAGTCTATGTATTTTAATGTAATGTCAACAAAGTTGGTGTAATGGTCAGGTGTCCCAGTACTTTTATCCATATGTTAATGGTAAAACACTGGTTATTTTAAGGGCTGAATCCCTAATGTCTCCCTGCTCCATGTGTAGTGCACTGCGCTTTGTAGAAATAAAAAGACTGGCTCTCGCAGCCAAACAGTACACACTATGTCTAAATCTTTTGGGTTTTAGTCACATATGCCTAATTTCATACTGGAAACATTCTGCAGTATTTGGATGCAGAAGGCAGAATTTCCTAATTCATATAGCAGATTATATTAGGGGCCATTTGAGATTAAGCCAGTTTTCTTCTGGCCCTATATGTAGTCATGGATGGACTACAAAAGCGAGAGAATATGAGATGAGATGAGAGACAAGGCTCAGGTTTAAGATCTTACTTTGATGGCCACTAGGTGACAGCAAGTCACCATTTCTGGAGAGGCCTACTAGATTTTTTTTTTATGTTTGCATATATTTCGAATTTAATAAATATCATTGTTGATTTGTCTTAAAATAAATAAATGCCACTAGTATAAAGATAAACATTTGTGCATTTGAGAATGAACATGCATTGTAGCAGGTTCCCAAGCCCTGTTATGAACATTTTGTATTTTCCCCTACCACTAATACAAGTCATAAACAAATGACAACTGTCACATGTGCTGGATAAGGCGTGTTCGAGCTGGGAAAACACCGAAAGGCAAATCATGGGGTCCCCTGGGGTCTCCCGGGATCCCCCTGATTTAGTCTCATTTCATGCATCATCACTGCAATGAACTAATCCAACTTTATAGTTTTAGTTCTTGCTGAAATGAGGAATGAATATATCACATCCTTGTTTCTTTTTCAAATCAAACAAGACAGACATGCAGTTTAGATTTAGATTTTGTATTTTAAATATGGTCATGTGACTTCTGCCACATTACAAAAAACAATACACAAGTATTTACAGCAAAGTTGTTGTGCAAACCCAAGCAAAACAGCAAGGATTAAAAACTCAGTAAAATAGGACTGTTGTTCATACAAGTTCCAAAAAGAAAAAAAAGTCCAATTTATAACAACCAAGAAAGGAACACATTCACCGGAACAAAAAAAAAACACTAATTTGGTCCTGTGTGTTGAGCATGGACTTTAAAAAAAACATTCAAGAGAATTTTACCAGTAACTAAATTTGGAGGCAGATTATGTTAATGTCTCTGAAGAAAAAAATAGATAAGTGAACCAAAAACTACATTTGGGTTTCTGAGTGACATGACATTCATGCTGTAATGTCTGATGACTTTGACCAGTAAGTACAGCAGGTGAACATCTGCGTTCACTTTAAGTTTGCTTAAAGTTAAAATTCTTAAATAGCACCTTGTTAGTATTACCCAGAGGGCCATCTAGTGAACAGTGTCATTCAAACCAAACATACGGCAAAATAATGTATTTTCTCTTCTCTTGTGTTGCAGGCAGTCCTGACAGCCCCCTGCACATCAAACAGCCTCACAGTTTTGGACCCTCACAAGAGCAAAACAGGTTTGTGCTGCCAGGAGTCACGGAGTTCCAGTGAGGAGGCCAGTGGACATGGGATTCAAAGTCTCCCCCCCCCCTCTTAAAACGAGGGAAGGGTTAAGATTATACAAAGAACCTGTAAAACCAGGCATCACCAAGTGACTTTCAGTCAATGACACAACACCCATAATTCTGTTAGAGCATATACAAAAGCAGAGCTTCCACCTACAGAAACTTCACTATCCCTAGAGTCCAAAATATAAATACATGTTTTGCATCTGTGTCAATAAATAACCAGTAATAAATAAAAAACAAAAGATTTCGAACTCCAGTCTCATGTCCAAGTAGGTGTAGATTTGGAGCGCACGGGTTGGGATTTGCAGCAGAACAGGGCTGAATTTCGGGCACTGGACATTGGCATGTGTCCAAAGGAAGCAAAAATATGCCCGAGAACTTTTCCAAAAAGAAAAAAAAAAAAGATAAATAATGATGTGTTGAGAAGCTGGCAACCAGTGTGAAAGTAGTCCAGTGTTAAAACAAAGAGGGATTGTGAAGTTTCTATATGCACTTTTAGTCCGATTTAGAGGCTTGGCGCAATGTTACTCTCCTCTTGCAAATCTCCAATGTCCTCAGCACTCTCCATCATCCACGGATGCAGTAAAATCTGCTCCAAGGTGGGACGGTCTTCAGGGCGGTATGCAAGGCACCAGCGAATAAGAGATTGGCACTCTGCAATAAAACAACAACAAGAACAACATTAGAAATACTGTAGTAAAAATGCAACGACAGTCTCTCAATATAGTTTTTTAAAATCAATAATGTAAATATTGTCTCTGAAAAGACTCACCTTTGGAGATGCGCTTAGTGAAACTGGGTTGGGCCTGGACAATGTCTCTGTCTCGCTCAAAAGGAATGTCCCCGCACACCATGTCAAAGAGTAGGACCCCCAAAGACCAGACAGTGAGGGGGATGGCTTCATAGCGCTGCTGAAGAATCCATTCTGGTGGACTGTAAACTCTGGTTCCTGAAGAAAGATTGTCAAAACAGGCCATTAAGAACACATGAGGCTATAGACTGAGATTTCATTTTGAAAACAGGGCATAATGGTTTAATCGAAGCTGTTCTTTTTATTCAAATGTTTATATGAATGCGTTTGCTTATGTGGCTTAAGATAAGTTAAGCTAAGCTACTGCGGCTGTCAGTTAAGATTTTACCTTCAAAGTCAGTGTAAGCGGAGTCCTTCTTCAGTGTTCCAGATCCAAAGTCGATGATTTTGATGTCTCCTGTACGGGTGTCCACCAAAATGTTCTCGTCTTTGATGTCTCGATGCACCACTCCCCTCGAATGGCAGAACTGAACAGCTTCAATGACCTGTTTCAAAAACCTGGAAAAAGAATATAATTTTTTAGTAAAAAAGTAAATGTACAAGATTTAAGGTAAACTAAATAACCACTGTACTCATTTTTTGGGCTTTTCTTTTTCTTTTTTCCCCTGTACCTTTGTGCAAGGGGTTCCTCCACAGCACCACGTTCAGTGATAAAGTCGAAAAGGTCCTGGCATGGCTGGGGTCTCTCAAACACAATGAGGAAGCCCTGACCTGGCACTTCAAACCAATCCAGCATGCGGATGATGCCACGGTGAGCGGGCCCTGCTGCTGACCCACTCCCCAGCTGCACCAGGAGTGCGATCTCCATGGGAACCAGGCTGTGTCCATCAGGCTGTGAGAGACAAATGATGAGATGGTGAGACCTGGATGCTGATTACGACATAAACGCTGCAAATTCGGCTGTATTACATCACTAAAATATAGAACATAATGGCTACTTATAATACTCAGGATTGCATTTTTTAAAGTAGGCTGTAATAGGAGATTGACTAACGGTCAGGTTTGTCGTGAGTAAAATTCTCAAGAGTGTACCTTTTACTGAAAGCAAAGGAAAAATCCCACAGGTGTAAAAAGTCACTCTGTTGTACGTCATTTTTTGGAACAAAACCACAGTAGGGGAAATACTGTCGTTTCTCCCTCATCGGTTATTCTGAAAAACCCATCGACGTCACTACCCACTACGTCACTAATTGGGTGCGCGGGAGTGCAGAGTGCCACTAGGGGGCACAATATGACCAATCGTTGTAAAAGACTGGTTTTACTGGTAACTGCCCAGCAATTGATTAAACACTATTAACCCGACTATTATACAGTGCTATTTCATTTTAAGGCTGTGGGATAAAATAAATAAAGAATAAAAATATGCAAGACGTTTGACTCACCAGTCGTGCCCACTGTTGTACTCTGTCGTGGGACACTTGCTTGATTGCAACCTGAAGACAATAAAAATAAAATAAATATTTAGATGATGCTGGTGGAGAGGTAAAAGAGCATAAAAACTCAATTCGAGCTTTTTTATGAATGTATGTACCTGTAAACCATCTGAGATCCTCTGCCCAGAGAACACAGAGCCAAATCCACCACTCCCCAAAAGAGCTCCACATTTGTACTGCTTCTCAAAGGGCTCTTTAGCTGGAACTGTCGAGGGAAAACATTATGATTAAGATAATATAAGATAACCCATTATTAGTCCCACAGATAGAAAATTTGCATTTGCAAGTGGACAGAACAAGAGAAAGTAAAAGCAGCAAATAAGCAGGGTTTGCTAAACTAATTGTAAACACACCACACATGGGTAGCAACTGATACTGCTGCTTGTAAAGTCATTTGTTGTGAATGTGTATTCAAACTGCTACTCGTCTTTTGACTAAATAAACTAACCGTAATTTAACACGAACCTAAAAGTTAATGTCCTGAAATACCCTAGACCATTACCAGGACAGTCTAAACTAATTTTATGAAGTGTGGTCAAAGCTAGCTAAGATAAAAAAAAAAACATTTCTCTTACCGGTTTTCCCTCTCACATCGTCCGTTTCGTCCAAGCGCAGCTCAACCATACGTTTGTCCAACATTTTCACAAAAATACTCGAATGTCCACAAACGGAGGAACAAAATAAGGCGACGAGTATCTTCTCACGTGGATATTTTGATGATACCCTCAGAACAGAATATCCATGTTTTTGATGGTTCAGCTCCGAAAGTCTAGCCGTTAGTCTGACACTCTTCTAACGCCTCTGCGACTTTGTTGACGTTTTAAAGTTTACATTTGTAATCACGCCCACAAGCGCCCGCCCCCGTCCAATCACGTACGGGACTCAGAGTGTGTTTTGAAACGAGTAACCAATCGCGTTGTAGAAATCTTTTAAATATATGAATATTAATGAGGCAGGTTTCTTAGAATTGAACCGCTTCAGTAACGTTCCGGTGAAGTGGCGCGCTTTGACAGAAATAATTCAAGTCGATAATTATCACTGTTTTTTTATGATCAGGTGGGGAAAAACGGAACAGGTCATGGCCTGTGTTTGTGAAATACCTCTTCTGCTTCGTTAGTTCATAGTTTGTAACCTTAACTCACTTCGTAGCTACCCCATTTACTGACACACTAAATGGAGAAAAGTATTGGGGCGCCTGACCATTAACCAACAGGGACTTTAATGATATTGCGTTCATATACATAGACTTAATATGGAGTTGGTCGTCCCCACCCACCCCTTGCAGCTATAGTATATGGACAAAAGTATTGGGACACACTTCTGAATTCAGGGTTTGGGCTGGGCCCCTTACTTCCAGGGAAGGACATCTTAATGTATCAGAATACCAAGACGATTTGGACAACGCCATGCGACCCAGTTTGGGGAGCCAGGGCACAAAGCAAGCTCCATAAAGACATGGTTGGATGAGTTCAGTGTGGAAGAACTTGACTGGCCCACACAGAGTCCTGACCTCAACCCCATCAAACATCTTTGGGATGAACTGGAACAGAGATTGCGAGCCAGGCCTTCTCATTCACCCTCAAAAAGGCTCAGCTACTTTGAAGACAGACTGGTACTTAGTGCAGTTTACCCTCATCCCCTTCTGAATAGCCTTAAGGTCTCCTGCAGGTCTGCAGCTGAAATATTTTTAAAAGAGGGGAATAGTTTGGAAATTTGTCTTTACTACTTAAGCACAAGCTTCCTTGTCTTCATATGTCCCCAGGACTCAGACTGTTACTGGACCAGCTTTGTTTCTTACAACCAAGAGAAGGTCTCAATAGAAGCAAAGAAGAATCCTCCGGCAATCCTGTGATGTGCTTAAGAAATGTTTGGCACTAATCTGACATGCCCCAACCTCTACTAGCTTATTTTTAAAATTCTGCTAAAACTCTGGTAAATAACATCTGCAAATATCTGCATATAACATACAATAATATTTTTAAAAGGTGCAATAGTAGTTGGCATACTGCACTATTGTAGCTTCTGATATGCCACTTTTATTCTACAATATAAATGTACATTATTTACATGTATGGGCATGTGTGAAATACTAAATGTACCCTTTAGGGCTGCACAGCAAATGTCTCTGTACAACAAGGTGCAATGACAAAGGCGTTCTATTCTATTCTCCATTCTAAAAGCTTATATACAAAGTCCTTTACAACATTTTACGCACATACACTTATGCAAACTAATGTAAAGCTGTGAAATAAGTACAGGATCTCAGTGTTTCTAATATACAGGATCATCTAGTGTTTCTAATACACAGGAATATTAAAAGTCAACAACACCATCATGCAGATTTCTTCAGAAACTTCTCCTTTTTATTCCAAGAAAAAAAAGAGCATTTTTTCATCCCAAACAAGAAAATAAAATACAACAAGCTTATATTAATTAGTTATTAAGATGATACAGTATGACATTTTTATAACTTTTTTTCCATGTTTTTTTCTATATCAGTTATGTTGGTTTAAACATGCACCTAAAGAAGTCCAATGTTGGCGTCAGTGGCAATAGAAAGCAATGTAGTGGCGAGGGAAGTCTTACAGTGACGGGTCATTATTACTGATAGATGACAAGGAACAGTGATGAACATATGGGGGGTGCTGGGGGTGAGATGTATTTTTCATGATGATGGAGAAAACGAGATTTGATTGATCCCCATTGTACGGCCTCCTCCTGAAGGGCAGGAGGGCTGCGTGGCGTGCCTTTATCAACTGCTGTCTGGAGAGGGTTCCCTATGCATGGCGTTTTTCTTCATGCTGTCGAGGTACTCCTGTTGCGATACAGCCAAAACTGAGGCCAAAATCTCATCATCCTCCCAATCGGTCAGACCTTTAATAAATGAATCGAAGAGCATATATCGTTTATATACAAAATATGCTTTAACTACACTGCCATGCTCACAACATGAAAATGACAAATCTTGTGGTTTTGACAATCACCCTACACTTCTAGGACAACTAAGAGTTACTAGCTAACTTCTCATTGGGCTTCCTACTAAGATTTAATACTGAGTGGAATCAGAAAAAGAGGTAGTTACAGACAACTGTGTTATCATATGTGCCATAAAATCCTTACACAGACTGTCCAAAATAAAAATAAATCTGATGATTGTTAATCATGTGTTTGAAACCAATTACGGCTCATTCCATTTGTGCCCCACCAGTATGTGAACTGTTCTGTTTGGAGTGAGAAATCAGATAAAAAAAGCTAGAAATGTTAGTTTGTTATGATTGTTGAGTAGCTTTACCAAAAGCAGTTGGGGACATGTCCTGCATGATGGCCCGATATCCCAGCGCAGGGTACAGAGACACCAGGGAAGATGAGGTTGGTCTGTCTGGTCCAACACAGGCCTGGTTGCTAGGACCTGCATAGCAACAGCAATATAACATATTACTGACATTTCTCATTAGGGTAATTAAGGTATATAGCTTATGTTGATTATGACTTCACATCAAATTAATAAATTATTGTGGGTTGTGATAAAACTGCTTTGGAGTTTCTGTGCAATTGTTTTATTGTGTTTTGAGTGAGTTCTGTGGGCCCTGGGCGGAGCATTTTTTGTTTGAACAGAGCGGTGAACCGAGAGAAAAGAGTCGACTCCTCCAACTCGACTCCTCATGCGGAGCCTTGTCCTCAGTATGAATGGAAAGGAAGCGGTATTTAAGTGTTTATTGGTTTATAATTTTGTGGTAAAGATAAG
>JBBPCY010000018.1:17527422-17544682 GCA_037974405.1 Brachyalestes nurse
TGTGAACAAATGTTTTACTGACAGGCTGCAAAGTGTCTAAAGATACAAGGAGCCTAGATAAAGGAGTTCCAACCACTTCAGCAATAGAACAAAGACTGGATCAAAGTATAAATAAATGAGGCGTGTCAAGACGTTTTGTATAGTACTGGACATAAAATGATAAAAGTACCCCAGTCTTACCTGGTGGGTAAACTGATTAGGATTAGGATCAGCCTCCGGAGTCCTGAGGGAGCGCGAGCTGGGGCTGCGGATCACTGGCTCCCCCGGTGGCCAGGAGGGAAGCGGGCTCTTCCGAGGGGTGAGGCGCTGGGCGGCATCACTGCTCTGCTGGACCACCCTGCTCTCCTTCTCAGCCTGGACAACACCAACATCACATTCCATCAAACAAGTCTTTCACTTCCAATAAAGCGTCTCAGGGTGTGTCAAAGTAAACTGTCATCTCAAACATATCCAGTTTACAGAGAGACAGAATGGAGAAGCTCAGGTTTCACAGTGTACATATAAGACAATGTGCAACAAAGTATAAACTAAGGAAAGGGTGAGGTTTAACTTTAAATATAATTAAAATAAAATGTGCAATGTTTGAAGAAAAAAATGTGCACAAAGTATGACCAGTATAGCCAGTACAGCCAGTATAGCCAGCGTAACTGTATAAAACAGTATAAAACTGTATGAAACTGTATGAAACTGTATGAAACTGTATGAAACTGTATGAAACAAGTGAAAGCAGGAACATTCTTAAAGAATAGTGAGTTCTTAAAGGACTGTGCCAACAGACAGAATATAACCAGTATAACAGTACAACTGGTCAAACAGCCAAACATCAATACAGTGAACTCAAATTTTTATATACAGTAATCCCCCAGTTTTACGCGGATCAGGAGTCGCGGATTCAGTCACACGCAGATTATTTTGGAGAACCGAACTCTTTTACACGGAAATCCCCACAATAAAGTGGAAACTGCAAATATCCTACCACCATTTTTTGCTGTTTTATGACAATATATATATATTTTTTCTGGATGCTTTCACACAAGGGGACCCGTTCACCTCGCTGCGGTGTCCCAGTACTTTTGTCCCGCGACCTTCCGAGTTGCATATCTCGGCGGGGAAAGCACTCAGACACTTCAAACTCCACAGTTCTGTAGGTCTCCAGGAGACCTTTCCAACGAGCCCTCATTTGTAGAGTAGATCAGGGTTTATTCTCCAAAACCAGGTGTCCCAATACTTTTGTCACGCAAGCTTCCGAGTTACGTATCTCGGTGGGGAATTTAAATTAAAAGACGGGTTTACCTTGAAAAGGGGCAAATATGGGTTTACCTTTACATTTTCTTTAAGGGTAATGCATTAAACAGTTTAAAATGAAAGGGAGCATGTTTGGGGGCATATTTAGGGTTTACACTATAAAAAATTTTTTTTTCCCCACAGCACAACGCGGTTTTTCACTATACGCGGGTGCTCTTGGAACATAACCCCTGCAAAAAGCGAGGGATTACTGTGTTACCTAATAGCAACTGAACACATGGGGTTTGGCAAGTAGAGAGCGGGACAGTAAGAGCAAAGTTCTCTCGTTCCCTGGAGAACGCACAGCATCTCTCCATCAGCCGTGCACACTCCGGCACACACTGGGCACGAGTCTGCTCTGCAGCCCTGCGTGCTCAGCCCTCATGCTGTCGGGACGTGATGCACACACAGACGTTTCACCCAGGGTTCAAACTCATCAGCGCTGAAGGGCTGGATTATGACTTATGACCCCAAACTCTATTCTCTACATGTGTGTCTGTACGTGTTTGAGCTTGTGTGTACACAGATGCGAAACAATAAATGACACTAAATGGTGAAAAAAAAATATCAACATACCTTGATCTGAAGCAAGTGGAAAGATTTTGGAATGTGTAAGTATAAGTAAATTCAGTAAACAAAGATACTGAGATAAAGTGACAGTAGGCACTGTGGAGAATCTGTATTTTATTAATCATAAGAGATGTGACTGCAAACTGAAGTGGCAAACTACCAGCACCAACATTTCACATGCCATGCTCTTCCTGCCTCCCAGCTCTGGTTTCATTAGTAGAATATGCCGCAGATGAAAACAGTCATTATGTTCATTCAAATTTTGTTGAAAATACCGTGAGAATATCGGTTCATGAACCCAGCTCTGGACATACTCTTTTAAGTGGTTCAGTTTTGTTTTATTGTGACACATCAGTTCGAAGTATTATCGGGTCAGATTTACACCTCTACTTCTTAAATTTCCGCCATTACTATATCAACACTGTCAATCTGTTGAAGGCAAGAGGAAGATGGGTTTCCCTTTTAAATTCTTGGTTCCTCTTAAGTTTTTGTTTCCTCATGCCGTTTTACAGCGCTTTTCCCGTCAGCTGGCTCCTTGGACACGCATTTTTGAAGGCCTTTGAAACAAGGCCTGTTTTTGAGACCAGCCATGTGAGAAAAAAAAAATGCTAATGACGCTACACAAATAAAATACTATTTTTTAAAAGCTACACCTGGTATTCTACACAAACTAGGTGATGTTGAGGATCTCAATCGTAAGAAACGTCACAGTTAGATTGCGCTTAATGATCCGCAGATTAATGATTTCAGGGTGTTAACCGTTTACTGGAAGAAAGGTCACACCTTTATTTAAAGTTTTTGTCCGACAGCGAGGAAAGAGGGGATCGCCAGGCTTTCTCAACAGCGAGCAGCGCTTGACCTCCAGTCCTAATGTGTAAAAGTTCAAAGCCCAGACGAGAGCGAATCCGGAGGCTTTTTACACTAACGGAGGCAAAGGGTGCAGACTTCCATATCACAATCACTGTCTGCTACAGCTGGAGAAACCACTACTGTTTTGGGTTAAAAAGTTTCAAAACCGGCGCACGTCATGAATGCATACTCTCTCAAGACGTCATTACTGTCTGACATTTTTGTTACAACCGGCCAACGTGGCTGACGGGCCAAGTAAGATCTATGAAGCCCTGCGCTCTTGGCTAGACAGTATTTGCTGTAATAGTTACATGGCTTTTGTACAGCTGGAAGTCAACATTTCATATGGATCATCTTTTTTTTTTTTCCATGGTATGCCCTTTCACACAGATTCTCGGTCAGGCTTAATCCATCAGGACAAAATATCTAGTCATACCTGTTGTGTGGTTTCACATCTGTTCCCACCATGATAGTGGCTTAACAACCCTATCAAGCTTTCTAAGGGATGGAGAGCGTTGACTGATCCTGATGAAATCTCACTACTTACAGTGGGGTTTGGATTCAAATTTAATGCTTGGTTCCTCATAACCTGTTTGCCACCTATAATAGTTTCTGGTTACTGGTTTAGTTTACTTTATTCTTTGTCTCTGGTTTTATTACCTGAAACAACTAGTCCATCGAGGTAAATAGGGTCAGCATAAGTAGCGTTCCAGAGAGGCACCACTGAATCTCTGATATCACTGAATGTATTCGTAAAAGATTTTTTACATTTAACTGTGGACTCAGACGGTGGAAGCAGGAGTTCCGAAAGAATTCTGTTAGAGTTTGGCGGGCTGCGTTCGTTCAGACAGAATTCTGTCGGGTTACAGGCAGAGTCTTATCTGGCTACAGTCAGGATCAGTCAGAGTTTAGTCTGAAATGATTAATTTCTAGTAACACTTCTGTCAGAGCCTGATGGGCTGAATCACTGCAGGCCCTCCCTCCCCACTTCTCCCACTGTTTACTTGTCTCAAGCCATTTTTAACACTACTTAATTGTCTACATGCATGAAGGACTTTAGAATTACCTAGTGAGATTAATCAGGTGACTAAGAGTCTGAGCACAAATGACTGACCCTCACTGTAGCCTGAAAAGATTTTGACTGAACATGACTGCCAGGCTCCCATTGGATTCAGACAGCTTTTTGTCGGGCTACAGCTGAGGGTCAGTCAGTTTTCTTCTTCACATTTCACTTGTCTGTACTCTTGAATGGGTTTATAAAGAATTAGTTTAATCATTTGAGACAGAGTGAGGAAAATACAAAACAAGGAACCAAGTTGTGCCTCCAGAACTGCAACCACAAATTCAACCCTTATCAGACAGCAAAGCACAAAGAATGCCATTAGGTGAGCGTTGTTTTGTTATGAAACATGTATTGCGGTGCACTGCCCTGAGGGGTGAGATCAATATAATGATGTGAGTGCCTGTGGAATTTACCAAGAACATCTGACTCCAGCATGTCTTCAAACTTTGTTCTGTGTTTGTGTGGGACTTTACATGATGTACTGACAAGCCCGTGACAGCCTGGTTTCTGCTGAATGAGGCTGAAAGAATCAGTACAAGCTCAAGATAGCACCAAAAGTCGACCCTCACCGTCAAGTCATCAAGTCAGACTTGACTTCACTGGACCTCTCACAGTGGACTGGTCATACAGAAGAAACTAGATGAAACTGGAAAAACAACCTTTCACCGGTTAACGCTTATGCTTTAATTGTGGTTTTTTGTAAAGAAAACAACTGGGATATACTATCAAGAAATGAGGGTTACATTTCTTTTGACAGGAGTTTCAGTTGTGGCCTACATTTTGCCTTCCAATTCAGCAACTTGGCATTTTCTATTTCAGGCGAAGTGGGGTCTTTTTTTAAACAATCATTTTAAACTGTTTAAAATTAGCTGCTTTGATGTCATACACAGGCGAGAGGTATGCATTCGGGGGTGATGGAAATCTCACTCAGATAATATGCTCACACCTGACGACCAGACGTAGAGTCTATTTAAAGTGAATGCAAGCAAAACAAAAACAACACAACATGTTTAATTATGCACGCCAGAAACACAGCTGCCGGCATTTTTTTACCAGTATACTGGGAGAAGGGAATTCCAGCCTCACCCACACTGCAAGTCCCAGACTGTTGCTTCTGCAGCCCTTGTCAGGTCATGGCACCAGCTCTCGCATCAAAATGACAGCGCAAACAAACAAAACAGGTGGAATCCGACAAAGGTATGCGTCAGATGACCAGCATGAGGCGAAGCATGGCAGGGCAGCTACCATGGAATGCGATTTGCGTAAGACAACAATTTCCCTAAACAGGTCGACACACCTTAGCCAGGAGAGTGTGTCTGCACACAGGTTAGTTTCACTTCAGGCCAGGTCAACAAGCAGTATCCTGACTAATACCAGCAAACATGCCTCTCATACCAAAGACTGAGATCCACCCCAGCTGACAGCAAAACAGTCTCACTTCTCATAAGGAAATAAATACCACACTGAAATAAAACAAACATTATGACACAGCTAACTGTGAAAGGATCAGTTAGACTGAATGATCTATACTATTAAGATCCAGTTTCCTTAAGTGGACACTTTTAGGATAAAACGAAAGTGAAGTGCTGGGGTGGCAGGAAAAACATTGACCAACAGCTTGTGACAGACCAAGATTAGCTCAACAGATGCTCCGTCACAGAACCGGATGTTTTCATGCCACTGCGCTGAAACTTGCTGGGTAGAAAAACGAGTGCCCTAAAGTTCTAGGCTGGCAGAGCCAGTTCCTACTGACTGATGGCACCATTACCAAAGAAAGTTAGAGAGATTTAATCCCCCCCCAAAAAACAAACAAGCATCAAGTTGCTTCCTTTAAAGAGGCTTATCATTTTTCAGTACTATCTATGTGGATTAAGTTCTTTTCTGTAACTTCAGTCCTGAGAGGATGACTGGCCACCTATACTTGATATCGAATCATTTGCCAAGTGAGATTTTAAGCACAATTGGATATCGGCGGACAGGTGCGCTGGCTCAAGATACATTTCAACTCATGATCTGGTTAGCCGAGAACCCTCTGTAGTTCTTTGATATGCTTTGTGGATGTGTTGAGGGCAAAGGCAAATGCGTTCAAGTCACAAAACCATCGTTTTGGAGACTCATGTTAACGGGACACTGGGGAACCGAACAAGAGAAATCCGATTACATCACAAGCAACTCTGACCCATTTGGGCCGCATTTTATATACAGGTAAATACAGGTAACTGATGACTATCTGATCACGGACGTTCGAGTGCAGCAGGTGTAAGACAGCCTGGACAGCTTGTGTCCGTGAACATAAGAACTTGGCCGTTTCAGGTGCATTCCAATGCCTTACAGTTTATCTTACAATCACATGTGGCTTACTTCTGCAAACCCAATCCAGACTAGGTGTGATTGAGGAAGATGTGTTGTTTAAGGCAAACACAATTGCCAAAATGCTCTGCTCTGTTCCGAGGAAACGAATGAAAGTTTGCTTAGCATGCCTGGGTCAGGTCGTCCCACTCTCCTCTTCCCTGCCCTGAGCATGCATGTGTACAAAGCTAACAGTGTGAACGCTAACCCACACCAGGGCCCAAATCAAGCCAAACAAAGTTAAACTAAGCCAAGGGGAGGGGGAGCGAGTATGAAAGAAAGACAGAAAGAAAGGGGAGCCATCCACACACAGCTGAAAGGAGAGTGCTGGGAGCCAGGGCTGGGCTCTAAAACCCGACACCATTTCCCACGTCTCAGAAACGCAAGTTCACATTCCACAAGTAACCCCATTAACACACCATGGTGCTTACTGCTTTCAAGCAATAAATGATGGTGACTTGACACATTTTAACCACATTAAAATATACCTATGATTAACCCTTTATTCATGCAGTTCAAGCAACGCTCTATTAGTGTGACATCGCAATGAGATCACATTTATTTTTTATATAGAACTATCTAACAAAGATAGTATGTTTTGTTTTATGTCACATTCTGGCGTTTTGAGAATTGTAGGGAATAGGAATATACATCAGTCCTGTTTTACTGCCAATCTGATTAAAGAATTCAACAAGCATTGCACTCTCAATGAGCTTGTATACTCACTCAGGGAGGGGGGGAGAATGCAAACAGAGCACCACACAGATAGCTCCAATCCCACATGCTGATGCATTTTATTAGATCCTGCACGGGCATGCATGCATCAGAGTTAGATGTTAAGGAGTTAAATTAGTAAAAGAGAGAGTATTTCGCTCACAAAAAGTTAGGGTTAGCCCCTTGCCATAAGAACCACAAGAGGGTTGATAAAGATAAGTTGCTGTTTCTTAAAAAAAAAAAAAAAAGATGATGATCATGTCACACCTGAGCCTGCACTTCAAGCCCTCCAAACCAGCACCGAAACCGTGAGCACTTTGGTGGGCTACTCTGTGTAATAGCAAAACTGAAACCACAAATAGACATTCTCACTGTCACACACAAGTCACAGGTGTGTGTATGTGTGTGTGCCTGTCATCGGGGAGGTTTATGTGAAATGAAACGACTACTATTACACTGCCGAGAAGCACAAAGAGGGAACGACCCCCCTCTGATGCACTGACAGTGGTCAGAATCCCATCATCATTTCCATTACATTCTGACTACAAGTGCTCAAAGAAACTAAGTCGTGGAAACACTGACTAAGTTGATCGGTAGGGGAAAGAAGCAGTTTGGGTTCAGGCATACCAACACAACCAAAAAACCCAAATAAGTGACCTAAGGCTTAGAATGACATGCAAAACAGTGTAGTTCTTTGCGAGCTGCTGTTCTCAGAGGTACTCTCTAACATCCAAAAGACATCAAAGACATCAGATATTACTCAGCTTCAGGCAAAAATTGTTTCGGGAGCCACAAAAACAAGGACATGAGGTGAAAAAAATCCAGTCCAAAGTTGCACATTTGATCCTTTATTAAAAGTGCAGCATTCTGACACAAGAACACGCAGCATGTTTACTTTTCAGAGAAGAAACAGGTTGCATGGGGACTTTTCAAAACCACTGATGGGGGTTCTGGTGAGTTATTTCAGTAAATGCTACCCTTACAGTGTTTGAACCTAATTAAAGAAGAGAAAAAATGGTCGCATATAATTTACTCCATAATTTGACAAGTTTATATGGGATTTCTTGTCAAATGTTAGGTCAATTTATGATTCCTCACATAGCAGTTCCACAGTAATTGCTGTGTAATTGATCATATGTCTTGCAAAAAAATAGCCTTAATTACCAAATAGTAAGCCTAGATTGTTTGGATTGTGCTCAACACTTCACAGGAAAGAATAAACACAATGGCTATGCAAGAGAAGACTGGAGCGATAGCTGTCACAATCAGGCCAGTTGTGTAACTATTGTGCTCCTATTTTATTGGGGAAAAAAGTTCATAGACTAATCAGTGGTTATAAACCTGCAGGGACTGGTCAGATCTGTGCAACATCCATTCATAGGAAGTAGGAAGAGATGAGGTCAATGGAAAAGAAAGACAAAAATACAGAAGAAAACAAAATAAATGTGGGTTTCAGGAGTAAAAGTGTGAGTGAGAGAGAGAGAGCGCAAGTGTGTGTTTGTGTGTGTGGAGTATGAGAGAGAGAAAGAGAGATGGGAGATTATGTATTTGTGTGGGAGGGGGCTTCTAAGAGTGAGAGAAAAACAGAAAGATCAAAAGTTTGTTGCCCACAATAGTTTCACATCCGAAGTAGAAAATATTCACATTTATTTGGCACAAATAATACCGTATCAGTGGTTCACTTTCTTTTTGCATCTATACCCACATATGTATTTTACATCATGGCCAGGGGTATAAATAAATACATGCAGAAAAAAAAACACTGAGGGATTGATACAATTAACAGGACAACCCCGCTACATCTACAAATATAATTAGAATCATTTATTCTGGTTTCATGATGAGGACTTTGACATTTTATAGGGAAAATCCCTGTCTCACAATAACAAAAATAATACGGAAATGAGCGCGATCGCAAAAAAAGAGATTGTGATGAAATTGTGGTTTGAGAGAAACTAGGTTAAACAGAAGCTGTCGCGGGGATGTGGGAGGTTGTGTTTTGACGTGAAGTCCCTTTGCCAGAACAGAAAAAAGATTTTCCCACACATGCAGTTTAGCAGCGCCACCAAGTGGCCGCAAAAGGCAATTACATCTTTACATGTCATTCATTAATCACAGGTTTGCAGCATTAAAAGAAAAGAAGCCCTTTTCACTCTTACTCTGATGCTTAATTACTGTGGACAATCATTTCAGTAAGTTGCACAGCACTTAGCAAAGAAAACTGACTGAATGCACATTAATAGTAGACACTCAAATTCCATTAGAAAATGGTTTTGTTTAATAAATTCCTGGATCAACAACATTGCTAAATCTATATAATTCAGCAATTTTTCACAGGAAAGTATTTGGTGCTTATCAGTGTAGTGGTGTGGGCAGAGTTGCTACAGACTTCTGTCTGATTGCTATGGACACCAGAACATTTACAGGAAGGACGACACAGCTAAAACCTCAAACCAAGATCTCTTCTCTTGAAACTGTGTTATACAGTCAGATATTTCAAACTTTTATTCATGGAATTTAGCATCCGCCTTCTAAGTATCTATTTTACGTCAATGAGTGTACTGTTGATTTCCAAGTAAAGGCAAATGTGTTAAAATACTCGTCCGTGATAATCGACTGCATGATCTGACGCGGCAGCCAGAGATTAGGCAGAAAAATGCTGGGGTGTTCCCTCAACAAAGGCCTTCTTTTTACTTCTAGGGAAAATTATGTAATGAAAGAAACTTGATTCATGTCCCAAAGCCTAATGTCTCATCATCAGGTCTAGATAAGCAGGTCTTTGCTTTTGGTCACTGAACTGTTTTTGCCTTCTATACTATTGCCTTCTATATTACAGAAGAAAGAGATGTATCACCTGTAATCGAAACTGATCAATACTTCCTCATTACTACTGTGCTGCATGGGAGTGAACCATTTACTAAACAGTGGTAACAATACATGAAATCAGTAAAGGCATTCAGACAACTTTCTCATCATCAGTCTGTGTCACTCACCAGTCTCTCTGGTCACACATACAAAACAGCATACAATTAATTACAGATATGAAAAGTACAGGGAATGTATTGTTAAAATGAATGGGAATTTGATGAATGTGAAATTATGTATTTACATTAAACTATTTACAATGAATATATTGTATTGTACAGACCTTTTTTCACCATGCCTGTCTCATTCCACTGACCACCAGTTGTTGGGTAACAACAATGGTCACCAGTCTAAGCTGCTGGCGGAACTACAGCTGTGTCTCAATTTATTTCTAGTCCCATCCACAGTGAATGTAGTGATGTAATTAATTTTCATTTTCTTTACACTGAGACCCAGATACAGTCACACGTTAATCAGGTTAATTAACACCACTAACATGATGCTAACGCCAAGCAAGTAATGGTGCACCTATGTTAACAGTTTATGCAAGTAATGGCGCACCTAACTGTGCTATTGCTTACATGGTGATGACTGATTACTGAAAAAATGACCTTTAAAAATGATCTTTAAAGCTTAAAACTTAAGCCTGTGACTGAATATTTCCAAATTAGCTTGGGCTGTTATGTTCATTAAATAAATGTTTATTTTATAGTATGATGTTCAGTGGACCACATAAAACTCATACATTACAATAGTGCAAAAAAACATTTCTCTTTGTAGAAAACAGCATGTGATTTCATTACCCAAATTTGAAAAATAAACATTCAATGTGGTTTCTGAAGTGGTAAAAGGAGCAAGCTACATACAGCCTTTACTCCATTTTAAAATTCTCCAAAAATCAAGCAGGAAATGTGCAGCTATGTCATACAAGAGAGGTGATGCATTTTCCAGGGAGTCTTTATTTTACTTCTTAGCAAGACTGTTGTAAAAAACCAAAAGAATGTTATCGTAAATACCATCAAGGCTGTGATCTGGTTGCAGACACACTTCTACTCATGTTCTACTGCCTAATTAAAAAAGGCTTGAGCCTAAAGAGGTGATCAACTGTGAGGCACCATTTTGAGACCATTTCTCACATGGACTGTGAACTCAGCATCTAAAGGTGATAATATGTTCAAAGAAAAAGTTACAGAAGTCACCCACCGACTGCTCTGAAGAGGCAAGCACCGTCTTCCTTCATTTTTTTAATCACAAATCCTTTCTTTTCCGTAAGTGCTTTCTCGAACCAGTGCTCCTGCTGCAACACAAAAGACAAGAAACAAAAGGAGAGGAGTGCGTGAAAGAGAGGAATACTATTTCAGCCTACATACAGACAAATAAGTTGTGCAAGCATGGACATTTTCTAACCATGTAATCACACATTTCTGATTACAAGTTAAGCAGTTTAGTAAAAAATATTCCATCTACCACAATGCCTGTGTTTTGATCTCAGGATTACTATGAATGATATACACAAGCTTAGATCTACAGCCTTACAGGACAACTCAAAAACTATTTAAATAACCTATTTTATTATATTCAATATATGGGTTTACACTAGAGATGGGCAATAATAACTGGTACCGGTTCCTGACTGGTCAGAACCGAAATATCGGAATGCTGCTGTATAAACTAATTCAGGAACCAGTTTAGCTTTGCGCCAATATAGCTTGGTTGCGAGAAAGATAGACCGAAGATCTAAAGGTCTGATCTCAGGTTTCGGCAGAGGGTGAGGTCAAAGGCAGTTGGTGGCTTAGTGGTTAGGGAGTTGTCCCTGTGATCAGGAGGTCATGGGTTCAAATCCCAGGGCACCAGTAAGGCACCCCTGAGCCAGGTAACATCTCCACACTCCGCTCCCCAGGTGTCATTGTCAGCTGCTCACTGGTTCACTCAGATGAATGGGTTAAATGCAGAATAGTGTATAAAAACGTATATGAAAAAGCTTGCGATTTAACATAAAAGTCAAAATAAATTAACTGAATCGTTTCACACTATTCATGTGATGTCCACCATTCATTTGCACCAAATTATGAAAGAGTAGCAGCACTGAGAATATCGATAATGTCTGTACAAATAAGCACTACTGATATTGGCATCTGTAAAATGCTAGTGTACATACTGAAAACACTTATAAATCAACCTTTTATCAAGCTCAGTCAAAGGAGTATCAAACTTTGGGGTTGCAAATCATAGACGGTACAAAAAAAAAAGTAAAGAGTATTTTCATAATTAGCTCATAATTAACCGCGGCAACCATGGCAGCTAAGTTCCAAGAGCACCCGCGTAAAGTTGAAAAACTGCGAATTTGTGATGTGGAGAAAAAAAATCCTAAAAATGCCTATTTTTATAGTGTAAGCCCTAAATATGCTCCCAAAAGACTTTCATTTCATTTTAAACTTAATACATTACCCAGAAAGAAAATGTAATGGTAAACCCATATCCGTACTGCACAGTTTACACTCAACTGCTGTCTCCCGCAGTGCTAGACTGTAAACACCAATGTTACCCCATATAGAATGTACTGTAATTCAGGCGTGTTTGTTTTTTTGGTATAAACAGGTAAATATAGTAATAATTTAATTTAAAGTAATAAAAAAAACAGGGCTTTAAGAAGAGCAAAACGAAAAACACGAGAGCACTCAAGACGCTCCACAGGGGGAAATTCTGGACTGCAGCGTCACAGGGCAGCAGCCAATCAGCAGCAAGGAGAAATAAATAACGTTCTTGGATTGGCTACTTTGAAATCTCCCGTCTCTGAGTACAGCAGTATTTCACCATCCCAAAACGTGCTTTCTTTGTGTCCTCTGGACTGTAACAAAAATTTATAATTTATTATAGTTACATTTTATATGGAAATGTAGCTGAATTTACATTAATATTTTTTATATTGCCACAAAAAAGCTGGGCCTCGTCCTCGTGCTGGGTTGTTTGTTTGGGCGCGCTGCTGAGCAGAGGAGGCTCACTCCGTTCAGGTGCGTCTGATTGGCTTTATAAGCGCTGCGCCAAAACAAAGAACCAGCATGAGGACGAGGGGTGTGTGTTGGACAAGGCCCGGACGTCACAAAAGCAAAAAAAAATGCGGAGTTTATCTGCGGTTTCTGCGAATGTGTGGGGGTTTCCACAAACAATAATTAGTTTGGCTCTCAGAGAAATCCGTGACTGCTGAACCGTAAATAAGCGGAGGGTTATATGCAAACCACTGGTGGGGGTAAAGACAGTAAGATAGTACATGTTTAACTTAATTCACTTCACTGATCTCCTAGAACAGCTGGTGGCTTAATGATTAAGGAGCTGGCCCTGTGATCAGAAGGTCATGGGTTTGAATCCCAGGACTGCCAGTGGCACCACTGAGGTACCCTTGACCAAGGTACCGTCCCCACACACCGCTCCCCGGGTGCTGTGTTCCTGGCTGCCCGCTGCTTGAACTGTTGAACGGGTTAAATGCAGAGAACGAATTTGGTACTGTTCACACTGTGCTGTGGTGTGTTTACATATGACAAAAGCAGGACCACAGCTCAGAATGTGGCTGCCATTATTTTCCCGTTGCCATCTTAACTGTTTTAAAGGGCATTTTAAGACTAGTGAGTTTCACCTTGCTGCCAAAATACATGTGCTCAGTTCTCATATTTCTCCAAAAATCCCTGTGGTTGTTTCATGAATGAGGAAGAATCCTGCACTTCAGTCCAGCAGTTCTTTCATAATAAGGGTCTCAGCTTGACAGCACCAGTGAACAGTGTTGAGTGTTATGATTACTAGGGAATATTGTATACCAAGAGTAAATCTTCCATTAAACAGAAATGACAAACGTGATCAAGATAAATAATCTGACCTGTTTGTGTGGACACGGAGGGCTTTTCAACTACTCAAAAAGATAAATGACAGACAGATTAGGTGAGTACAGAAATTAGGGCTACCAATTACTTTGATAATAGACTGATCAGTGAGTTGTCACTTGCATTATTGAAACTGCATTACACATTCTGTAAAGCATTATCACCTTGCCCAAAGCTCTCAAGAAAGTATTAATATTTATGCAGCATTTTAAGTGCCCTCTCAATGTACATGTTTTAAATACTTCAAAAAACTTGCACAGTGCAGCTTTTTTCACCTTTCATATTTTCATATTACTTTTCATATTCACCTTTCATATTACTTCCCATATTGTCCTATTTTCCCATAAATAGCTAAATAAATTAATTGGCAACTAACACAGTTATTAAATTAATGCACACTAAACAGAAATAATTGTTCATTACAGTCCAAGATTCTTCATCAGGGAAAAATCCACTAGAGACCCCATAACTGTTTTGTTCAATTACGGCTTCCAGGTGTCCTGTAAAATTAGAAGCTTTAAAGGCAAAACTCTAAAGAACTGGACATTATAGCTTGCCATTATCAAAGTCACCAGTCATCAGATTTTTGTGTAATCAAACATGCCATATTATTTTTACAATAATGACAACATTTAGTAGCAAATCGTAGCAGATCGATTTTTTTACATTTCATTATTAGTTGAACAGGTCTGTACTAAAATTTCCCCCTTTTAGAAAGCTTTTCAATACCAGAAGAAAGAGTGACTTACTCCAAAAGACTTTTAATGCAGTGGGGCTATACCTGGGACAAAACCTGGGTTTCTGTTCACTCTCAATTGATCGTTCTTAAAAAGCGAAGTAAAGTGACCCCTAGTACTCACGTGTGAACACACCACAGCACACAGTGTGACCAAAATGAAATTCTTTCTCTGCAGTTAACCCATTCACCGAGTGAAGCAGAGGGCTGCCACCAACATGCCTCTTCATCAAGGGTACCTCAGTGGTGCCACTAGCAGTGTTGGGATTCAAATCCATGACCCACTGATAGCAGGGGAGCAAAATCCTATCCACTAGGCCACCAGCTGTCCCAGTTTTGTAAATGAGATGTGCAAGTCAGAAGACTCTTTACAAAAAGCATTAGAAACGAAAAATCCCCAGTGTGTCAAGGTTCTCCACCGATTAAAGACTGTTTGTACAATGCATACACGGACCAGTTATTTTATTAAAGTGCATTAATTGGCTTGCCTTCACAAACTAGTTTGTTTTGTCCTTAACCAAAAGAGCACCAGCTGCCACAGTTTTGTAAATGAGACGTGCAGTAGTGGAAAAGCTTTTGCCAAAAGTTTTGAATAAAAAAAAGTTTAAAGTTTTGTTTGTGCATTTTGTACAAGGACCAGCTAGGACATCTTTTATAAAAGTGTAGTGCTTTAACTGGCTTGCCTTCACAGACTATGTTGTTTGTTCCATGCATGTCTTACTTGTTCAACTGTTGCTGGATCTTCTGACTGGAGTCTGGAAGCATTCTCGTACTCGTCTTCGCTGTTGTACCCGGCTCCCTCCTCCTGATCCGGGCCTGGACCCACCCCACCACCGCCGGACACTCCGGGGGTCCCTCCACCTGCTACCCCTCCGGAGCAGGTCGCCTGTCGCCGCCGCTTACTGAGCCCAGGCCCAGAGCAGCAGCTGCCGATGGTGCCTCCGCAGCCCACCACGCCGCCCGTGAGCTCCCCCCGGCCCCCGGACACGCAGCTGATTCCGCCTCCCTCTCCCGGGCCGGCGGGGGAGCCCGCTCCCACCGGCGGGGGGGAGGCCTGCTGCGGCCGGGAGCTCGATTCGTTCCTCCGGTCCTCTCTGGACTGAGGCGGCGCGGCTTGGTACGACCAGGGCGGCGGAGAGGCTCTAGGCCTCGCCCCGGTCCTCACGACTCCGTGTCCATGCTGGTGAGGGTCAGAGCCGGCTCGCCGGTCGCTCTCGTCGGTGTGGTCCGAGACCCCGACGCTGGAGCTGGGCTTCTTCTTGGGCAGGATCGTCATGTTGTCTGTCTATGTGGAGGGACGGGGGAGAGGAGGAGGGGGGGTCCGGGGTGACGAGTCCTCCTCCGGCTCGGCTCGGGCTGGGTCTTTCCCTTACCGTCTTTCAACCCTGTCGCCTTCTCGAGCCTCCCTGCGCGTCCCTGGACGTTTCTGGTGCAGTAAGGAGTCGTTTTTATCCGTGAAAAGCGCCGCGGAGAGAACAAAAACAAACCGGGCCCCCACCGCTACTCCCCTCACACATCAACACAGGAGTGACGACACGGCACGTCACTTCCTCTGCCACAGACTCAGTCAGCAGACCCGTATCTCCTTCTTGACTCTTTCTTTCTTTTAACTATCCTTTATAATCTCACTCTCTCTCCATCTCTTTCTCCATCTCTCCCCCCAGCTTTCAGTTTATTTTTCTCTCTATTTACACATTGACATCTCTTACTCTCTCTCTCTCCCTCTCTCTCACTCTATCTCTCTCAAATGTAAATTCAAATTAAAAGGAGCTTTTCATAATTATTATTTATTCATAGCAAAACAGCAATAATTAAATAATTTAAAAATAAATAATAGTAATATTGAAAGACAACTCTAATAAAGCAAATGCTAATAATAGAACAAATTATTAGTATTATTGGCAGTATGATAATATTAATATAATAATAATAATAATAATAATAATAATAATAATAATAATAATAATAATAATGACTTAGTAAGTAGGCAGACAGGACATATTATAATTATTGTATACACTGTTAGGTTTGATAACAGATCTCTCTGTCCCCTTGTATCAGTATCGCTCTCTTGCTTATTTCTTTTTTTCTCATCCTCTCTCTCTCTCTCTCTCTCTCTCTCTCTCTCTGTTTCTACATGTTTCTGCCTTGTACTCTCTTATTTTTTTAATCACCATCCTGACCCTGCTGTCTAAGAAGGGATCTGGCTGATTTAAGAAACTAGTGGCTTTAGCTTCTGAACTCAGATAAGAGAGAGGATTGCTGGTTTCAAGGTGTATAACTGTTATAGAAGGTGCTGTACAAGAAAAGTAGTGGGGTGGTGGTGGTAGCTCAGTGGGTAGGATACTTGCCTCTGGACCAAGAGGTCATGGGTCTGAATCCTACTTTCAGCATACCACTGGGTTCCTGAGCAAGAGCCTTAACCCCAAGTTACCCCAGGGAGACTGTCCCCTGTAGTTAGGGAATGAAAGTCGCGTTGGATAAAAGCGTCTTCTAAATGCTGTAAATGTAGACAGTAGAGCTGTCACACCTAGTGTTTTTAATCTCAGTGATGTTTACGCAAACCACTGTTAACAAAAAACGTTGCTGACCTGGATCCTGATAACTCTATTAGTTTGTTGAACCTTTCACTCTTTTAGGCAGCATCCCTTGTTTGATATTTTACTGAGTGTCATTTAATGTTATTCTTGACTTCACATATTTCAGAAGGGAGAGGTCCATGTGCTAACTAGTCAGTTACACCTTTGGTCAGGCTAAAACGGCAGTATACAGGTGCTGGTTATAAAATTAGAATATCTTCAAAAAGTTGATTTATTTCACTAATTCTATTCAAGAAGTGAAACTTATATAATGTATACATTCTTTCCACACAGACTGATTTAAGTGTTTATTTCTTTTAATTTTGATGATTATAACTGACAACTAATGAAAACCCCAATTCAGTATCTCAGAAAATTA
>JBBPCY010000018.1:17544782-17562322 GCA_037974405.1 Brachyalestes nurse
GTTTCACTTCTTGAATGGAATTAGTGAAATAAATCAACTTTTTGAAGATATTCTAATTTTATGACCAGCACCTGTACATTAGTCAGAAAAACAGGGTGGTACAGAACACACTAGAATGTCCCTAGTCTGGTGAAATGAAGCGACGTTTAAAGAAGTGTGGTGTTATGAAGAGGGGATGTGTTCTCTGCCTCACAATAAGCCTTGTCTCACTTTTTGTATATTTTCCCACCCACAATGTTGGCTTTGCAGATGAAGCATGTGGTGTACGGATCCGTGACCCTTTTCTGACCTCAAAACTAGGTTTTGATGCAGGTGCCCACCATTTTTATTATTACTGCTGGTGTTATTATTTTTACCAGTTCTAGTAGTTGTAGCTGTAGAGGTTCGTAGTGACAATAACTGCAGTGAAATTTGAAAATGATGCATTCTGTATTATACACAGTCACGTATCTTATGTAGATAAAATTCACTCTTGGAAAAGATACAAGTTTAGGTAAAAATTTAGATTTATCATGCTCTGTCGCTAAAATATATACTTAAAAAGAGACTGAGTACTAAGAGATTTTTCCAAACAGCTCCTTTTTAGAGAAGATATCCTGGCTATAGTGCCCCTCAGAAGGAACAGACCTCTGCTCTATTCCTTCTGGAAGTCCTTGATCTGTCACTGACAGCAAATGTGTTCACAAAGGTTTCACCTCTTTACTGTAAAAATACCTTTAAAACTGTAAACAATGTTCCTAGCTTCATATAGACACCTACAACAATTTCTACATGCTTCAAATGCCTACATATATTTTTTTAAATTAATGATTTTGTCTTGTTTTGATATTTATGGGCTGTACTGAAGGTCTAGCTATTATATTTAAACAGTTTAAAACTAATAAGTGTTATATGTAGCTCATACAACACCTGTGGAAGTGAATGTGATGTGCAGGGAATGAAAAATTCTCTCCTAGCTGAACACCTCAGAGCGAGGAGGAGGAATTACCTACACAAAGACAGTCTGAGAGAGGGAGACTGAAAGGGGGATGGAAAGAGAGGGTTGAAAGGGAGAGAGAGAAAAAGAGAGAGATAAGAAAAAGTGTGTGTGAGAGAGAGAGTATTGATTTAAAGCCTCTTGCTGGAACTGCTGAGTACAGACTACTGTAAATTAGGGCTGTGCGATATGGACAAAAGAATTTTGTTGAACAGTATTGCGATTTAGATCTTAATCACAATTTTGACACACACGACATGTTTTACAGTGTGAATATGAAACATTTTCCTCTGGAATGAAACATTCCAAAGGAAAACAATTAGATCTTTATCAAAGACCTGTAAAATGTCTCTAAAAACAGACATAAGGCAAATTTTTTTGCCATGCATAAGTCATAAGACCTCTTTGTGACGCTGCCTCAGGTGTTGAAATAGGTTTGTTGTGTTGTACTACCTGGCTCTGTGATACATCATCTTTCCTGTATCCAAAGTAATCCCACACCACAGATGTTGACTTTTTTTGGGCACCAAGTCCTCCTGTGCTGAACTCATCATCCCTGTTTCTGCAGCCTATTTGTCTTTAAGCCCAGTCTCCTATTCTTGTGCTCTGTTTAGGCATGCTGCATTGTGACTGGTTCAAATAGCATACCGCGGGAAAAGTCGGGAGCGCAAAAAATCACGCTGTAAGGCGATTTAGAAATCGCACATATTCACATTGCGATTTCGATTAATTGCTCAGCCCTACTGTAAATACAGCCTTTGTATATAACAAGTCTCCTCTAAAACTTAAAAAAAAAATACAAATTTAAGCAGTGTTATAAACGCAGCACTCATCCCGAGACTGCTGCTGGTTCTGAATTTCTGAAAATCCAAAGAACAGGGAAATTTGTTCAAAAATCATTATGAAGAAAAAAGTGAGCTATTTCTAATAAGATGTCCACAATTAATAAACCTCAAAAAGTACACCAACAGATCCTTAACTACACTATCCAGAAGAGCCTACCTGTTGTTGTTTTTTGGTGCATTGTCATCAGCACATAGTACAAACCTGTACGACAAAACTGACAATAAAAAAGCACACATTGATAAGTGATATTTGTGTTTGTGTTTATTTCTTTCTCATGTTTCTGCTTACAGTTAGTTCTGTTCTATAGAGCACAGACCAACACGCCTTAACAGTGTAAAAGTGGCATTGACCTACTTCGAAATATAACAATAATTTCTCCTTCTATTACAAAATACCCTGCTATTCACAGATATAAAGCAAATATTCTAACATGTCATCAAGCTCTTCCACCACCAGAGGGCACATGTGTAGAGATAAACATCAGGCATCCGCTTCGGAATAGTCCAACATCAGAAATTCAGTGGTCAGGAGCCAGTGTGTAACACAAGACATGGGTGGTGAATACACAGGATGTAGTTAAGGACTGCAGTCAGTGAATATTGCATTCTTCTGAAATCTCACAGAGTGGATACGACATTTACATGAACATAAATGGTGGTGTAACACAGTGGTTTCTGGAGCACCCCCTGCCCTGCTGTTTTGAGTTTACAAACTTACTTCAACTCAAAAACAGCCTGGTACTTCACGGACTGGTTGGATCGAGTGGGCTGGGAGCAGTGAAAACACGAAAATGCACAAGGCAGGGGTTCTCCAGGACCCTCTGGTCTAACGCATTGCTTCAAACATGTGTTCTTTATTACGAGCTACTGTATTGTTAATAAACATGGTACATCTCTATGTAGTAATATTAATGCAATGCATTTATTAATGGTGTGGAGCAATAAATAAAATATACTGAAACACATTTAAATAAATACACTAAAACAAAGTTCTAGTTCCTCTCCATCAACGCGGATTTAAAAACGCATTTGACAGATGTCATTTGGGTATGTCTGATAATGACAGGTCCTTTGAATACATGCCTTTTCATCTTTGGTTCAAATAATAAATGACAAATTTAAAAGACAGAACAGAGAGAGTACATCCCTGCAGATCCGTGCTGATTTAGTTTGGTTTCATTTTATTAGTGAAGATTGGTCGTCTGTTTGGAATACCTTTACAATAATGAACATAATGCAAATGGAAATAAACCAATGCTCAGAAGTTTGGAATTTATATATATATAAAGGACATAGAAAATGGGGAAACACACACACACACACACACACACACACACATATATGTGTGTGTGTGTTTTCCCCCATTTTCTATGTCCTTTTCCTCCCAGACTGGGATAGTGAAGGGTAGCACATGTTTCTACTGCATCTATATTGTTCAACAGTTCAATACCATGTTATAATTGATCTTATTTAATTCAATAAAAACCTATACAATTCAGATTTAAATACTATAAGCTACATGTATGAATCGATAATAATCTATTTACAGTAATGTCTCATTTTTGATCATCTTAGCTCATTCTTGATATTAAACGCTTTCTTTAATTATGAAATCCTCTCAAGCTCTGTACTTCAATCTGGTTCTGTCATTTTTTTACAGCTTCCCACAAAGAGCTGACATCTATTTCACCATACAATCATTTTATACATGTACCAGCAACATTTAGTGCAAACAGTGGTTCTAAACCTTTGAAAGCAAGTGTATATCTTGGTGTGTTAACTCATCCTGACCGCAGAGGCCAATTTATCCGGGCCATTTTCACTTTATTTCCTGTGGTTGGCCATCTGTTTATTTATTGTGCCAATCAAATTACTCTATATAATGGACAATTAAATACTCATTTCATTCTTTGTACTTTGACGCAATATTACTATCTAACCCATCACACCTTTCATGCCTTTTAAAGGGGAATGAAGATTGAATGTGGCAATATAATCACCAGAAAAATGTTGCTGTAATGAAAAAGTCAGCCACGGAACAAGGTCCTCAACATACTGCGGCACCATAATATACCCGTGCCGTCCATAAATAATTAGACAGCAGCAATGTGACCAATTACTGTATATGATGGAACAGATTGTGGATATTTCCCAGCAGTAAATAAACATGGGCAATTTAACCAAAGCTATGTTGCTTCTAGTATATAGGCCTTTATATCATAGGTTCCCAACCTTGCTCCTAAAACCCTCCTTCCCTGCACATTTTCCTCCTCTAACACACCCACTTCATCCCAGGAAAGAGTTATTGATTAGTTGATTAGCTGGATCAGGTGCGCTGGGAGCAGGAAAAACACTGAAATGTGCAGAGCCGGGGGGCTCCAGATTCCTACAGCTCAGAAAGGCTGGAGACTGTAACTCTGTAGGATACCTCAATAAAGTGTTATGAATCAATGACGACAACGTCTACATTCAAAAATTTCTAAATAAACGGTTACTCAAACAGATAATCAAAGGCCAAACAAACACAGCTGTGTGGCTGCTGTGGCAAATATTAATTATTCCTGACAGCTAATTAGTTGCAGGTAACAATTTCGCAGCAGCTGGCAAGTGAGATTTATTGGTATTACAACACAGGTGATAATAAATGCAGTGTATTAGGATAGAGGGAAATGTACGTTTGGGAGAGTGAGTGTGTGAGTGTGTGTGTGTGTGTGTGTGTGTGTGTGTGTGTGTGCGCGCGTGCGAGTATGTGTTTGCCACCTTCTCGCTTATTTTTAGAAGTGAGAAAAACAAAGGTAAGAATTACTTTGTGAGCACTGAAAAAGCATGCAAGAATTCCATGCAAGAAATCCAAGCGTGTGATCTGAAGATTTTGGTTCTTATGATGGAGATTAATGCTTATATGATGAATAAATTATACAAATACTTGCATGCGTAATGTTAAAACCGTTCTCAGAAATGTAATGCAAGGTTATTGCAGGGGTGTGTTTGGCTGGGCACTTGTAAAATTCACCTACTCTGTACATGACCATTTCACAACTGCAGCCGAGTAGTGCTGTATCGGCCAGGGAGGGTTATACAATCTAAAAATACATCTTTCACAATGACATCTTAATAAGTAAATACATACTTATCTATGTACAGCACCATACATACTTTGAAGTGTCTCTTTCTACTTGTCCTGTGTACAACTACCACATGTACGTTTTTGAAGTGTCAATCTGTGAGTTCTGGGGGTCAACGGACCCATCTTTCTCTTTCTCCGTCTCATTCTCCCACAAGTTGATGAGAGGAGGGTACAGCTCGTTGAGGGGAATGGAGGTGGCATGCTGCATGTACTTCTTCAGCGAGTGATGACAAGACTTTTGCTTTATTCGCCGGCCCATGTAAAACACCAGCAGGGCCATGATACAGATGGCAAACATGGAGCCCATCACTGCCGCCAAGGCAACATTGCTTGGCTGGGCAACCATCTCCACAGCAAAACTGGCTTCTCTGGTTGTGACATTGATGCAGGAATGCTGGGTTTGCTGCTCTGCAGACGACATGGTCAGGCAGACCCGGTACTCTGTGGAGGGCAGCAGGCGAGTGAGGTTGTATTCTTGGACGTCCACAGGGACCTTTGCCGTGTAGCTGATCTGAGGGTTGTCAATTTTTATAGTGGCGCTGAGCCACTTGGGTTGTGGCAGCTCATGGCCGGAGGCAGGTGCAGATGGGTACACTTTCCATTCTAGTACTACAGACTGTGAGTGGATGATTTTTGCCAAAACAACAAGAGCTCCTGTGGTGTTCAAGCCCCACTTCAGGTTGCCTCTGTGTCGATGATCATGCCACTTGCTCTTGTCTACGTACACAGAGACGCTCCGAGTATCTGCACCTTCTGCGTTCCAAGCCACGCATGTATAGAGACCGGCATCTTCTGGCTCAACATGGAGAATCTCTAGAGCACCTTGGTCCTGCATTCTGTGCTTTTTGGTCCCCACACTTGCTTCATTCAGCACTGGAGATACAGCTTCTGATGTAACTTTGTCACCCGTGGGGGTCACCCAGTAGAACTGAGGGACAGGATCTGCCACAGCCCAGCAGTCCAATGTCAAGGGTTGGCCAGCCGTGACGTTGAGCTGGGAAGGGAAGGCGTGCAGGGATATAAGTGGCAGGCAGGTGTTACTGGCTATGTTCCAGCTGGTTGAAACCACTTCCTGGAGTGAGTGACCAATCAGGTGCGGAGGAGAAGCACACACAGTGAGCTGGGATTCCAGAAGCTTAAGACTCGATTGATTACCAAAGGCTGGCCCCCAGTTAGAGAGACAATCACACCTTAGTGGGTTGCTGTGGAGGCTAATTTCATCAAGGTTAGGGAAAGAGGCAACAACCTCATGTGGAAAGAAAGTAAGGTCGTTGTTGTGGAACAGTAGAGTGCGCAAGCCAGCCATGTCATGGAAAGCAGCGCGATCAATGTAGGACAGACGAGGGTTGTTGTAAACCTCCAACTTGGCCATCTGTGGGAGGTTGGAGAATGCGCCTCTCTCCACAGCCACAAGCTCCTCCATGTTGTTCATGCTAAGCTCCTCCAAGTGGAGGAAATCCTGAAAGTCGCCCTCCTGCACGCGGACAATGGGGTTCTTGTTAAGGTCCAGGAACTTCAAGTTTGGTAGAGAGCGGAGGGCATCTTTGGGTACGGCTGTCAGCTTATTGTCAAAAAACGAGAGACTCTCCAGGTATTCCAGTCCTTGAAAAGCTGCAGCAGGTATTTCCCTGAGGCCCATGCCAGCCAGCACCAGACTGTGCAGTTTAGAAAGGGGGTGGAAGTTCATGTCCTGCAATCCAAGTATAGGGTTCTCACCTATCATGAGGATCTCAAGGTTTGGGAGAGATTCAAACCATTGACTGTCAATAGCCACCAGTCTGTTGGAGTTTAGATGAAGCCTAAGCAGGTTCCCTAAGCCATAGAAGGCATTTGGACCAATCGAAGATATCTGGTTGTGGTTTATGTAAAGCTCCTCCAAGTTGGCTAAATCTTTTAGAGAGAAATCGAGCAGTTCTTTAATCTGATTCTCCTCTAGGTACAGGGTAACGAGTTGGGTTAAATTACTTAATCCGACATCTTGGATTTGCGTAAAGTGGTTCTGAGAAAGGTCCAGTTCCGTGAGGTTGACTAGCCTTCGGAGCTCTGAGGTTACCATAGAGATGTTGTTGCTCTGGAGAAGCAGCACCTGAGTATCAGCAGATATATTCCGTGGAATGGCGCTTAAGTGGAGCTCATTGCAGTCCACAGTTTTAGCCTGATGGTAGACCGACTGAGGGGTGTACCACGGTCGGGTTTCACACACGCACTGTGCTGGGCAGAAGGAGCCCGCCAGGGAACAGTGACACACAGCCAAAACGAGGCAGGCGTAGAGCAGCGAAGTGGAAATGGCAGTTCTCTCCATGCTGGAAATCTGTAGGGAAATCTCAAGTGCTGTCCCACTCGCTGCCTGATTCTTTGGGAAGGTAGACTTCTACAAAATGGAGGGAAGTCCTTGGCTCGTTCAGTCCTGAAAAACAGAAATTAAAGAAAATGTTATATTTAAAAAAGACTTGTGTTTTGTTTGTGTTTGTTTGTACATGTACATTTATTTTCTGTCCTGCCAAAGTGTATATGCCCTTCACAGATTTTTTTCAGAATACTCAGCAAATTAGACAACATACTTACTCAAATTTCAAATTTACTTTCTAAACCCGGCAGAGGTTGGAAGGACCTCTTAGAGTGATACCTTATTATTCATCTTTTATTCTGGTCAAAGCGAGTGCGATCGCTTGTGAGTGTACTGTATTGTGGCTGCTTGCATGCAAAAATACACCTGCCAAGGCTCGCTGAGAGAGAAGCACATAAAAGGAACCACACATCAAAGACTGAGCTCTCAGAGTCGTCTATCTCAATACTCCCCTGAAATGTAAGTGAGCCTGCAAGAACTGCATGATCTTCTAACCGCTGAGTGTAAGGGCTCTCTGAGGACCTATAACTATAAAGTGGTGGACGCAGAGTGAGCACTGATGTAGTAAAAATGATTCAAAGCACTTTATTTCACTCTAAATCTCCACAATACAAAATAACCTGGGGACACCACAAAGCTCCAAAGTGTGTTTAAGTCTAAAATACATTAAACACTTTTGAACATAATTATCAAGTATTTGTGTCAATGCTAATCTAGGATCAGCTCCCACTTGACCGTATTCATGAGGGTATAAAAGGCAGAACTGCAGAACTCTTATGTGTCTGATAAACTGAAAGGGTTTTCCACTTTTAAGTATTTGTAAATATATTAATAGGTAAACTGATGCTTTTCTATAGTAATAATACACAGATTAAAATATGGATCTCTGAATCTCTGATGGAGAACTTGATGTTGCTCTAAAACAAAATCACTGTGGCATTAAACACACACACACACACACACACATACACGCTCACTACCCTTTGTTTGCTAATGAGCTGAACTGAACTGACAGAAAGTGAGAGGAGAGGAGCTGGAGGCTAGAGAATGCTAATAGAAGCTGCTACAAAACGAATCTTCAAACGTCTGAACTAGTGTTCTTCACTTCTAGCCCTAAAGGGCCACAACACTGCAAGGTTTACTGTGTTCCTGAACCGCAATACCTAATTTAGCGCATGAAGAGCTGGATAATTAGCCGATGAGCTGAATTGGGTGTATTCACAAGGATAGACGCAGGCATTCCAGTACTGTGTTCCTCTAGGAGTGAGAGTGAAGAACACTTGTCAAAATTATAACCACAGAATGGTGTATCCTCATTGCTTCTCCTTTTCTGAACATGACAGAACCTGTACAGGATAAAAGCTGATTTAAAGGTCTAATTTATAAAGTCTCAAATAGTTATAAATTACAATAAGAAACCATTGTCTCTTTTCTTGATTATATATATTCGTAAATACTGGCTACATACCTTATAACAAATACAAACATTTAGTCTGATCAAACTGAGTGGTTTCTGGTTCGTTGTGTTGACAGTGTTAAAAATGTTTTTTTGATTGTTTCAGACATTCAGTTGCAGGAAGTTGAGACAGGGTATTGAAGAAAAAGATCCAAAACCGGAAGAGGAGTAAAAATGAGCCATGGCAGCACATGGGGATTGGAGCAGACAAAGTATCTCATTGTAATTTGGTCCAACAAAGAATCAAAGGTCAACCTGACAAAACTAATAATAGTTCAAACGGTTGACCGCCAAGTTTACTCACATGCAAGCCCATCTAGTAACCAATCAGTGTCAAGTATAAAAAAAGGCGCTCATGCTGGTGATGACGACTGGATGTAGATGTTATTCAAAGTTCTTTAATGCACTTGCAAAATTGCAATGTGAAACCAAAACTAACCAGAGCAAATGTATACAACGGAACAAAAAACATGAAACCTGCTCTGATCTTTCATGTGTAAAAACACCCTCAGAGTAAAAGTAGGTGATTTGGTAAAATATGATATCAAAAAATTCAAGACATTTTCATGAACATGTCACAGTATTTGATTTTTCTGCTTTGATAATGGCTCTCCATAATGATACATAGTTGGTCAGTGCATTGCAAGTACTGAGGATGTCCACGATACGCGAAGAAATGCATATAACCACATAATTTACCATTACAGCAATAAATATTGTCATAATGTCTAGATCTGTTTCAGAGGTCACAAAACGCTCATTAAGGATATGGATATTAGAGCTGGGCGGTATGAGCAAAAAGTTTTATCACGGTATTTTTCAAAATGATACCGGTTTCACGGTATAGGACGGTATAAGAACTCCAGCGGCACGGATCTTTCATAAATGGTCGTCGCATAGCAAAACAACTCCTTTCATGGAAGTTCTGCCATTTTTTTATGAATCACAAGACTTCAGACGACACCCCGAGCCTTGTCTGGAGTTCCTGTGTCCCGTAGAAGTGTGTGTTAGAATGTTTGCAGTCTGTGTTTGTATGGTTTGCTGTGTTCTTTGTTGGAATAGGGTCCCTGTGAAGTACTCTGAGCTGCACTCTGATATACGGTATCTGCTGTAAAAATAAAGTTATTATTATTACTTGACTAAAATATTTTTTACTAATGTATCCACATTGTCAGGCTAAATGCTAAAGCTAATCGCTAAAGGCTAAACATATGCATGTTTCTTCATAATGCTGAGATAAAAACGTACTTTTGGGATTATCTAGCCTAGTCTTTGTCCCGTTTCATCCTGTTTATGTACAGAATCACACACATATCGTCAGGATCAGATCTAAACTAAACAAAACCGAACTAAACAGCAGGTATATTAATATTACTGTATATGAAAGTAGTTTTTGAGAAATTACATGCACAAAAAGCACTCCCCAAAAGCAATATTTTACACTCACTGTTCACACACTGTTTATTTGACATGTCGCGATTCTCACATGGACCTTCAGCACTCTCTCAAATGAAAAGTTCCATTCCCCTAGCGGTGCAGCAGTGAAAAAGGTCCCCCTTAAACAGTTTCCAGTTGCGCCACTTTCCGAACGTTCTTTAGACTATTTAAACCGGTACTGCGGTACAAGAAAAATGAATATCATAACAATAATAAAAAACGATTTTCGGTATGAACCGGTATACTGCCCAGAATTAATGGATATGTATTAGTAGTAAAGGATCAGTGATGCATGAGAAAAAAAAATGCTTGCTTCAGCAGTAAAGCAAACAGAGCACACACGTCAGGGTGAATAAAAATGCGAAAAAGCTCCTTAAAGTCTCATGGACAAAGCTGTTTTTTTTTACATCAAATATATAACCTATACCTTTCTGGATGACAAGGACAACTCATACATGCTGCAGGTTCTTACTGACTTCTCTAAAGTCAATATCTTTATATTATCAAACATCTGCCTACGAATACCAGCCCATATAAGTATGTTCCCTAACTGTTGAAAAAAAGGACTGTTGTCCTGTAATCCCGAACTGTAGTTTGATTCAATTTTATGAGGCCATTTTTATTGATTACATGTCAAACTGCAATGCATATCTCTCAATAACTGGTCCAATAAGCTTATCCAGTAGCTTATTAAAAAACATCAGTGACAGAGGGGTGACGACAGCCTCCATGCAATCAATCACATTTCCCAGTGGATGTCCCCTCAGAAGTCAGAGCTGTGGAGAGCCACAGCGCAGTTGTGAGACATCAAACCCCAACTGTCTTTGTTTCAGCAAATCACATGTGAGGGCAACAGCTGACAAGCCAAACCTGACATATTCCACACAGACATGCAGAACAGGCTGCCTGTTCTGCCTCTTTGGGTCTCCAGCTGCTTTAGTGTGCCCACTCTGCGGAAGCCTCCCACTTCACCAGCATTGTGCTGGTTTAAAATCCTCCAGATAGAAAGCGGGACACGGACCAGTCACCCTAGCACTACAAGCAGCACGCGATGAAACATAAAACAAGGCAGGAATAATCCCAACTCTTGTACATCCCACCTCCGCTTCCCCCTCACCCCACATCCCACCATGCTCCCTGAATCCCACTCGCTTCACATTCAAAATTTTTTCAAGCGCCGCACACAAATTGTCTTACCGGAGGTTTGCAAGGGGAGGCGGGAGAGATGAACAGGCCAGCCGAACGGCAGGAGGAGAGCATGATGTTGAACGGTTGTCTGCAGATATGATCTTTTACATACATTCTGAGTTTTCAACACTATGTCAGCTTCTCTGTTTTTTTCTCAGTTTGTGGTGGTCTGTGGAGTTTTTAAGTTTCTTTCTTCTTCAGTTTTGCTCTGACGTTGTGATACTAATGGAGCTAAAACATAATTGAAGCTTGTAGCCACCAAATAAGCAAAACTGAATGTCTAAATCCTTACACAGGCCTCAAATCATGTCAGCTTGATAAGCAATATCAAATAGACTTGCTTATGTTGTCTCGTATCCCATAGAAAATACTTACTGCTATCTAAAAAAAACAAAATACAGCAAAGCAACTCTTATGTCTGAAATTTGTCTGTACAGGGGGTCCTTGAGTTACGACACAGATCCGTTCCTTCAACAGTGATGTAACCCGAATTTTGGTGTTAATCAAAACACACCCTAGCCTCAGTCATTTGCCGATCTTAACACAGCTGTAAAATCATAAAAACACAACAAAGCAACAGAAAAGAAAAAGGAAAACTATCACTAATACGCCGTCTTACTGTATATTCTTCTACCGCGCGCAACCAAACTAGTTCGCCCATGTAGTCTGTAAGTACAAGCCCAACGGTGTAAGCCGATTGGGATTGGGCATGGTGTTGAGACTGTAGTAACCCGAGGACATTTGCCGGTTTGTATAGACAGTAGTATGTCATACAGTGCCAGAAACCTCATAAGCAAGCAGCTGATGTGATATGAGGGAGGTGTGTAATGATTTAGGCAAACAGTGTGCACAATTATAACCGGTTACAAGTTTCCATTACATTTAACTTATTTAGAAACAGTCCAAACCAATACCTTTATTTTCTGTGTAATTTAATGCTGAGTTGAAGGCAGCCATTTCAGTGGCCACATTAACTCCACTGTCCAGATTTACACCCTGACCTGTCTTTTTCTTTTATTTGGTGGAAAGAATCAGTCTGTCTATGTTTTGTTGGGTATTGTTTGAATTGTATCAATTCTGATTCTAGTCCCCATTTCAGTCCCATAAAAAGGAAGACAAGTGTTTAGACTATCTCTATTCTGAGCATTTAGAATTGGAGCAATAGGAGTAAAATGCTAACTGAAATGTTAAATAAATATTAATACACTGATGCATGACCTATGTATTCACCTAAAATAAGTCCTGAGAGAGAGCCACACATGTCCTTGCAGATATGCAGTGTTTAGGAACCGATAAGCAGAATTTAAAAAAAGGTACCTGGTACCGGGTATTTTCTAAGTGGTTCTAATTTGGAAACCAAATGTCTATGATACACCCAACAACTGGCATTGGTCTTTGATCACTATTCTTGACAAGGATACACTCTGGTGGCTATTTTGGCCCCATCCTACAAGGTATTGGCCCGCGCTGGGTGGGGGAGAGACAGTTTCGGTGTCCGTGTCAGTTCTAGAATCTCGTCCTGAGCGCTCTAAGCTGTGTCTGAGAGTGGATCAGCTGTGGCCCATTCTGCCTTGGATGTGTGATGGTCTCTAGCACGCCTGTCTGATCGCATTAGCGAGCAGCGCACTCGCTCAGGACGTTCCCCTCTCGGCCCCTCCACACAGCAGGAAATGGGGCCACCTTGCCTGATGCCATGGCAACCTGACAGGAAGTAGGAAAAGGGACCAACCCTTAGGGCTGCTGTTGGTGATGCGCGCTATGGGACTATTCACAGTGTTCAGTGAAACGCAGAGAGGCGCAGAGAGAAAGAAGATGGGAGTAAGAAAGGGGGCAGAGAGAAAGAGAAAATGAGAAAGTGAGAGAATGAAAGATAGAGAAAGAGAAGGAAAAGGGGAGTGAACAGGAAGAAAAACAGAATGAAAAAGTGTGTGTGTGTGTGATTGCGTGAGAGAAAGAGACAGAGGGAGAGAGAGAGATGAAGTGAAGTGGACTGGGACAGCAGGAGTGCATCTGGAACACAGATCCATTTGGCCTTAAAAACATTAAAGCCAAAGGCCTACCATTCAGACAAAGAAGACGCAAACAGGATTTAACTAGAAGTTTCCCAAACACTGTCCTGGAATCCCCCTGCACTGTTTATTTTTTATTCTTTTCTCTGCACTAACACTCCTGTTTAAAACTAACTCAAAATCAAATTTATACAGGTTTCCCCTTACCAAAAAACAGTCGATCAGCTGAGACAAGTTTGAAGCCTAAGGTTTGCTTCTTCAGTTCTGCACAGAAGCTATAACCCCGTCAAAAACCACATTCAAACTGCATGACTAAATTATCACACACTTGCTTCAAATCTGATTTGTTTGCCATGAAATCTCAAACAGAATTGTTAATGTGATTTCTGACACTGTAGGACAGAAGTGACAAATGACACTGACTCTCATTACAGTACTTCAGTACAATTTTGACTGTAATGGTAGAGTGGAATTAAATCACAATACTTGACCGAGATCATTTTTAATACTTTACGTTTTATTAACCAGGGTTTTACAGAGTAAAAACAACGGATTTTAGTTTGTAGACCAATTGGAATCCAAAAATACTCAACCCCGAGGCGTTCACAGAAATCAAGTTTATGGGACAAAGAAAGAGGATAACATTCCCTGTGATGAACACCTTTATCAAATTTTTCATTCTTTTCAAATAAAAGTGGCATTGCTATTATTCTCCTTCTTGGAGCCCATGAAAATCCTCCTTCTCACCACCTTACACTGAGGAAGGATACAATTAGATACTGGTTTCTTACTGTTAGTTTACTCTTTTCTCTTTAGTTTGTTACTTTAAAAATCTGGAATATATTTGTTTGCATGTTGCATGTATGCACTTTATGGGAGTGCCTGTTAGCTGGCAATGTGAATTAATGTAGGAAACTGTTTGAGGAGCTAACCAGCAGAAGGGCTAAACCTAATTAATTTTATTATTAATTGCATAATCTGTAGGTTATTTTTTACTCTTAATCAAGCCATTTTAAGGCCAAACAAAAAAGGAAGAAGTAACTAAACAGTAACAGACTATTCCCTGTGTCTTACACACAGAAAGATGTATAAATGTGCACAAGAACAACATACTGTGATCAGGACTCAAACCTTCTCTCGTGTAATAACAGGTTTTTGCTTTAGTTTGGTTAGAATGAGTCATTTCCAAGAATATACATTGCAGAGATGTTTTCAGATTCTGAATACCAAAAAGTTCTTCAGTAAACAACTATTTTACCCTTATTTGAACAATTTATTTTATTACAACTTGCACATTTCGTGTATGAGACTCTGTTATGAAAATGAACAAATGTACAGACAAACTTCAGGCTTTAAGAGAGTTGCTGCTATTTTATTTGACCAGAAATCCAATTTACACAACAGTGTTTTATTTACATTTACCCCAAATGTAGATAAAACTGTATTGTGTAAATTGGATTTGTGACTAAACCCTCATTTGATTGGTCTCAATATACAAGAAAAAAGTAACATTAAATTTGGTGTACATGGACCAGGACTGGAGAAATACTGAACTAGAACACTGTGAATATGGTGAGACTCAAACAAGTAGGTCTACTGAAACTAATCCCACACTCTAAAACCATAGAGGACAGCAGAAAGATACCTTTCTCACCCTGTGCTGTGTTCAGATTCCACTGCACATCTTTAGAAAAGGCAGAAAAGGCACATCATGAACCCCAAACACCCAAGACCACCTATAACAAGTTAAGCGTGGTAGACCCAATCATTCTGAAGTCATTCTCGGGTGCTGTATTCCGGTGTCTGCGAGTGTAACTCTGAGTGACTTTTCCTAATCCCCGTGACCTAGTCCCACTCTAACGAGAGATCTCCATGCTCTGTGCTCGCGGGCCCTATGAAACGCCTGCATATCCTCTTCCCCTTGAAGCGGCATGCTGTGATGTTTCAGCCAAACTCCCTGTCAGTACACAAGGCTGGTTCTCACAATGCTTTTTTGATCATTCTAACTAACGCCTTTCAGGTTCCAAGCTGCCAACACTGTCTAACAGCTAAAGCTGAGAAATTCTCGACTGCCTTCATACTGCGCATTCACTGCCCAGCCTTGAACGAGACACCACATAATGACAGCTTGTCAAAACATCATCACAGTGTAACAAATACTTAAGCACATTTATTATTTATTTTTTAATCAAAAAATGATTCCCTTTTATTCAGTATCTACAAAAATTGTTTGATGAGAAATAGGGGTATTGGCAGAATATGCACTGAAGTGAAGTTGTTCCAAGAGTGAGGAACTGAAGTGTGGCCTTTGTAGAGGCCCTTAGAGTTTAAGGAGATAACGAAAATGATAAAAGAAAATAAAAATGCTATGTTGTGTCTTAGTTCATGATAGTAGTCTGAATCTAAATAAAGACTTAACATTTCAGTTATATAAAACTCAGCAAAGCGGTTACAACCAGCCACTGGAACGTACAACAATGGTTCAATGGATTTTATTTCCCCCTGATTATGGTAGGGAGTATTGAGAGAGAAACATGAAGACATCCCTACTGCCCACCACATGCTGCTTGACCATATGCAAACAAATGAAAGACCCTCTGTAAATATAAATGTATTCTATATATATTTCTACTCTACTACACACACACACATATATACATTATATATATATATTTTCACAACCAAACGTGTGTATAAAATAAGAAGGAAAGCTCGGACACATGTTGGTCTGTACACTTCTTAATAAAATCCAGTGATGAGGCAAAGTGCTTTGCATGCTTAACAGTTTAATTTTATAGAGATTAGGTAGCCATCTGTTCACAAGACGAGCACAAAGTTTCCAGTGATAGGTCTCTCCCTTTGAGCTGTATTTTGGTTTACTGCACCTAAACTTCATCCATGACCCTCTTCATCCTGGCCTGAAGCACTGTGAAAAACAATCTGCATTAAAGAAAATCAATGTCTCACTTCTAGAGCAAATTATCGGGCTGTAATTACGTGAGCGTGTATATTCACATCACTATAAGTCAACCCGACATGCAACCACCAAAAGTAAGAGAAAAGCCCCTGAGTAAAACCAGTGGTATTAGGAAGACGTGCAAGAGTATCGTGGTGGGGAGTGTGTGTAGTGATCACAGCGCTGGGGCTAATCTCTGCTTCAGTACGCATTCTTTCCTTATCTGCCATGCTTCAACACAGCCTCTCACATTTGCAAACGTATTGGAGACGATGAAAAATTCATGGATGACTTATTAATAATTGAGGGAGCTGCAGGCAGGTCTTTAATTTTCATCTCTGCCTTTTTGGTAGCAGGCGCAGGGGGGTGGGGTGGGGCTGGGTTGGAGATGCAGCTGTTAATTGGTGTGGAGAGCTATATCTGGAGCGTCACGCTTTGTCAACACCCTTTCGACCGCACTCCACACCTCTGACCCACCCTCTTTCACGCTCTATCTTTCTCGCATGCACGCGCTCTTACGCCATCCCAAAATCCCGACGCTAACTCGCCGCTTGACAGGTGTTCTCTTTCCCACTCTCTTCTGAAGAATATGAATAATCTCCTTAATGGATGGCTCCAGCCAGGACTAATGTGGATCTCTCGCGCGCTTTCAACCGGGTTTCAGCCATTACTGAAGACTTCCTTAAAGAGGCTGCCATGCTGGTGACCGAGTCATGCTTTCGTCTGCTGATGCGAAGTGAAGCAGAACTGCAGGCAGACCTAAAATATTAAAAATGAAGTCTTATGCTTGGAATGTAAATACTGATACTAAATGAAATGGCGGGGTCTAAAAATAACGTGCCCCAACAGTTTTAGGAGCTGGATAAAACCATTCCATGTACGTGGAGAGGTGGAATGGGACCATAATAACGTGACCCGAACTGAATACTGAGCTGTAAAGTGTTGGTGGTGTGTCAGAAGTGACAGCGGACATTTTGATGGTAATAATAACTGTGTGGTTGACTCTCAAATAAATCAGATACAAATGTGCCAATGCAGCTGTCATGTAAACAGGCAGATTGGATTTTCCTAGGCATTGCGTTCTGTACGTCATTAAAACAGCTCCGGAAGCTTGATGTACTTACGACATAGCAACCAGAGAGCAACCCCGAGGCGCATCTGCAAAGGCATGGCCCGGCGAAATGTTGTGTCGTTGTAAG
>JBBPCY010000018.1:17569511-17602730 GCA_037974405.1 Brachyalestes nurse
GGGGGAACAGTTAAAGATGTGGTAGCATTGGATCTGGACGGGAAGGATTACTCTGGGAGTTGGAAGGGGTGTGTCGCAATCCTGCCTTCTCACACCACGACATGGGTTCGTGGAACTGAGTGTCGCAATTTCGGTTTTGTATCGTATATCGTTACAGCCCTAGTAGATACCACACACACACCAACCAGCCACAAGTTTACAGCCACAGGTAACAAGAATAATATTTTGGTTTATGCTCAACCCAGCAGTGACACTGGGGTATGTAATAAAATCAACAACAGCTCGTAACACTAACGTGTGACTATCACTGGTGTTCTGAGAATAGTCCTCTCCCCAAATGGTATCTAGGTATCCCCCCCCCCCAAGTAATGGACAAGGTTGAGGTGGGCTTTTTGTGCAACAGATGAACTACATGCTGTAATTGTAAACCTACAAAGTGAACCTACAAATTAAGTGCTAAAATGACCTATTACTGTAAGTAAAGCTAAGTGAACCTAGTTGGCAGCTCTATGTGAAGGAATAGGGCTCTTTGTTCTACCTTTCTATGTTCTGTGACTTCATGTAACAGAATATTGGTTGACTGCTACTGGTCTGTGCAGGCTCTGGTGTAGTGGGTCTTCCAGTTTATACGGTAAGACGCTTATAGCAGGTTCAGAACGCTAGCCATGGCTGCTCAAGTTCAAGTCACTCACTCTCGCCTACAGAGTGACATCTGGTTCTGCACCCAGCTACCATAATCCTATCATTCAGCCTTATGTTCCTACTCACTCCCTCCATTCCTCCAAGGAACATCGTCTGGCTCTGCCCTCCCTACACACAAGGCAAACACAGTCCAGAATGGTCTCATTCGTGGCTCCCTGTTGGTGGAATGAGCTGCTAAACAGCAGAATCCACCTATATCTTCAAAAACCTCCTGAAGACTCATCTGTTCAGAGAGCATCTCCTCTCCTGATGCTCTATCTATCTATTTATCTATCTATTTTAAAGACTTTAGCACTTAGTATTCTCCTCTGGATCTCACGCTATCCTGATACTAAAAGTAAAGCCCAAATAAAAGTAATGTAATGCAATCAACATTAGGGAAGAGAAGTGTCTGGTCTTTTCTGTTCCTCTTGAATCCCAAATACACTCACACCTTCCTCCATTACTTACAGGATCCAGTGCTACGGGCTTGTGAGTCAAGTTCTCTCTCCCTCCTCTCCAGCTCCTTAGCTTTCCTCTCCAGCTCCTCCTGCTTTTTCAGAAGCTCTGCTGTGGTGGCATTCACTGTAGATTGCTAGAGAGAGAGGAGGCAGTTACTAGATTCCAGTACGTTCTGAACCAAGCAAATTAATTCTAGGCTCATTATTATAGGTCACATAAAGGAAGCTTCTACTCTCAACAACCAAAGAGTTACACCACATGTGGTTTAAGCTGCCTGTGGAATTTTAGGCTTACAGCTAAGATAGTTAAATAATGGAACATAAAACTACCTGTGAGCCATAAGAGCCATAATTTCTATGTTCTGTGGGAGTGGTTCTGCTGGGTGGAGTCTGAGCCGGGGGAGGTGCAGGAGGAGGTGTGGCCTCATAAGGAGGGGGAGGCTACAACGTGTGGAAAAGAAGAAAAAAAAAATAAGATCATATCAAAATATCACATCATTTCTAATGCATAGTATCCTGTTAAACACTTGTACGATATTGGGTAATATACAAATACCATTCACATCTGTACTAGCATTCTGCGATGGGCTACTGAATTGGCATGATGATGTTATATGAGGGGGCAGTGGTGGTCTTAGACATTTATTTAGCTTAAATACCGTCAACCTATGGGATCTCTGCAGGGCTGAAATATTATAGATTTGGACAATTCCTTCTCATGCTTTAAAACATTCTCAAGTAAAGGCAACCCCTACATTTGCAAGAACGACAAGTTAAAGTACCAGTGGTTAAAAGGCTCTTCTTTATGATGAAAAACTGGTTTCACTGCTGTCACAAGTCAAATAACCTTTTTGGGTACTATACAGACCCTTTTTTGTTAAGAGTGAGGTTTGATATAGGGTACTACATGGTGATTTTTAAAGATTACTACAAATTATACAAGAATATTATACAAAACTATAGACCAGGGGTCACCAACATGGTGCCCGTGTGCACCAGAGTGCCCCCAAGGACCACATGAGTAGCCAGCGAACCGGTTCTAAAAATAGCACCACTCACCAGTGAGCAGCATCTAACATTTAATTTTATCCTGTTGCTATTCTTCTTTAATCACATTTGCATTTATATAGATTTTAAAATGACTATCTAAAAAAAAACACAAACATATAAAACGTTCATTATACATGAAGTTTAGGTAAACTCTGTTCTAGTGTATCAAACTTGAAGCCCTTCGTATGGCTTAGTACTCATGACGTAGCTCTCAGTTTCAAAAAGGTTGGTGACCCCTGCTATAGACCATTCTAGTACTATTACACTACAGTATACATATTTTTCTTACTGTGTTACTACAAATCTTTTTGTAAGGCAGGTTTCTATGATGGCTCTCACAATGTCAGGAGGGACTTTTTACATTTAAAATACTGCTAAACAACTGGATCATCATCTTGTACTGTTTCTTATCATGGAGCCTGGAAATTCTCAAATAATAGATCAATGTGTTGTCTGGTTTTTACGACTATAGGGGAGTGGAAGCTGCCACATCTCTCATCTGTCAGACTCTCCTCCTAACCGCTGCCCCAGAGGGAAAGAGGAGTGAGAATACATCCTTCTCTCCCTTAGAGCAGCCATTTACTTTCTGTTTCTCTCTTTCTTTCCCTTTCTATGTCTCTCACCCCAGCAGCTCTAGTGTCAAAGGGATTGTACAGGTCCAGAGTGGGATAGTCTGTGTTGCTACTGTGTTGCATCACTGAAGGATCCTGTGAGAATAGTACAAATAAAAATAATAATATTACTATTACTACCAACAACAATAATAACAATAATAACACTTATTACTACTACTACTAAAAATAATAGCAATACTACTACTACTACTACTACTAATAATAATAATAATAATAATATTACTTAAAATACTACAACAACTACTAGTAATACTAATAATAATCATAATATTAATAGCACTACTGCTACTATAATAGTACTACTAATAGTAATAGTAATAATAATAATAAAAAATAATCGCAATATGAACACAACACGAGTCAAAATGATAAAGAACACTCTGGTCTCTGATAGAGTACCTGAAAGGGGTTGTGGTCTTCACTAGGTTCTGGGAAGCTGGTGTACTTGGACATGCTGAATGAAGAGCAGGAGCAGACAGCGAGCTAACAAACCGGAACCTCTTATTTTCTACCAAAAAACTAAATCTGCTAAGACTGACCTGACACGAAGACACAGTGGATGAGCTCAGACAGCCTCTGACTACTTTATCATAATCTGAACCTTTTCTTCTCCACCTGGACCTGACGAGTCGTTTTTTGTTTACTGCGTCCAAATACGGCTCGGCTTCTTCTTTAGCAGCTTAGAGGCTCTTTTATGGTAGGTTTAAGGCGCCCTCTTGTTTATTTAATCGCTGCTGCCTCTTATCGTGCTCTCCCGAACGTCTTGTTTTATCAAAATTTGCCTGAAACTCTGCTTTTGCCGCACCTCAATCACGAAGAAGACTTCAGGAAGCGACGGTCATGTGACTGCGGCTGCAGGGGCCACGTGCGCCGCGGGAGTGACGCAGCCCAGGTTCTAATCGCCAGAGTGAAGCGGTCGCGTTCCAATCCGCCCCTTAATCCCGTCCTAGTGCCATTCATACGTCCTCACGTATCCTTACATGCACCCAGTGTAGTGTTCTAAAGTAGTGCACTATTTTTGTTTGGGATTTGGAGCATTTCAACCAAGATGAACTAAAAAGACCTCCTAGTTTACGATAACAGGTTGCACTGCGGGGACAGGCGAAGTACATTTCATCGAAAACAAAACCGTCCTGCCACAAGGCGGCGCTGCTCTACTTTGCTTAGTTTTTATTGTATAATTAAATCAATGTAGTTATTTTATAAATGTATACATACACATACACATACTGAACTGAATTAAATTGTTCCGGGACTTTGTGGACTGGTGCCAGCAAAACTACCTCCACCACAACAACTGAACATCCATGGACACTGAGGCTGTGAAGACCTAAAAGTACCTTGGTGTTCATCTAAACAATAAACTCATAACGCGAACGCTCTCTACAAAAAACAAATGCTTGGTTGGGAGTACAATCAATATGAAACACTGCACTGTATTAAAAGGTGGAAAATTAGAATGCAGTACGAGTGTTATCTAGATGGTACCACTGTGCCTTTAAATGTTATGGTAACAATAATTTTATGAATGGTTATAGTCTGGCAATGTTGTGCTAAATTCATTAGCTGAGTGTCACATACAGTAATGTAGTTTGTGTTCATGTATTAGAGGTTATTTGAAAATATATTAGAATGGCAGGAAAAGAGTTTTGGCTTCGTGTTGGTAGTAGATTTGATGGCCCCAATCCCCAGTGTTGACTCCACGGCTACGGCCTTGAACTAAATGGTAAAAATAATTGTTTTTAATTAATATCTATATAGGGTTTAGGGAGTTGAAAGACTGTGTAAGTATTCTGTCTTATGAACTCTGCTTTTCATTAAAGTGTTACCATATGTTTGTGTCATTTACAGCATTTAGCAGATGCTTTTATCCAGAGCGACTTCCTTTTCCTAACTACAGGGGGCAGTCTCCCTGAAGCAACTTGGGGTTAAGGGTCTTGCTCAGGAACCCAGTGGTGGTATACTGAAGGTAGGATTCGAACCCATTACCCTTTGGTCCAGAGGCAAGCATCCTACCCACTAGGCCACCACCATCCACATATCTGATTTAAGGCGTTCATCAGTAATCCATAATTTGTTTTCATGTGATTACATGCTTTTAGTCTTTGTTCAAAAAGTGCATTTAAAAGGTATGGGCTCACCTATTGACTGGAGTAATCCATACATTATTGCTGAACTGTGGTCGAGGCATGTGGGGTGCTGTTTTGAAAACACAGATAAAGCCTAGTCTCACTTACTATTTTTAATAAAGGATTTTCAATGTACATTTCATTGTTAGTGTAATTTGATCCATGACAAAGTCTGAATTGTGTCCAGGAAAGCGGCCCTCTGAGACTGTGGTAATTATGCTTGTAATTATATAACAAAAGCAGTCAGCTCAATTAAAAAAAAGTAGATAGAGCAGCAGTATATAGAGCATTGGCATGCAAATTGTAATCAGTGCCTTCCCTCACACAGCAACCTGTGGCTATCTCCCTGGCCCAAACTGCTCGATCAAAAACAATCACATCCCTTGAAATCCGGGATTAAAGTGGGATTAGGCAGGCAAATATTAATTCCCACAGGGTCTGGGCACAGGACCAGGCTGAGACGTTTGTGTCTGGCTGACTCTCACCCAGCTGAGAGGATTTCCCTGATAAATAGCAGGGACAGGGAGAGTTTCTACCACAAACGCTTTATTTTTTTCTATCTGTATTTTGCAGCTTTACTCCCCCAGTGAGAAGATAACGATAATCTCTCAAATGTTATTGTTATCAGCTTTCTTCCTTTTGCTGCGGGGTAACAGGCCATGTGCCGTGGCATGACGTGGTTTTACAGGACTGGGTTGTTCTGTTGTCATTGCGGGATATGTAGATGTAATGGATCAGATGTATTGATCGTGCATTAGGGGGAAAAAGCCCTGAGTCAGCAGAGCAGCACAGAAGATATGAGGTGCACTTAACAGAACCTGCTTTACCCTTTTGTCCCCCTTATTTACAACAAGTAAATAAGGACCCATATTTTACCAAGCATTCTAGAACAAGAGTAATTTAATGACACAGGGCATCCCTATTAATGCAACTGTAATTATAAAGATGTAAAAGGCTAATCTAATTCTGGATAAGAAATGACTTCAGTAAGTCGTATATGACATCAGCCTGAGTAAGCAGGTAAGTGCAGGGAGATGAGGTGTTCATGAGCTCAACTTACACCCCCTTTAACCTCCGCACACACAAATGGATTAAATAAACAGGCCTCTCTGAGACTGGTCTGAGTCATAGACAGGCATGCCATCCTGATAATACAAACGGCAGAGCAAATCCCTCACCAACAATAGAGCTTCCACAATTTCACAAAAGAAGACATTTTAATGTTCAAATTTCTGCGGTTGAATACCTTGCTTATAGCTCCATTGTTCTGGTTCCTTCTTCTGGAAACCGAAGTAAAGAGGCCAATACCACTACCTACTAGGATTAAAGGATGAATATACAAAACTATTGGAGAGTCCATACAGATGGATGGAGGGATGGATGGATGGATAGATGGATGGATGGATGGATGGATGTAGGGATGGATGGGTGAATGGATAAATACAGAAATAGATATACAGATAAACAAATAGACAAATAGATAAGCAGAAAGCTTTTAATAAAGATATGCAGACAGGCAAACAGACAGACAGATAGACGTATAGATAGATAAATATAAACAGACAGACAGACAGACAGATATATAGATAGATAAACAGACAGACAGATAGATGTATAGATAGAAAAATGTAGTCAGACAGACAGATAAATGTATAGATAAACACATAGAGACAGACAAATAGATAAACAGACAGATAAACAGACAGGCAAGCTGAAAGACAGATAGACGTATAGACCGACTGACAAATAGACGGATACAGACAGATCACTCAGAAACGATCGCAGTGCATCCAATAATAAAAGCAGCAGGGTGCTTCTTTACAGTAGCTTCGAAAGCCCCAATTCCACATGCTGATTCACTTTACTATAACCAACATGGGCATGCACACACACCAACAACACCACATTATAAGAGATAACAATGGTAAAATGCTGTCCCTTGATGTAGTAAAACAGGGCAGAGGGAGATCAGAGAGAGAAAGAGAGATCAGTGGCAGTCTCCCTGGTTATGAAGCATTGCTGCAGCCATAACTCCTAATGACTGTCACAGCGCCACGGGTCGCCTGCCTATGCAGGCTCATTAGGGCACGACATTGATAAATAGGTCATTGGGATTCAGTGTACGCTAAAGGACAAAGCAGCTACTGCGCGCTATGAATACACACCACCGGAGGAGAGTGAGGGAAAAAAAAGAAGGTAGAAAGGACAGGGGAAACAACACAAGATAAAGAAGGAGAGAGAGAGAGAAAGAGAGAGAGAGAGAGAGAGAGAGAGAGAGAGAAGGGTAAGCAGCAGGATGCTGGTTCATGTTGGCTACAGAACCTTATGTGCAGAGCCAGATGTGAGCACCACTCTATTTTGAGAAATAGGTTCAATTATGAATATTTCAACATGAGATACAACATGCAACAGAAAAGTCCCGGCTCAGTGTCTCTCCCCCATCCCTTATTCTTTGCTCTCCCTCCTTGGGAAAGGTCAGAGACACTATCTCCACAGACCAGGAGCACTTCACCTCTTACAGGCTGGACACCAAGGTATAGGAGATTGACATTAATTAACTCTACCTCTGCAGGCCCTTTCCATGACCTGTTTGAAAGTGATGAGTCTAATTATAAGAGGAAGGACAACCAGCACTCATTAGATGAGGTCTGAAACTGATAGGCTGATTAAGAGGATTTCCTCATGGACTTAAGATCTCACTGTATACAGAGAAAGCACTGCTGTCTTGACCCCAATTCTTAACATTAGTGTAATATACTCAGTCTGAAGACTGCAGTAACGTATCAATGCAGGCACCAGATCAAGAACAAGGAGCACTTACAGTCCAAGTGAACTGTGAAACACTGGCAAGATCAAGTGGGGCTGCAGCAAAATTGAATGAATAAGGAGACACAGTGTTATTGACGCAAAACACAACACTTTTATGAAGCACTAAAGCGACTTCAGTTCTGATAGTTTGTGTATAGTTCCAAATCAGCTGTGTGTGTGTTGATTGTACAATAGTGTTTGTGCTAGTAAAGGTTAGGATGATTGCATGATATTGAACGTGTTGGTGTGGGTTAAGTTGATTGTATAATACTGAATGTGCTGGTGAATGTTGTGTTGATTGATATTGAACCTGAAGGTGTGGTTTGAGTTTATGATGTTGAACATACTGGAGTGGGTGGAGTTGATTGTATGATGTTAAATGTGCTGAGTTGATTAAAATAAGATAAACGTATTAGTCCCACAAGTGGGAAATTTGCATTGTTATGGCAGAATAGAATGAAAACTATACCAACAGTAAAGTATAAGGATTTATGTATTGGAAAATGTGTGTATATATATATATATATATATATGTTTATGTAAACTTAGATAAAGGATATGTATGTATGTACACAATGAGCATATGTATGTTTATATGTACAGAGTGGATATATAAATATATGTAAGAACACTGTGGATTATATACAGGGGCGCCGTTCCCTGCGGGGGCCACTGAACTGAACGACCCTGTCCGGTCGGTTGGTGAGGTAGTCCAGGATCCGTGTGGTGAGGTGATCATTCTCTCCTGTGTACTCAGCATGTCCCTCAGGATTGTGAGTAGGATGGTGTTGAAAGCTCTGAAGAAAATAAAAGAACATGATTCTAACTGTTCTCCCAACAGTCTCCAAGTAAGAGAGGGAACAATGTAGGAAGTTGATGATGGCATCATCCACTCCAACGCCAGGCTGGTAGGCAATTGATACTGAACATGAATGTGTGATCTGAGTATATGATATTGAATGTGCTGGTGTGGGTTAGGTCGATTTATATTGAACATGAAGGTGTGGTTTGAGTGTATGATGTTGAATGTGCCGGTGTGGGTTAAACTGACTGTATGATATTGAACATGTTTGTGGGAGTTAAATTAACTATATGAAATAGAACATGCTGGTGGGGGCTGAGCTGATTATATGTTGTTAAATGTGCCAGCGTGAGTTAAACTGACTGTACAGTATTAAACATGCTGGTGTGGGTTGAGTTAATTATATGATGTTAATTTGTGCCAGTGTGGAATAAGATGATTCAATGATATTGAACATGCTGGTGTGGGTTGAGTCGATTATATGATGTCAAATGTTCCGGTGCTGTTAAATTGACAGTAAGATATTGAACACTGAATATGCTGGTGTGAGATGACTGTATAATAATGAACATTTAGTTGGGAATGTGGTGTGAGTGTGATGCCGAAAGTGCTGTTGTGGGTTAAGTGAATTGTGATTTTTGGTGTTTCAACAATGCATGTTTATTAAACACACAAATCGCATTACATTTTAGCTTTATGATGTTTTGTCAAGTTCAAGTATATGAAGGACTTTCAGCCAGGGTCTGTTATGTTGGTGGTCCCACACAGTACATAAAATGCATTCTACTAAAAATGCCTCCATCAATGTGAGTATTGTTAGGAATATCCTGGTCAGGTAACAGTAGTGATATAAGTGATAAATGTAACATTAGAAATGTATTTACGTTCTCAAACAGCTCTAGCTTTATGGTCAAAGTTATAGAAATAACCTGCAAGTTCTTGTGGAACACAGCAGTGTAATGCACATACTACAGTTAAAGTACATACAGTTTGCCAAGACGTGAGCCATTTAAAGCTCCCTGATTGATTTTACCCCACAAATATGGTAGAAGGAGCATATGCTGTACGGTCAACGCCTGAGGAAAAACAGCTAAAGCTCTCACAGGTGGAGCTGTAAACAGAGAGCTAATAGGGAGTTAATGAGCCGTGTGTAGGATCATCATCAGCAGGCCAGCGGGTTAACGGCAATTAAACCCAAACTGCATCACGCTGTCACTGGAGTCCATTCAGCTAAATTACAGATCCCTGACCTCTAATACACAAAGTTCTTATGTGCCACCTGTATCTCAATCAGCAGCGCTAACCACACCGGCTTTCAAAAGACTGCAAACAATCAACAAAAGCTATCAGACAACAACAACCAACAAAAACTATCAGAAGTGACTAGACAGCTTTTTGTGTTTACTGAAACAATAAAAAGGCCGTTTTTGAGGGAGGATCAAAAATTGATGTAAATGACTAGTGGACATGACTTTTTTTGAATGGCTTGTTCTGAAAAGAAAGCTTCACTTTTCATAGTTCAATGAAATTTCCTTTCCTAACCATGATCCTTGATTTGACCTGCTCTGTAATTCACACCCAACCCTCAGAAATATTTGTTCATCAACAACTCATCCCACTATGTTTTTGTAAGTAATTTATAACTTACTTACAATCTATTCTAATATGTTGACCAGAACCCATCCCAGGAGAATTCCCTTCATAGAAGCAACAGCTTTCAACAAATGGTAAGGTATCAAATTTAATTTACAGTTTTCCACTTACCCCAGATGTTGTTGATCACCCAAGGCATGTTTGTGTCCAACTTTGGCTTCTTTAGTTCGCGTCAAACATTGGAAATCAAGAGTCAAACTTAAACGTCTCTCAGTCCATATCCAGCTCTTCAGGACACAGTATGACTTTCTGTCAGCTATAAAACTGAGCAAAACCTCACTGCTACAAAGGGTCATTTCAGACAGTTCATTGACTGATTCTAGGTCAGTACTTGTCTATAAAAGTGTTTGGCTACACAGTGAAGTTTCGTTCATTTTCATAGCTCACAGCAAGTCCTACCGTGTCCTAATCCACAACCACTAGTCTGTACCACCTTAATGAAGAGCTGGATGCTGTTTGAGAGGTAAACAATGTAAACTAGCACATAACAAGTGAACGTTTTTCTCCATTCCGAATACTGTTTTTTTTTTCTGTAATAGACAGGGGTAGGTTTGGCATATGGAATCCAGCCTTCTCTTGCATCTTTTTTTTTACTGCATAAACATATTTCTCTCCTTCTTTCTCTTTCAACTGCAACATTCCCTGCAAACAAGACAGACGCAGTCTTTCATCATTCTGCTTCACACGCGCACACACCCATTTCAACTTGCAGCCAAGTGAAATCAAAGCAAAGTTCGCTGAAGTGTTCTGGGGTTTTGTTAATCAGAGCATCGTGGTTGGGTCCTGCTGTGTCGTCGCCTCTCTCCCTGCCTTTAATTAATAGCCCCCTCCCCTTCAGCCTGGAGGGCCACCAGCCCCTGAGGAAGGATGACACCAAAGATGGAGACTCCTTTAGGGATGTGTATTTTCAGTCTGTAATATTTTTTTTTGTTTTATAGACTGCCTTTCGTCTCATCCCATTTATAGGACACACATGGCGGCTGTGGGAGTCGGGCTGGGGAAGCTGAAATCTTGACACTTTTTAAAGTTATTTTTAGCTGTTTTGGTCTCTGTTAGAAGACTCTGAATAATGACATGCTCACAGTCGGCATAGCATCATTAGATGAAGTCATTTGCACTGTATTCAGGACTGCAGTTTGTGTGGTATTTCAGGACTTAAAGAAGAATCTGAGTGATAAATCCATTCGTAGGCGTTGAAAGCTGAATGTAAAATAAAAGGTCACACAGATTGGTTAGCACAAAATCGCTAATTGGCTTTCATTCGTTATTAGTGACATTTGGATACATACGGTTTGTTCATGTTATATTGACCGCAGTTGGACTGAATTTGGAGCAGAAATTTGGACCGTGGGGGAAGCTGCAATACAGCAGAGAGGGATTTGACTGAAGAAGGTGCCGAAGAAAAAGGTTGAGTGACAGAACCTTTACCCTTTAATATCCGCCTGTAATTTTTGGTCCAACACCTGCGTTGTTATCTTGTGTTCCCCAGAGGGGAGCGATGGAGGATTTTTATCCAAGTCAGCTTTGCACCGAGACCGTACCGCTGCCTATGAAATAGACATTAACCCCGTCCTGGCTGGCCAGTTAAATTGCCTGGACAGACAGTGACAGTGCAGTGAAATTATGGAGAGGGAAATGTGTGACAAGGTAGAATTTACTGCCTGCTTCCCTCACGTGTGGAGCAGATGACCCGTCAAATTCCAATTGCCTCAATTTCACTTGGTCCAATAGGCAGGGTTCAACGAGATCGCAACTGGTTGCAAACTCATTTGTAAGCTATGTAAATTTTAATAGCTCTACAAATCCAAATTGAAAAAAGAAGATACATTTGAATTTGAATAACCTGGTTGGGGAACGGCTGGGCAATTCTGCCACTAATAGATACAGTATGTAAACACTACTACAAGTATTAAAACATATACACTTTTCAGTCCATGCAGTACATACACAGAAAACTTTTTCTAATTAATTGTATCGATGATATCAAAAAGCAATACATTTACATCTGTCTACTTATTCAGCCGACATGTCCAGTAAAGTTATCAGGAGTGTTTCAGCCTAGACCGCTTTCAGAATATGACATAATACAAGGCAGCTATAAGAAAGGCTATTCATACATATCAGCTAACTTAAAATTCAGTGGGACAAAAACGTGATAATGTAGTTTTTGATGCATAAAAAGACATCCAAGTTATAGGTGAACCTCAATGGTAAAAATGGAAAGATTAGAAAAATGGCCATAAACTATGATGGTGTTTTGTGTTCATCAGTTCAGCATACAGCCTACAGAGACTGGAATATTAACAACACACTCTTACATCTTCACAAAAGACTGGTTTATTGATGTTTTTCTTCCTGTTAAAATTCCATCAGTTTTATTGGCAGGATGTTCGCCGATACTGAGAAGTCCATGGGACCTCAATATCAGCTGATATTATTAGCGGACTGATGTACAAGACATGCTTTCATCACAACAGAACTAACAGCAGGATCTCCCATAATAAAAATAAAGGACAATAACATCAACATAAAGAACAAAATAGTGTTTTTATTCACCTTTTTATATTAGTTCCATATTTCTTTAGAAAACATTAATATCTGTAACATACACACAAACAAGGTAGAATGTGCAGATTAAAAATAATTTTGTCTCTCTTTCCAGTAAATATAATATTTGGACAGTTCAGAAAAATAAAAGCCCCTCGGTCCCTTTTCGTAAATAAACTCCCAGAGAGAGTGGCCCTCATCTGGGAAAGGGAGGCCAGGCTACAGATCTGAAATCCAAGTCCCATAGTCAGTCAGGACTAGTACTACAGAATTGTCTTTTTTTTTTAAATTTTTTAACACAAATATACGTGTAGCGCAAGACTTCCCAGCACATTACTGAATACTGAACCATACAATAGTAGTTCCCACATTACATTTCAAAGAGGAAAAATCAAGTGAAGAGACACCTGACAACAGCAGAAATTACTGGATGTTTCAGTAACTTTTCAAAGACACGATAAAACGAGGCAAAAAAGAATTGTCTTAACAGTTTTGAGCCACCTGCGCTTTCACTTGGCTACCTCAGCTTCAATTCTCCATTTGGATTTTAAAACTGCGAGTTATTAGCAAACCCAAAGCAGGTCTTTATCTCCCGATAAGCGAAAAAACACATTTTTCAGCAGTATCTTGGATGCTCACAGCTATAGCAAAAGTGGACACCATGGAGCTTTGCTGGTATTTAAAGCAGAAACAAACAGCTCTTCAGCCCATAATACACCTGTTTCTCCTTCTATGGTCATATCAATTGTTTAGTAAATGGCTTTTTAATGTTTGTTTGTAACATGTCCTCACTTGCATAAAGGTTAAAATAACTAACATTAAGCACATGCTGGCAATAAGTTACAATTTTTGCACATTTTTTGGAGAGGGAAAGAAACCATTTATAAAACTTAAAAAAAAAAACAAAAAAAACGTGATTTAAACATTCTCTTTACTTTCAAGATGTACAAGACATCCCACTGAATTGAAAGTCAGGGAAGCTAATTTAAATACGTTCCCCACATGGGGAAAAAAAGGTAACAACTAACATTGATTAACAAAATAATACTAAAGTGCGGGTTCAAACGATGGGCTTATCAAGTCAGCTGATAAACACCTTGCCAATTTTTGAACATTAAGGCCTATTTCCTCTTAACATGGTAGTCAAAGTACAACAATGAGTGATTGAACAGTCTTCATAGGTTTAAAGAGGTACAGCATTGGTAAGATTTGTTTGGCTTCAGCATCTCCTGCCAAGCTCAGGGAGAGGGATGGGATGGAACATTTCTCTCCAACCCTACAATAACCCCTCTTGCCCAGGCACAGCTGGATCAGCTGGAACAGGCAGCCTTTGCATAGTGAAATTTTCACGCAATTAGTTATTTCTGTGCAGTTAAACTGGTTACCAGCAAACCGGCAACATTATCCCATTCGAAGAAACCATTAACCAATTTATTTGTTTACTGGCTGGGATCGGATGAAATACATTATTATTATTTAACATGTTTATATGGTATGTTATCAGCATACAGACTTTTTGTTGATAAAAGTTGAGATGATTACAACAGTTTCGAGTAAGCTGTGGAGGCTTTCCATTAGGAGGAGATCTAAATGAGATCTAAATCTAGTTTTGACGTTTTAAGCAACTAAAGCTGCGGTAAAGTTTCACCATGCAAAGTCAGTCTTAGGTTAGACTGCACCAGCAAAGTGGGAGCCACTTAGCAGGGGCAGCGGTTTTGTCAACATTACAAAACTTCGAAAGCTGGATTTACAATTAGTCGCGAACAGCTCTGACAACTTAGTGCTGCTGTCACAAGAAAACTTCACTCTTTTTTCTGACAACTTTTCTTCTTGGCCCTTCGCAGTCTCGAGGCTTTTTACTCCAGGAGCACAAAATCAACCCCTTCAAGTTTCACCATAATTAGGCCAAAACAGTAGAAAGCACAGACGCTTTTTTCTGTCTTCTGAAAAATAATTGTTTTGCAGATGTGAGATTTTTGTCAAAACAGCAGTCACATTCAATTCTCATTAGCTTTCCTTTTTGTCCCGACTGGTACGACTGTGAGACAAAAGATTGCCATCAGAAGCAAAAACATGCACAAGAACATTCCAATATCTGCTGAACGATAGATAGCCAACATGTTGAACAGTCTAACAAATATATAAGCAAATAGCGCATCAGTTTCTGCATACTATTACAGCATACCTCTTTCCCACATCCCAAAATAGGGTAAATATCAATAATATTGATCTACATACAGAAATACAATCATAAACTGTGTAATAAAAAGATATGGCTTTCTCTCTTTCTAGCTTTCAGTCCTCTTCACTTTACCTCAAAGTTAATGAGTGAAGTCCTTAAACGGGGAAAAAGGAAATCTTGGATGACTGAGTGTGCTGTCAGTGTATTGATCTGTGCGGATGGTATTCATGTCTACTGATGGTAAAAGTGGCGTCACAACTACAGGAACAGCAGTAAAATGTTAAAAAAAAAATCCCATCATAAGTCATTCAAAAACCAATGAAGTACATTACTGAGCTAAAGAACAGAACTAAATCAGGCTTTCTGAAGCACAAGCAATCAAGTCTTCCAACTCCATAATTACATAAAACATGACTGGAAAAGCATGGATAGAGTAATGCAAAAGTTGGAGTGTGGGTTAAAATACATTATAGATTTTTTGCATCCCCATATTATCATCTGCATATTTTTACAACCATCAGACACACATTTCTCATGATTTACACTGAAAAGAACTTTTTCACTATCTGGGGTCACCGAATTCACACATACACACACACACACACATACATATATATACATTGTATATATATACATACACAGTAAATCCCCACTTCAACTTCTTCCGCATTTTTTTTTTTACTTTTGTGACATCCGGTGATCGTCCGCCACGCCCCCTCATCCTCGAGGATGAAGGGGCATGACGGACGATCCCCGGACGTCACAGCTTTTTTCGTGGCAACATATACATTTCCATTAAGTGCTAAATTACTAAGAAAAATATAATTACATTTTTTTTACATAAATATTAATGTAAATTCAGCCACACTTTCATATAAAAAATAACTATACATTATTTGGTACTGTGGAGAGAAACACAAAGAAAGCGCGTCTTGGGATGGTAAAATCCCGCTGTACTCAGAGGTGGGAGGTTTGAAAGTAGCCAATCTGAGAACGCTATTTATTTCTCCTTGCTGCTGATTGGCTGCTACCCTTTGACGCAGCGGCAGTCCAGAATTTTCCCAGTGGAGCGTCTCGAGTGTTCTCGTGTTTATCGTTTTGTTCTCTAACAAAGAAAATGACAGCGTATACCTAAGAAAACGCACGTGCATGAATTACTATACAAACTATACAGGGGTAATATTTGTATTTTACATTCCAGCACTGTGGGAGTTCAGTGTAAACTGTACAGTATGGATATGGGTTTACCTTTACATTTTCTTTCAGGGTAATGTATTAAGCCGAGTTCAAAATGAAATTAAAGTGTTTTGGGAGCATATTTGGGGTTTACACTATAAAAATAGGTATTTTAGGCATTTTTTACCACATCACAACAACGCAGTTTTTCACTATACACGAGTGCTCTTGGAAAGTAACCCCTGCGAAAAGCAGGTGTTTACTGTACACATATATGTGTGTGTGTGTGTGTGTGTGTGTGAGTGAGAGAGAGAGAATTCGGTGATACATGTAGACACATATGTATATATATTATTTTGATCACTCTCTTAGTTGCTATAACCTAAAATGGTTATAGCATGGAACCAGTCTAAATTACAGCCTCTCCATTCATCCATATAAATCTGATGTAAATACACTAGATATTTGTTTTATCATGTTGATATCGCAGTTCTGCTTGGTGGTAAAAAAAATAAACTTGCCAATGCTTGACACCCTTTTGGTTTGGATATATCATCACGTTGAAACACCACAGAAAACTCATATTAACTGTGTTTGCATCACTTTTTATCCACTGTTACAGCTAGCCCCTTACCCTAACACTATTAACATCGTCCATGAAGTACTTTATAACACTTGCACCAATTTCAGATGTACGGTTCATAAATGGAAACAAAGTGTGGTTTAGTTTGTAGCAGAGATTGATAGATTATATACTTTTATACGTAAAAGTATATAAGTTAAATTTTGAAACATTACTTAGCAAGGACTAGGACTCCCCTACCGTGTATTAAGCCTTTTTGTACATTTCAGAATGTTCAGTTACTCAAATCAAAAATGAGAAAAGCCAGGATCACAGTGACAGGATCAAATCAAATATTGCAGGCCTTGTTATTACTAGCTTGAATGACATATTGTACACAAATAAGAGCAAAGCATCTGGACCACCGAAGCTTTGTAAAATGGCTTGCTGACGTCACACTCACTACAGTTTTAAAAACCCTCAACTGATACAGAATATTACATTATGTTGAGGTTTTTGAAAACATTTTTAAAAAGAATTTCACATTCGTATATCTCACAAAAACGGTTCCATGGAACCATCCTTTAAAAGGCTTTTTAGGGAATCAAAAATGTTTTTTTTCCTCCGGCATTGTTCCAAGGAACCCTTCTAGTTGCCTTTATTTATAAGAGTGTATTATAAGCAAGAACTCTGGTAAAGCTATCAGGAGAAATAAGAAGCTTTCCTACACACAGAACAGATAAAGAGTAAAGAGCTTACTCATTACGATTTGAACACCTTTTTTAGGCTGTGTTCTCTGGAATAAAACGAGTATTCCCAATGCAATATCAAAGCATTCCATGAGATGACCACTGAGATCAACCACTCTGAACTCCACACCAGCAATTCAAGTAAAACTGAATTATTTACAGGTAATTCCTCATTGGTGTAGTTGTAAGACTGAGATTGTGAGCGTCTAAGCAAAGAACATTCGGCGTCTGCCCCGAGGGCTTGAAGGACATCATGTGTAACATTGGCTACCATCGACGTGTTGCTGTGGCCCTGAAATCTGTGGGTCTACTTGCCAGATTATGTGAGACTTGCGCAAATTGAGGGGGTCCAGATCCTCAACCATTGTACAGTCAGCATAAATCAAAGAGATGACTTCATTAAAGATCTACCAGTGAGGTGTGCTGTGTTTTAAAAAAAAAAAAAAAATCAGACTTCTACTCCAGGCGCACAAAACACATAAAAAGAAAAAAAGGCCCCAGAGGAGGTCAAAATCAACAGCAGTGGTTCAGGGCCGTAATCGGATCATACCACTTGCCTGGATTATACTATTCAATTATAATTACACAAATACATCAAGCATGAGATTCCACAAATCTGCAGCTCTCTTCAGAGTTGTAAAAGAAAGCAAAACACATTGTTAGCACAAGAAATCCAGAAATAATGTGTAAAAGTCTGATGTTAAATTGCTTTTGGGACTACAGTATAGATGGCACAGGTGAACTCCAGAAGAGGTCACTGTGCACAGAATACACGACATTTCAAAAAACTAACTGTACAGACTACAAGCCCATTCTGTTTGTGTAACCAAGCATTTACTGTATGCCCTGTATATTTGTAATTTGAAAAGGCTGCAGGGCAGGCTGCTGGGAAGAATGCAGTAGGCTGCTTGATTAAAAAAAATGGAAACAGATTTTACACAGAACCATGCTAATACCCCAGAGCAGCCAGCTAGGGTGGGCAACCCCTAAAATATAATCTGTTGAAAGTGAAAGATTTAAGGACTGCAAATTCAGCGGAACTAGTAAACAAATTTGAAGATCTGAATTTCTGGTTGCCCATCCTGAACAAGCAAGCCCAGAGTAAGGCAAGCTGCAGATCAGGTGAAACAGCTGCATTATAAAGCTGGTCCTTGAAATTTCATGGATCCATTTCATGGATCAGTTTTGTTTATCACTAGAAAAAACGTTGAGGCATGTATACTTGTCTGTTGCCAAAAAACACGCAGTTCACAGCTTTGAGATGAGAATCGAGCTTATTTCTAAAAATACCCAACTTCAAATGGATTTCATTAAACACATATCAGAGAAAAGGAGTGTAGTGATTGTGACACAATCAGTTCATACAAAATTACTGTGTAAAGAGCATTAACAGCTTTATATGGGACTGCTGTTAAAGAATTAAAACTCTTTACGGTGCCATATACACAGTTATATTCAGAAATACCAAATGCAACTTCATTTACATTCACTGTAGATCTGTAGCAGAAAAACGTTGAGTTAACGTTCTGGTAGCATGAAGAGTCCTGTAGCCCTTTATGTGGTAAATGTGGAGACAGAGAAAAAGACAAGAGAGAGAGAGAGAGAGAGGGAGAGAGAGAGAAAGAAATGCTGCAGCACATACAGATACGCAACAAATTCTTTACAAATTGCTGGTCTTTGGTCTCCTCTGGCGTTTTTGTAAAACAAACAATAAACAAACAACAGAAAAGTTACAGAACATAAAACTACAAAAAAATTCGTCATGCTGCCGATGAGGCTTCCTTCCTTTCATTAGGTGTCAGTCAAAGAGCGTCCAAAAAGGACTTAAAACCGGAATGGGAGCATAAGTGTCTATACAAGGAGAATGCTCTGAGAAAAAAAGAATGATGTCAAAGCCAAAGCGCTTACATCAATACATTCTGTGCCTTGACAAGGAGCTGATCGTCAAAGATCCCGCCTTTTTTTTTAGCCCCACTTCTTGGTTCTTCCTCCACATTCAAAGGGATGGCCTTGTCATTCCACTGTTCATAAATGCTTCTTTAGCAAAATAGATTCCATGTACTTATCCTTGGACAAAATCCAGAATTTGTAAAATATACGTTCATTTTCATTTTTTCAAAAAATGTAGAAGGGCTGCTTTGCCAGTTTTGGATCACAGAAAGAAGTGAGCTTTCACTGCCCTCTATCTGTCTTCCATCATATTTCACATCTCTGAAGTCAAAATGAAGAAACAAAGTCAGAGAAATCACGCACTCAAAGCAACGCCTGCTTTGCAGTGGCAATAAAGACTACCATCTTATAGCAGGTTATAAAGAAGAAAGAACTCAAAGTTTCAGAGTACTCCTTAAAAAAGGAAAGAGAGATGCACCAAAATATCTACTCTTTTGAGACGACAAAAAATAAATAATACAAAAAAAAGTCTTGAGAGTATTTTGTCTATAAAATGCCACCTTTCCGTCCTGGAGCAGGGGCTGCTGTGGCCAGGCTGAGAGTGCACTCCTCCTGCCCCATCATCATGGGATCGGAAGCTCCTCTGAACACCAATCAGGGCCTGTTATGGAGTGTGCTATCTGTTCATTACCTGTCATCAGCTTCTGGTTGGCTGGGCTGGCAGTCAATCAGCAGGCAGGCAAGTGAGGGATTCAGTCGTGGGCTATGGTTTCTGCGGGCCTGGGGACAGTACGACAGGAGTGGACAGGCCATCCACACTCAAGGCTGGGATGTGGATCTGATTGCTTCCATTGGAGGGGAACTATGAGAACAACAAAAGGTGGCACAGTTAGACCTTTAATACGCTCTCTCAATATGCTGAAACAATTTAAACTATTGGGGTGTGCAGTAGAGAATTACTGAACCACTGTTGTTTTTACAGTTTATACAAGAAGTGAGACAGTGAGATGATGACTGATCTCTGGTTTTTCCTTCTTTGAAGGGCACTGAAACAACCTTTGTTGACAAAAAATACAATTACTGTTACAAATCTTGAAAGACATTAATTTAAACTAATATCTATAAAAAGTTTTGTTTAAATACAGCAGACTACCTGAGAGACACTGAGGAACACTGAAACCGAGTCTATCGCCCAGTGAATTTTCAGTAGTGCTACAAAGACTATGTGATCAAAATAATTTAGCGAAAGACTTGCATCTTATCTTTCAAATACTGTACATGTTTGTGAGTGACTCTAGAAACTGACCTTTCTTTACTGTCAATAGACTTTTGCCCTGAAAGGACCTGCATGTGCACAATCAAATCAATAATGTCACGTGAATGATCCACATGTACTACAAGCAACGACAAAAACAACAAACTAACTGCAACTAGCAAGAAAAAAAAAGTCATATGCATAAAGGCTCTGGCAGCTATTCCTGACTTCAAATTAGCCCATGCGGCAATGCTGCCAATACTAGATGAAAGTAACGTGTGTGCCTTGCAGAAAAAAGCCCTCATGAATATAATCTGACTGTTATCATTACAATCATATTATCACTAATTGATCTGAACCAGAATTAGAAAACTTTACTGATCTCGGAGGAAACTGCTTGTGCTGTAACTGCACAGTCAGACAGAGATACAAAGACAAAAACAAATACATAATAGCAACACGGAGTCAAAATAAAATAAAACTCCTGGGAAAATACTCAGTACTATGTATACTATGCTATATACACATATACAAAAGCTGTGGTCAGTAAATCATGTGGATATAAATAAATAAAATCTACTAGTGAAAACTCTATACCTGGTCTGTTATTGCATGTAAGAGTATTATCTAGGGCCACAGCACATATAAAAGTGGCTCATCAGATTCTGATTCCTGTGTTCACAAAGCTCTGAAAACATTCATTTAGAGACAAATCCAACAAAGCCTAAGACCATCAATCTACACAAAAGCCTCACATAGGTCTGGTTTCCCTTCATTCACATACAAATCTTGTGCCTTTCACTAAAGATTTCGGTGGAGGGGAATACTGATGAGTTCTTCTTATTTTTGCAGGTTCTGCTCTTTTTTCAGTTTAGTGGCAGCTGGTGGCCTAGGGTTAGGGTGTTGCCCATACAGCCAGAAAGCTGTGGGTTTGAATCCCAAGACCGCTAATGGCACCACTAAGGTGCCCATACACACTGGTTTTCGGGCATTGTGTTCCCAGCTGCCTGCTGCTTCACTTGTGTGAATGGGTTAAATACAGAGAAGAATTTTGTGCTGTTCACACTGTGTATTGAGGTGTGTTCTTGTAGGACAAAATGATCAATTTACACTTTTACACTTCACAATTCTAAACAGATTTTGTTCAGTCTACAGGATGTAGTGTCACTCTGACCCAGCAGAGGGGGCAATAACCTTGTCTAATTTCTCAATACAAAATCTAAACACCATCAACAAACCCATATGCTGCTGGACACTAAAGCCCCACACAAGAACCCCACAGGACATTCTGACTGAAACATAATGAGCAGGTGTAGCTTTTACCAGCAGAAGATTATTGGTGATTTGGGAGCATCAGTGTGTCGGCAGTGTGTCCTGTCCTTTGTAATGAAGTGGTACACTGAGAGGCACCAGATGGCTGGATATGGTCGTGCTGGGAAGCTGGAAATAGGAAGGAAGTCTCACCTGGAAGGAGAGCTTGGCCGGGCTGCGTGGAGCGATGGGACTTAGAGTGCTCCAAAAGTGAATGGTGGATGGGAGGGGACTCGGCGTCAACAAAACAGGAGTCTGAAAGATAGAGAGAGATAGGCAGACATAATAGAGAATAAGAGAAAACAATGAGAACAAAAATGATCGAACATTAGAGAAAGAGTGTGTGTGTGCGCGTGGGGAGAGGGAGAATAGAGAATGAGAGAACCAAATGAATACAAAGAATGATAAGAAAAAAGGTAATGTGTGTAGAGAGAGAGAGAGAGAGAGAGAGAGAGAGAGAGAGAGAGAACACAATGAGAACAAAAAGTATGAAATAAGAGAGAAGAGAATTAGAGGAAATTTCAAAGAGAAAAGGGGTAGGAAGGAAATTTGAGAGAAATAGGATAGAGAAAGAAAGCTAGAGTGAGAGTCAGAGAGAGAGAGAATGACAGAGAGAGAGAGAAGATGAAAATGAGGGCAAAACCTTTTAACATGGCCCTGGTCTTTCATGTCTTTGTTCCATGATAAAAGCACTCTGCAGTCTGTTTGTTGTGGGGGACACTAAATATAACTAACACTGAAAGGAAATGTATAAATGACTATATATGAGAAAAGATACACTACACAAATCGTAGTTTAAGCCATTCTGCAGTCAGATGTGGGAGTTTGGTTTTCTTATGACCTTGGAGTCTATTTTCCAGACTAAGAAAAGCCAGAACCTAGCCTAAACATGCTTTGCTATGGAGACATCCATTTGATGGCTTAATCTGGGTTTGGAAAAACAGCATTTTTAGTTCAACCAATTTAAAGCCCACTCAGACAATTTCTGTATCGCCCCACCACCCAATTAAGAAACCTCCTCATAAACAGAAGCCGAGCTGCATTTTCTTAATGAATAATCGTGTTTCACGTCAGCACCACCCCCGGTGTTTTTTTCCCTTGGCCTGCCTCGTGGGTGGCTACTGTGACTGTGAATTCATATGTCACAGTATGAGAAAAGACCCGACTGCAGACGCTGAAAACAAATCTGCCGCTGTGGAAAACGCATATCTCAACATGAGATGAACGTTGGCAGGCAGAACTTTGCATGACTTCTCAATAAAACAGCGGTGTAGGTATGTAAAACCTGTAATGATCTTGGAAAGGTACAATTATCATCACATTTATATTTCTTTATTCCACTTCTGTAAAAACTGGACTGATTGGAGATCCTGAGCGCAGTTCCTGAAAAGTCGGCGGACCAACATATTGCATATGCTGGAATTTCTGATGGTGGGCCTGAAGTTCTGAACATCTTCATTTTTAATGTTTAAGACCTCACCTACTCTACTTCTATGTCAGGTTCTCCTATGGATTTTTTTACAGTAAAAACTGTCCTCTCTATTTTTTATGCACATTAAATTATTTTTGCAGAAAAATATTCCTGCACCACAGCATTAATTTAAGGATCCCCAAAATGCATGTTTTACTGATATACAGTAAACCCCCAAAAGTCACGATTCAGAGTTTGTGGATTTTTCCTTAGAACCGGACTAATAATTGTTCGTGGAAACTGCAGATATTCTCCGCATTTTTTGTTGTTGCTTTTTTCGTGTCAATTTTTATGCATTTTAGTGCTAAATTATTAAGAAAATTTTAATTTACACATTTTTTTACAAACATTAACGTAAATTCAGCTATTTTTATTTAAAATATAACTGTAGAAATGTTTTGGTACTGTCAAGAGGATGGTGAAATATGCCTGTACTCAAGAGGCAGGAGCTTTGAAAGTAAACAATCAGAGACCGTTATTCATTTCTTCTTGCTGCTGATTGGTTGCTGCCCTGTGGCGCATCTCTGGCAGAGGCTTTCCAGCATTCCCCCCTCAAAACACATTTCTTGCGTGGAGCTATCTTGAGAGTTTCGCTCAGTGTTCTCATGTTTTTCGTTTAGTTTTTCTTAAAGCCCAATGCAGGTTCACTTTTACGTTTTTTAAGGGTAATGTCTTAAGCTGAGTTTAAAATGAAATTAAAGTGTTTAGGGAGCAAATTTGGGGGCATATTTAGGGTTTACACGATAAAAATAGTCATTTTTAGGCATCACAAATATTCTTGGAATATAACCCTTACGTATTTCAGGGGTTTACTGTATACCATTTATACAAGGATATATCACAACTTAATGCTATGCTGTGTTCTGTTACTCTGTCGCAGAAAACAGCAACCACTGAAAGCAGAAGAGCAGCAGCCAGTGAGGATCCAGGAACCTGAAAGGAGGCCTCTAGTGCACTACTAGGGATAATAATGCTTTTAATATACATAATTTTTTTTTTTACATTTTCTTCTTTCTGCAAAAATGGGTGCAGAGGTAAGTGCACAGCAATGCAGAAACAATAACAGCAGTAGCTCAGTGCCGATTTTGGCGAAGTCACGTGACAGATTCTCCTACTTATCATCATGAGACAGCAGGGATGGGAATTAGAAGCTTTAATTTGGGGATCTTTCCAGATAAACAATGGGTGTGAACCTCAAGGCAAAGGCTCTATGTAGATAATCAACCACAGTCATAAACAATCGGGGAAGCATCAACTGGGGACAGCTGGTGGCCTAGTGGTTTGGGCGTTCGCTCTGCGATCAGGAAGTCATGGGTTCGATTCCCAAGACTGCTAGTGGCACCTCTGAGATACCCTGATCAAGGTAGTGTCCCCACACACTGCTCCCCGGGCGCTGCGTTCCTGGCTGCCTGCTGCTTCACTTAGTGAATGGGTTAAATACAGAGGAAGAATTTTGAGCTGTTCAAACAGTGTGAGGTGTGTTCACGTATGACAGAAAGGTCACTTTTTCACTTTATAAACTATTCAACTAAAGGTTTGGGTAAATAGTGAGCATGTCCTTCTTTGAATATTTTGAAAATAACTGTCAAAACAGTTTAAAATATTACTGAAATATAAACTGAAAAAGGCCACAATATATTAACAGTATTGGCAGTAAGAGTAACAGCTGGCTTACATCTGGTCTATACACACAACGATAAGTGTCCACTTTGTGAAATGAATTACCAAGTAATAATTTCATTATCAAATATAATTAATGTATTAGACCGAAAAAAATAATTTGGTGCCACGTCACTGTGTCTTTTAAAAGCGCATTCGTCCATGTTAAAAAGACTGTAATACTCAATAAATCAATTACTACACTATTTGAATCCAAATCAGAAAACTTTATTGACCCCAGAGAAAACTGCTTAAAAAATCTGAATACTAATATAATCTTACCTCAACATAAAGACACCATGCCACAGGCAATGCGATCAAAATTGATCTGGTGCAAAAAATATCTGACCTATACTTTAATGTTTACACAGGAAACCACCCCCATGTCCTACCCGAGGTGGCTAAGTTCAGAGCAGTGTGTGCGTGGGAGGCCATGCAGTCAGAATCTAGACTGGAAATAAGGCTTCGGAACAGATTTTTGACACATATCCACAAAGCATCTGATCTTTCCACTGAAGCCTTACAGCAAACCACCACACTTAAACTGATTTCACCAAAAGCCATTTGGTACAGCATTTCTAAATGCACAAATCAGATAAAAAGAGAAAACTGTATCACTATGTCACTTTACTGATATTCGGCTAAATTTCAAGAAAACTATCCTTTTAATTCAACACAAACGACACAAATTTAAACCTGCTCATCGCCAGGCTGCTCCTGTCCCAGGACAGTACAGATCACTTACCAGGGAATGTGAGGTGATGACGGTGGGTGTGAGGGTGTTGGTGGAGCTGCCTGGGGCTAAGAGGCTGTTGACCGCGGCATTGACTTTATCCAGTGAAATGCCAGGAGCCAGCTGTGACGGAGAAGAAGGAAGCTCCAACACACGAGGCTTTTTTGATTTTGGAGGCTGGACTTCCTGCGTAGATGCTGACTGGGATGCTGGAGGGCTGTTGGTGTCTTCCACTGGGTCAGAACAAAAAGCAGGGAGACATAACTATCCATGCAGAAAAGGAATTATAAATTGGTTTGTGGCCACGATTTCCCAAAAGCACCATAGCACAAATCTGACTGCACAGCCTATGACTCAAACCTCCTACATCATCTAATAAGGCAGCAATAATAAACATTATACACACATTAATGTTAATGTAAAACACAGGTCAGTAATCTATAGAACACCATGATTTTGGAAAGTGGTACACAAACTGTGTTTCATCAGTTGCACAAGTAGCAAGTTTATAAAGAAAAGGAACATTCTCTTACCAGGTTCCTCAGGCTTGTCTTTCAGCTCTCCCTCTACTACAGACTGCACTACGGGTTCAGGGCAAGGAGTGGGGGCGTCCACAGAGACCGAAGGCTCTGTGGCCACTGGAGCAGATGCAGGCAGAGTCTAGAAAAGAGAAGAGATGGAGATCATGAAAACAGAAAAACAGACATACAGCAATGATCTTCTCAGTTATGGAAGCCCTCATAAACAGCTGACAATCACTGTGGGAGATTTTGGAGTTTCAGGCTAATAGAGCATTTGGATGGTCCCTAGAAATTCATTCTTTGAATTTAACACCATAAAGCTGCACTTGAACAGTTGCACTTGAACAACGTCATAAACACAATTAGTAAACTGAGGAACAGATTACCCGAGTGATATACTAACACAGAGGATAGCCCGTGAACACAATAAACCAAGCTAGCATTACTACATCCCAGCAAATATTATTACAGTTATGTGACAAAATGTTAAATATATGAAAATTATATACTAACCATGTGAAAGAAAATGTAGTTTTTAATTAATACTTTAGTATGAAAAATGTTTTCATAATTTTTTTGCTTTATTATAAATAAAACATTTTAAGCATTTGTAAAAGACACTGAAGAGGCATATTCTTTGACACATCCTCCTAGTGTGAGTTTTCCGCTAGTCAGCATGCTCTCTTTATGACTCTAGGGTTTAGTTTTTAAATAAAGTCCATAAAAGAATATAAATCTATCCCTGAAACATATTGTTACAGATTAGGGACTTGGGTTAAAACAATCCTCAAAATTTGAATATACTTCATTTGTTCATTCTTGTTTTGTAACCTACCCTTACTATCGTTAGACTACATAATATGAGCAAAAGGCAAGCTTAGCTCGTGACTGTTTAGTACTCACCTCTGATTCAGTTTTGACATCCAAATCAACAATCTCGAGTAAGTCTTCTCCAGCAGAGAGGCTAGACTCTTTGGCTCCTCCTACAGGCGGCGATTTTATTACCACAAACACAGGATGGCCCTGTGGAGGATTGACCACACAGTCCCCGGTGGCTACTTGAGTCAGTGGGATAAGAGGGGTCAGCGAAGTGGGGTCCGATACACTAGTCAGGTAAATCTGCGGAGGATCACCTAATCCCTGGCTCTTCTGTGTCTGAACGTTCTGCAAAAACAGAGGGCTGAGTATTAAATATCGACCTATATTTATCAAGTGCCTCAAAGTGGCTGATCAGGTCAGGTCTGGACCATAGATCAGTTTTCTCACTCTCAGGGGTTTCATAAATATGGACCAGTGTTAATCACAACAGATCCTCTACACCAGGGACTACTGAGACATAACAGGTTCAGAGCCAACGCGGCATGACAATGACAGGGATTCGACAAAACTCACTGGCTGGTACAGCACTATGTTTTAGCTGCCAAACAAACTGCTGAGAAAACAGCAAACACAACAAACACATTTTCTCTGACAGACAATCACAGCAAAAGTAAACAAGGCCTATTAAAACTATTTAATATTACAATAGATAAAATTACAGTTCTTTACATTGCACAGATATTTTTACAGTTACTCTGTGGAGGCTATGGCGTTCCCCCCCAGACTTGGCAGGAAATAGGGCTTAGCAAGGCACTGTACAAGGGCAAAGGGTATAGCAGTTAAAGTTAACCAAATACTAGTCAACAGAAGAGACAGAATTCTTAGTTGCAGTCCTACAATGATTAATAATTTTCTAATGGTGCTGTTAACATGATAGTACACATAAAAAGATGAGTTTGTTGGTGGAGGATTCATATACTCACTGCAGGAGCAGCTGCAGAACTGGAAGGCGTTTGTGGACTGAGGGCAGGTGTGGCACAGGGTGAGGGATGGGTCACTATTACTTGCAGGCTGCTGCTGTCCACTGTAGGTGGAGCTTGTACTGCATTCTGCTGCCCTTCAGTTTGACACACTCTAACCTGTAGCAAACATACAGACATGTCACAACCTTGCCTCCCACTCCCTGCCTCCAGCTATCCCGGTTGCCGGAGTACTGAGCCTAGGCTCTCCCTGTCATTACTTCTCCATTTGGTTTCTCCCATGACCTTGATTTGTTGCACCGCCCTCATTGACTATATCCTATATTAACCAAGCTCAGCTCAGTTTGTATTGTCTGTTCACTGTCACATTTCCCTGGATTGTTGTTGTGAGTGTGTCTGCCTTGTGTTCTCTCCTCAACCCCGAGTGTTACTACCGGTTATGCTTGGCTTGCGCCCCTCTCTGTTCCACTGATCCCATCCAGCTCTGCTGGTTGTCCATATTCGGCAAGCTTGACCAGCGGACAGCATACAACCTTGTGCGTGTTCGGCCAGGCAACTAGCGGAAGACCGCTTTTAGCACCACCTCAGGTTGGTAAAATAAATGCAGTGGTTTTTGGGGTTCGCCAGCTTCAACCACACGTTTATTTTGGACTTGGTGTCTGCACCCCTGGCCAACATCGATATGGGCAAAACAAAAAAAACATTCCATGCGCCCCACTGCTAGAGAAGTATCCCACAAGTTACAATCCCTATTTACTATCACCCACATTTTAAAAATGCAAGACCCTGCATCTCAATTTGTTGTAGCGGCTGATGCCTTGGTCAGTGTTATCGTAGTGCCATGGGAGCCCCAGGGAGCCTCACATTTGCAGTTTTCACACTATCATAGCTATCAGAGGCGGAACACAGTAGATAACGGGACCCGTGAGCTGCTCACCATCAAAGAGTTGAAGGAGTGGTGCCACTGATTAGAGGGCAGTCCTTCCTGGTTCTTAATGAACACAGGAACCTTGAGTAGGCAAAATTCTTAAACTTGAGTCAGGATTGATGGCCACTGTTTTTCACCCACTCTGAGCTTATGGCCCAGCACAAAGAATAGCAAGGCAAATGCCTTGTCATGGCACTATCCCAGCAGTCAGCCCAGCTGAGCCTGAATCGAGAGGTTAGTGGTCATCCAGAATGGCACCCTTGATGCCGACTAATGGACACCCAGGGATTTCCCATTCGCTTACAGTAATCCAGTGTAAATTCTAGGGGCCAACACTTTTGCACAATGTTCTCAATGCAGTGCACTCTTGCTCAATTTATATCACCACAAAAGTTATTGGCATCCCAGAAAACATCCTGTTGGTCTGTAGTTTGTGTCCAGAATGTAGAAATGCCTTCCCATGCTGAGAGTCACCATTAGCCTGATCTCAGGCTACGATTCCAAGACCAATGGTCAGGCTGAGGTCACTATCCATGTGATTTGCAGTCTCCTCCGCGCTAACAGTCATGATCAGCAACATGACTGAATGGAGTTTCTGGTGTGGGCAGAGTATGCCCAGAACTTGTGCCTCCCACCAATGTCCTCAGCAAGGACTCGTGATTCCACACAGCAGAGCAGGGAGAGAACACACACAGCCCCCAGTTGAGCAGCTCACCAGTTCCAGGCACAGGATCACTGGCACAGAAGGGAGGCACCAAATCATCAGCCAAGTTACAGGGTTTAGCTATCAACCTGTCAACTTCATTTAGGCTTACCCTGTTCTAAGTTGTCCCACAAATTTGTCAGTCTGTTCGTTATTTTGTCCCAAGTTAATCCTCTCACATATACACTTACCATTTCACATGCGTGTTTCCCCTGTATTTCATATCTCCTTGCTCAAGCTGGCTGATGAAGCATCCCAATCCCCTTTTGGGTGCCAGTCCTGGAGGAGGGGTACTGTCATGGCCTCGCCTGCCACGCCCTGCCTGTGGCTTTCCCAGTCGCCAGAGTACTACGCCTGGACTAACCCATCATTATTTCCCCATTTGGTTTCTCCCATGACCCAGATTTGTTGCACTTGTCCCTCATTTACTTTCTCCTATTTCAACCCAGCTTGTATGTTCCATTCACCACCGTATTTCCCTGTGTTGTTGTTGCAAGTATGTCTGCCTTGTGTTCTCTCCTCAGCCCTGAGTGTTCATATTCTCTCTTGGAATATCCTCAACATAGCGGATGTTCTCTACCAACCAAAAATACTGCATTGGCTTCACGCCAGCCTGACCCAAAAGAAGTATGTTATTCATTCTGCCTACAGAATTCTGAAAATGGCTTTGCCCATTTTAACTATGTATGGGGTCTTCCCTAGCACAAGCCAAAGCTTTTGTGTTTGTGTTTTCCCATTTCCTTTGCTCCCTTTCCCACCTTTGGATTAAAGCCACTTCTGCTAACCCCTGCATATGCGTTCCTCTTTCCCTACCTCAGACAATCATGACACACAAAGGGCACCAAAAAACGGCAAACCATCCAAACAAAACATACACGTGCATACAGGTGAATAGAAACACAGCTAAAAGGGAAATTTAGAGAAAGTACAGAAAATCCTTAATAATATTGTTATAGTTCAGGGAAAAAAAAAAAAACAATTTACACATTTTTTTCCTTCTAATCCTAAATGTATCTGATCAACCAAGACATGTCTGGAACAAATTTGCTGTTCCATACTGACGACAAGAGGTGAAGAAGTTGTGGAAGATACTTTTCAGCATTGTGTCAATTGTATGTCATCACATACTTGTATTCAAAACATTATTAAGTTCTTATTAAGTCATCTGTTAACAAAAGTATGTGTTGTTGGGTAGGGTGAATTTCTGACACTGTATTACATACTGTTATCTATAAAAATGCACAAAAAAAGTACACAGAGTAGATAAAAACATTGGTAACAACCATCTTAAAACACTTAAGTTTATGTGTACTTAGTACATTTTTCTACACAACAGACATACACTGTCAGAAGCCACATTAGAAAGTCTATTTGAGTTAGCAGCCTGATACGCGATGCAAATATGATCAAAAAAGTGATAGTTTAGACATGCATTTAGCCTCAGCATTACTTGGTGTATATACACCTGCATTATTTTAGTTATGTTAGCATCAAAGCTATCATACAAAATTAAAGAAAAAAAATTACATTTAATTAAAATTGATTACTGAACCGAAGCTACACTACAACATCAAGCATGTCTTAATTGCCTGACTACATTTGGGCTATTGTGTGAATGTGATTTTTCACTGAACTATTACATGAATCCTAAAATTGTTCATCTTTCTGTCAGATGGTAGGAGGCTCACCTCATGTGCAGGCCGGTCCAGGCTGGTCGGTTTAGGTATGTTGTCCACAGGAAGCTCTGTTTTGATGGGTTTGGGGGAGCTCTTGCAGGGTGTCTGAAGGGACTGGATGGTGAAGGTGGAGTAGAGGCCTGACTTCATGTAGTCATTGCGAGAGCTGCGTTGAACAGAACTGGGTGAAGAGCGCTGCGTCTGCAGGCTCTTGGATAGGCAGCCCGTAGTGCTTCCACTTCCCCCTGCTGATTTTGGCTGGATAGATACCTCCACCTTCTCTCCACAACCAACCCTCTGGCCATCCTCAGGCCCACGGAGCCCATCCGCCGAATTAGGGTCAGGAAAGGTAACAAACTTATACACAAACTTCTGACCACTCACCTTCTTTATTATATTCTGTTTAAAACACAAGATAATAAGTCATATTACTTCAGTGAATGCTCATAAAATGAAAGTATACTCAGAGTATATTCAGAACCACTTATTTCCTTACTGCAATGGTGTTACATTAAAGGTGGGCGATATGACGACATTAATATTGCAAAAAACTGCAACATGATATTCTTTCACAAGCATGTTACAGGCATTTTATACAACACTATTTCTAGAACTCTGGTGTGCATTTATAGAATTACGATTTAAACTAGATTGCATTTCCATGAGAAGATGCGAAGTGTGATTACATGGTTGCTACAAAACCAGAGTTTGGAGGCACACAAATATTGGTTTTATGGCCCAAAAAAGTTTGTGTTAAGAAAACAAATTCTGCTCACAGCAGGGTCTCGAGTTGGTGCCTCGTTTGACTTTCTTCACTCAATTCAATTCATTCAATGTGCTGTGTCTTACCACTGAACCACGGGGGCAGTAACTCGCTGTCTGTTTACAAGTTTTTTATGGTAAGAGATTACTGAAAACAAGTGGAGCGATTGCTGAAAACCTAGCTGCGTTCAGGGGCTGATTATTCTTAATTAAACCACAACAAACAGTGACACACGTTTTTTTAAATAACTGACCTGAGCTTTAGTGCCTTAAAGTCTGTTTATGAGTCTGCTGTACTTTTGCTCCAAAAGACTGAATTGTTGATCCATGTTTTGTCATTTTCCAGACACCATAACAGACTATCTCTCCAACACACATTGTTAAGGCGACCAGCCGTGCTCTCTTCCCGCAGCAAAATGACCAAAAAAATAATTTTTTAAAAAGATCAAGACTTTTGATGTTGGATCCACACCAGTATTTCAAGAACTCTTGAAGAAGCTATACTAATATTAATTATCATCATCAAAGTAATAACAACAACAACAATAATAATAATAAAAAAAACACTTATGAACAAAAAGAGTGTGTTTGCTTCCGCAATCACACTAATAAAAATTTCTCCTGATTAGTTGCCAGGATGTTAGTACATTATGGGCTTATTTGGGTTTTTTTTTTAAATCAGCTGTTTGACTTTCCCTCCTATTTTTTTTATTTGGCACAACAGGTTTGCTAATGTATCATTTCTATTTGAACTTGGTAGCAAACCTCAGAAATGGTTTGAGATATATGATACATGATGGTATGTAGTGCATATTGTAAAGATCTCTTGTATTGCAATAACATATTTTTGTCATATCGCCCACTTTTACACACTAAGAGATGGTTTCCTAGCCACAGAGTGAGAGTGTTATATTTAAAAGTCAAGTCCCTCTAAGGACAATGACTCATTTTCAGGCCATTCTCCTGCTTTCAGACTCACTCTCACTCACTTGCAAGAATGCATGCGCGCGCGCACACACACACACACACACACACACACATACTTGTCTAAGCGTTATTTGGGGACTACAGGCAGG
>JBBPCY010000018.1:17612309-17627079 GCA_037974405.1 Brachyalestes nurse
TGCTCTGTACCCCTAACATCAGTCCAACAATATCTAAATACATGACAGAGAGAAGTCAGAAACGAAGACAGAAGGATCATTATTGCAGCATGACTGTGCCCCATTGCACAAAGCAAGCTCCATAAAGACATGGCTGGATGAGTTTGCTGTGGAAGAACTTCACTTGCCCACAGAGAGCCCTGACCTCAACCCATTCAACACCTTTGTGATGAACTGGAACCAAGATTGTGAGCCAGGCCTTCTTGTCCAACATCAGTACCTGACTTCATAAATGCTCTACAGAATGAATGGACAAGTTCCCACAGAAACTCGCAAAATCTTGTGGAGGGCCTTCCAAGAATAATGGAAGCGGTTCTAGCTGCAAAGGAGGGACCAACTCCTTATTGGTATAATGGTCAATTGTCCCAATACTTCTTTCCATATAGTGTAGCTACTTAAAATGATTTGTGGTCTAGCGCACAATTATTGGTGTGCTTTTTTCTTGAATAAAGTATATACTAAAGATACTGGGCATGTATGTGTGTGCCAGCCATCACGCGTACTAGTGATGGCATGCAGAAACTTTAGCAAGTCCAAGAGGCTTGATTGACTTTCATAGGGATCAAACTAATGGTATACATACACAAACACATGAACATTTTAATGAAGTAAGCTGTCTGTACATACACTTAATTCGCATACATATTCCAAACATGGCACATTGCATTGTGTCTGTGATGCATGCTATCATGAAATGAGGTGGTTTGTTTCAGTCATGGCTATGGAACAAGGCACATCGTACTGTGTGTGTGATGCACATGGTAATGCCATGAGTCCATTTGTGGCAGTGCGTCTTTGTACAAAGAAAAATAAATCTATTTCAGGAAGCAGGTCTTACACTGCTGCCACAATTCAACATCTAGTTTCCATGGCAACTAGTTACTAGTGTGACAGGGTATCCGTCACAGTGATGATGAAGAAACAGAGATATAAGTGCTCTCCCCCTCAACTATTCAACGAGTTAAAAGTTCATCTGATTATCAATTAATAGGCCTTCGATTACTAAAATCTCAAACATCTCCAAATAAACATCTAGGCTGCTTAATATTCAAATGTAAGCCATACAGTTTGTTACAGGCTACAATTTATGTTTATCAATTAGGTCCTAGGAGCCACTATATGCACAACTGTGTGGCTACACTAACCTAGGGTTTAAGCATTAATGCTGAAATGTGCCCACTTCTGCTGAAAATCTGAAGTGGGAGCTAAATATAAGTCACTGCCACTTCCATCCCTGGACTGTTGACAAGCTTTCTGCACCACTGCATTGAAAAAGAACAAAAAAGACTTTTGCTCATCGTTCCAGGCAGACCATATTAAACCCCAAGCACTGCAGCAAATACTCTGTTACGATAAACAACTGTATACCAAATGAACTCCAAAACATGTTTTATTGCTCCACATGAAACAGGGAAAGACGTACCTACAATTCAGTCCACAGGCTCTTTTAAAACGTGCACCACCTTCAAGCCAGTTAATTACTTTTTAAATAGTGATTAATGCCAGTGTGCATCACCAAAGATTTCCTTAGATGTAGGTGTTTAAAGTAAGGCTCTCACAACCAGCCCTCTGGGATTGTAGTCATTCTACATTCACCTACATAAAAAGCAGCAGATCTGATAAAGTGCATGAAACTCATAACACATGAGTTATATAAACTCATACTTGTTTTGATTTACCAACTGCAAGTGTTCTAACTAAGGACAAAGAAATATGGCATGACAGTTGAAAAGAAATGCGTAAAACAATGATGAATTGTCAATGGCATTGGAACTGGTATGACCATGAATGCCAAACAAACAACAAAGCGAGATGGCATGAGTCACATATTGACAAGGCAGAACTTAGTCACAATCTTAGGCACAGTCTCCAAGAACCATTACAGTACTCAAAGCTATTCAAAATAAGCTGCACTTTATTACATCCATTTTGCAACATAACAGTATAACCTGTTAAGGAACCATGTCCCATTATAATACATTGTTTTTCACAATGGCCATGCCGCATGAAGCCCAAACCCACCCCAGTCATACATAATGTCTCCACAAAGCAAACATATGAGCCTCGGGTGCTGCCTTGGACTTACGCTGGACTTAAAACACCTCTCTCCTTCTGGTCTCAGGAAGATCTTTCAGACCCTGTAGTTCCCTTAAACCCTGTAGGGGGAAGTGCACATGTAATGTTAGTGATGCTTCAGATCAGTCAGACTCCTAACAGAAGTTATGAATAATGAAACCTCATTCAATCTGAAATAAAAAAAGTCTACCTCCAAAACCATACGAATGTTAGCCTTGATTTTTGCTGCATCTTTGGTAAGGACCTCAGTATACCTGGAAAAGCCACATGAAAACGAACATTTCAAGATGCACGAAAACAACTGGATGGGTAAAATGTTAGAGAAAACTGTCTGAGGATCTTACACTGTAAGCTGGTTGGTCTTCTTATCAATGAATGTCAAAGCTTCAGAGAGCGTGAATTCTACAAAAAACCCATATCCAATTGCCACAAAGATTTTGGACGTGTCAGGTCTGGAATGAAAAAAGTCCATGTTAGTCAGTCACAGAGATTCACACATGACACAAAGTGTTGAACAAGAAATTAAGAAACCACTTACACATTCGCTTGAACGTAGAAATTACAGCCAAGATCTACATCTGTCTTTAGTTCTTTACAATCCGTTTCCTGAAAACAGCAAAATTTAAAAACACCAACCACTGGCCAGGTGATTTTACACACAGATTGTAAGCTTATTTGGGTAGAGAAAGATGTGGTGACCAAATAAGGGAGTGAGAGAGATAAAGAATATAATTTAGTTATAATCACATTTCAAGCTTTTACCTGAATACTTTTAATGGTGTTCTTCAGTTGAAGGTACTGTGATATCTTTTCATACACACCATCTCTCTGCTCCAACACTTTCCTGGTAAAGCAAATGGGTGCAAGACAGTTCGTAACAAACTAGAACAGAACATCTTTGTCACTGCAATACACAGGAATGTACAGTGCAACCAGACAAGATTTGCAGCTCTGTAGATGCTTATCTCTTTTAAACATACATATATAATATACAAAACACAAAGTGAGATATCAAGTGGAAAAAGTAACAGCTTTACCAGAACAGACCAATATTTAAGGAGATAGAAGAAATAAATAAATAAATGACTAAGAACTAGCAGCATTGATGTGACTAATAAATAGATAAATAACTAGAACTAACAGCATAGGTATCAATGCTTTACTACTGAATTGCATATTTTACTTCTATTTACATATTTTATACAGAGAGCTGTCCACACACTCAGGACAGGTTATACTCTTGTTTATTTCTTTATTTGCACTGTTTTGCATGTAGCACAACGTTGTGTATATTGTACTGTGTGTACACTGCAGAACCTGTCTCTTTGTATACTTGTATATGGTTAAAAGTTCACGTTGACTTTGACTTCGAATAGCAACAAGCCAGTGTCAGGAACAGATACTTCCAGTTCTAACCTTACATGCCAGTATGTACTTACTGTAGATCTCTCTTCAGCACGTCGTTGATGAAACTCTCATACTGAAGGACTTTATCCTCGATGTTGGGTTTTCCAGATGTCATTGTGACAATCACTTACAGTCGTAGATGCTACACAGTATGATACTTCAACCTCTGAGACAGACTGTACCAGACGATCTCCTTAGAAAGACAGACGACGTTGACAAAACCCCTCAATCTACGTGTGCATTCATGTTAAAACATGCATGATATTTAATGTGCTGGCTGCAGAAAGCATGTGTTCGCCGCTGAATAAGAGATAGCTTGCTATCAGGCTAAGTTACTTACCAGTCAGTTAAGATGTGATCTCCGCTATTTCACTGAAGATTTGTCTCTCTCAAGCAGTACACAAGTCTGGAAACTGATCCAGTGTTATTATGGGAAAGTATTAGCTACTTATTGATGTATATATATATCTATTTGTATCAATGTAACACGCGCCACGTGAGAATAACCGACTTGTTTACAAAACGAACGACTCCTGCAGCAGGAAATCACGTGCTTTTAAACTTTCATGCTATTTTCTAATATAAAACAAGGTAACTTTACATGAAAATACAGATTTATTGTCTGCCTTATTATTATATATTATTATACATGTAAAACAGACAAAACAATTAATCTAACGTTAAATCCCCACCCAGCCCACCACTACCCTGCTAGGACAGATAAAACAAAAATACAAATAAAACACACACTCAGGATAATAGCACTTTACAGGATCTTGTAGATAAGAATACAAGGGCCCCAAAGTGTCCAGAATGTGAATTGGGATTCTCCTGTGGGAGAAGGACTGATACCTGTCACATCCACATATTAACAGAGGGAACAAGGGGAGAGGACCAGAGAAGTAAAATACAAAAAACCCAAAACAAATATATATATAGAAACAGATAAGCAGAGAGCATGTTTTTTATTGCCATCGTAAAAAAAGAAATAAAGTTCAATAAATGAAAAACACGATACTTTACATTCTAAATAAATAATTTTTATTAAAATGTAATTATTATATAGTGTAAGACAATGCACGAAAAACTTGTGGGATTATTTAGAAGCAAATAATTATTAGAAATTATTTTGCCATCAGTCTACCAAGACTGGACTGGGACCTAAATTGGTTTAGGCTTCCATAATAAAAGTCTCTGTGGCTGAAAGGGTAAATATTAGCTACTAGTGTAGTGAGCGTTAGCTTAGCAATTAGCTTTGTGACTTAAATTGGGGTATAACTTTAAAGTAAAGAAATTTTTATCCTAAAAATCAAACATAAACACCTGTTTATATGCTGTTCACCAAGAACGAACCGGCTGTTATATACATACATTGGATATTTACTCGAAAAGGGGCTAATTAAGCCATGCGTTCAGCAGGCAGGTGCAAAGTTTAGAGGTCCAGGCTGGTGTGAACAGCGTTAGAGTTAAGACTGTTATAGTTCTTTACAGGACTAAAACGAGCCACTGTAATAGAAGGCACAATAAATGTGTTTATTCTTTCGTTATTCAGGCTGTGTATTTATTTTTTTTATGTAAATTAGTTATTTTTAACTTTTGCCCGAACATGGCTGGACCTGAGCTGCTCTTGGACTCTAGTATTCGTCTTTGGGTGGTCCTACCTATAGTGTTTATCACATTTTTTGTTGGTGTTTTGCGTCATTATATCACCCAACTTATACAAAGTGATAAAAAAGTGGACCTGGAGCAAGTGTCTGACAGGTGAGTCACATCAATATTTATATATTTATGTATATTAATGATGTATAGTTGTATCCAAAGTTAATTCTGAAAACCCTTAAACTGTTTATATTTTGCAAGTATATCATTATATCGTCACATATTTATATATTTATGTATATTAATGATGTATAGTTGCATCCAAAGTTAATTCTAATAAAAACCCTTAAACTGTTTATATTTTGCAAGTATATCATTATATCGTCACATCAGAAGATGATTCCTGTTATGTCTTGATTTAGTTGCACAACTTTGCTCCATTTTCTTATTGTAAATCTTAACAATCAAATGCACATTTCCAAAAAATAAGCATACTATGTATTTAGTTTAGTTTAGTTTTTTTTATTTTATCTAAGCCCTTGTTTCAATACAACATAAAGCACCCACCATGTGGTGTAAATTGCAGATGCCTGTCATGTTCTGGCTAGCCACTAAAAACTATTTCCTATTTTATGGGCAATATATCATGGAGATCTTGGATATACACTCGTTATCTATATGTATTGAATTATTCAGTCATTCGTTAATTCGTTTGTTTGCAGCCAAGTGTTACTGCGTAGCCGAGTACTCAGAGAGAATGGAAAGTACATCCCTAAACAGGTAGTCTTCAAGTCTTTTGATCTCTCATAGGTTATGTTCTTTGTTCATAATTCAAGGATTCAAAGTTTAGTCATGTGTACATAGTACAATTAAATTTTTACTTGAATGTATTCTTAGCAGACTTGACAATACAAACATTGCAACATTAATAACCACAAAAAAATCTAAACATAAATTCTATCTATAGGATAGCAATTAATATTGTGAATAAAACCATTAAGTATATGAAGGTGGTGTTCATTTATGTTCCATTTCAGTCATTTGCCATGCGAAAACATTACTTTAACAATGCTGAAACAGGATTCTTCAAGAAGGTCAAAAGGAAAGTAGTCCCCAAAAATCCAATGACTGGTAAGGGCTGATATTCCATGCTGGCACATTATAGTTTTGCTTACTGGTGACAGTATTACGTAAAAAATAATTGCTTTTACATATTTATTTTGCTTTTCAGATACCAGTATGCTGACAGACATGATGAAAGGAAACCTTACCAATGTACTGCCAATGATTCTAATAGGCGGATGGATAAATTGGGCTTTCTCTGGGTTTGTCACTAGTGAGTACAGCTGACCAAAAACTTGTAATACTGTAGGAAAGCAAGGCCTTTTCAATAAACCTTATAATGGCTTTACCTGCAGTTTTCATTTCTGAAATCAGGCAGTATAACAGTCTTATTGTGGAATAAGAGTTGGATAAGAATAAAGGTCTAGGTGAAGAAGTGTCTACTTGGTTGCTTCACCCACAACGTTGTGCTTGTTTTTTTCTCTCCTCAGCTAAGGTTCCCTTTCCACTGACTCTGAGATTTAAACCCATGCTGCAGAGAGGAATTGAACTGCTGTCGCTGGATGCGTCCTGGTAAATTGTTGACACTACTTTTTAGATGTTCTTCATTTGTTAAATGCCAATGTTACTGGTAGTCAATCAGTAGACACCATTTGAATTTCTTTGACTCTTGTCTTGCAGGGTAAGTTCAGCCTCTTGGTACTTCCTCAATGTCTTTGGGCTACGAAGCATGTACTCCCTTATACTTGGACAAGACAATGGTGAGCTCCTTGGAGACAGATCATAATTTACAGATTTTTTTTGTTTTTGTTTTGCACAAGTTTGAACTAATTGAATTTGAAATTGTACACAGTAAGGGGTAATATTGGTAATGCCTAAAATTTTACTTCAGGTTTTAGTTCTTAATACTCTGTATTCTTGTTATAGTTTCGGCAGCTGCACATAAACTAAATACCTCTTGTATTCACAGCTGCGGACCAGTCAAGAATTATGCAAGATCAAATGACTGGAGCAGCTATGGCTATGCCGCCTGACCCCAACAAGGCCTTCAAGGTGAGGTTTCATTTCCTTTCCATTTCCATTGTTGTTGATGTAAAAAAAAAAAACAGAATACACACCTACAAAAATAAAAATAATACATGAACAAAAGAGGTCTTATGAAGTTTATACCTCGAAGGGGGACCAACACAGTATTAGTCAGGTGGTTTCTATGTTGTTTGATTGGTTTAGGTGTGATCGCTATAGGGTATTTGGTAAGTTATTTTCACTTAGGAATTCTACTAAACATGTAATTTAGAATTTTGCATGTGCATCATCTATTATTATGTTAAAATTCTTTTTAGTTTGAAGACGCTAGGTAGTGTGCACGAAGTGAAATCAATGCAGTCCTCATTAAGAACCAAAAATGTTCTATGTAACTTTTCTTTGAGTGGAATTCGGATACAAATGAACTGTAACTCAAAGAAAGATTCCCCACCACCGAGTGCAGTTTAGTCCAAGGCGCGATTGTGCATGTGTGTCTGGGCTTCAGTGGTAAATTGAGCAGTTGATGCTCATGGTTTTCTTTTGTATTGCTTTTTAATGTAGTGGTTTGCCTCCTATTCACCTCCTCTGCATATAATAAAATGTACATATCAGATTCATCATATTTACCGAATAATAGTGTAATGATGGAATAAGTTCTAAGAGTTCAGAATGTGCTGACTATCCCTCTCCTGTGTGTTTCAGAGTGAATGGGAGGCTCTGGAGATAGTTGAGCATAAGTGGGCTCTGGAGAACGTTGAGGAGGAACTGATGTCCCAAGACCTGAACTTTCGAGGACTCTTCAGCCAAGGAGTCAAAAGGAACATGTTCTAATGGTAGCAATAATGCAGTGTTTACAGTATAATCTGTTTATGCACTGTTATGTACACACAATTTCCAGAATAATTATTCTTACTTTATTTTTCTTTCTTAAAATAGCAAGTGATTTGACTTTTATTAGGTTCTTTATTTAGTCCCTGTCTATGACTATTTGGTCAGAATGTCTTCATGGGTATTTTGAGGCCTGAGAGAAGATGCAATGTGCTACAAGCTTTAAGGGGAACATAGTTTTTGCCCCTTTCATTGATTCAGTGACATAAGGTATTAGAATGAAGTGTTTTTGTTTTTTGTTTTGCCCTCATGTCAACTCTGTTGAACCTGCCTAATATGTTTTGGTGCATCATATATGTTTTCTAAGTATTATACCTCACCTTAAGTATTGCCTTAAATGATGTTTGTGTGTGTAATACTGTTGCTTATACCACCAATGCCTTCCTCTCTTAAAGTCTTCCTTAAATTGCCTTCTGCTTCTGCAATGAGAAATTGAATGTAGCAAATCGATTCTGATCACTGCCTATGAGTCAGAAACTTCACTGACGACAAAATAAAAGTAATTTAATGAACGTTTAATGGCATCCTTTGGTGATGTGGAAATGAATTCATGACTGTTGGATGATGAAGGTGGTTAGTGCTGGAGGTGGATATGGTTCACCACACTCATTTCCTCTGCTGATGCATATAACGAAATGAATCAGACAGTTTTGGGAAAGATGGATACATTTTCAGAATTAAGCCTCATTGCTTATAGTAAGTGGCCAGTTAGCAATTTAAGCTTGTTTCAATTTGTGGGTCTACACAACAGAGTAAACAAAAAAAACCCACACTTTACAACCAAACTTTAAATAAATCTTTTATTTTATAGCATACTTTCTTTACAGAATGGCTTCCCAATGTGTAGACTGATCAGAGGGCTTAAAAGCATATTTCACAGAAGACTATGTGGATTTCCTTATGTTCTGGACGTTAGGCACACATGCTGCATGGATCACAGCACCGACAAGCCACATCCAGGTCAAACCATCTTTTCTCGAGGTCTAATGATCTAATGAAAAAAGTGTAATGGTTTTGGGAATGTAGCTGGTTTGTTTGGGAACTGCATATACATTTAATTTCCTTCATAAACAACCTGCTAGGACACTTAGTAGGGTCATTTAAATTTTGTAATGAGCTCCAACTAGATGCCAAACACCATCCATAAGAAAGCACTGGTTCAAGCCCTACTGGTGTTTTTGAAATTTGCCCTTTTACAAACAGGTTAAATTCAGTTTAATTTATCATACTCCAGGGAAACCTTTTTAAAAAAGTATAAATCTGGAAGACAGGGTTATGTGAAAAATGCACAGTGGCAATTTCGGAGACTGAGGTGTACAAGAGTTTAGGTCTGTTGTTGCTCAACTAGATATAAAAATTTCAACACCCATTATTTCACAAGAGCAGAACTTGGAGAACGTATTCAGTGTGCAATCGTTGTCGTGTAAAGAATGCTGTAGCTTTTTCTCCTCAAACTGTTGAGCAGGCCAAATAAAGAACCTGCCTAAAGACAATAATTGTTTGAAGGATGGACAAACTAACTGATAATACTGAGTGTGTCCAAAAGGATTAGATAACATTTAGTAATCACAGCAAGGATTTTTGATAGCTTCTTAAAAAAAGCCCAAATTCAATTTAGAGGTAAAATGGATCGATGGAAGTCAAACTGTTCATACAAAGCATAAAATCTACCTCCGTATTCTATATATTTATTCATATCAAAACATGAGTATACAATTATATATCTCATCTATTAACAAAATAAAAATGAAAGCTCACCCACCCCCAACATCTGATCCATTATTTATTAGAATACAAAAATACTGTACAGATGCATTTTAAAAATCGTTAAGAGCTCTATCCCGAAAGCACTTTACTGAAATATTCTCATCGCTCCAAAGAGATAATTATAAATTGCACAGCTGATCAGAACACAATATTTATATCCTCCTTTTTACCCTTTCAATAAAGATAAAAATACACATTTCTTGCTGAAAATATGACTCTGTTTGTATCCTGCAACAGAGTGTCTTAACCAGACATTGCAACAGTGGAAAAAAGATGACAGCGAGGAAAAGAAAAAAAACTGGAAGATCCCAAAGCATCCGACTGCCGCTTTTGACAGCAGACATGGGCGTGGAACTGTAATTAAAACTCGCTTGTTATCTGCATCTGGCAGTTAAGAAAATAAATAGCTCACTAGTGAGTAGATACAAAGCTATTTCACACCATCACCTAAAATACTTTGCACCTTTTGCTAATTTTAAAGATTCACAGAAATCATATTGCAACAGTTTCATTTCTGACCACTCTGTCCCTGATGTAGGTGAGAAGAAAAAAAAAAACACAAACAATTAAAGGGATAGTTCAACCAAAAATGCTTACGCAACCAAGAGCCAGTAAAGAGTATTAGCGGAATGTCTACCATTTGTTTTTTATCAGTGATGTTAGCCTTTTTAGCTGAACTAACCATTTAAAGCAAGCTTCTCAGCATTCGGAATAAATGGCCTTCAACAACCATCAGATGGGCCACACTGAGACTCAGCGGCGAACAAAAGCTCTGGCCGGACACGGCGAACCATTTTCTGAAGCCAAATTTAAAAACACAAAATCAGTATCGGGACAAGGACCATCCCAGCCATGGCAATTCTTCAGTTTCCTCTCATGACTTTCATTTACTAGTCATTTAACATGTCTGAAGTACTCTTTTAATCAGTGTATAAAAAACAAGACATATGAGAAAAAAGAGGTTAAATGGAAGCAATAAGTTGGATTCATGGTTTAGGAAGCCATGAAAAATGCTACTTTTGAGACTAAGCCTAGCTTCTGACGAAAAGCCATGCAATTCAGTCAAAAACTAGACTTAATGTGTGTCTGACTAGTCCAACTCGGCTAACTAATCCAACTTTGTAGTAACTTTGGGTGTTTGAATCAGGGTTTGATTCATGAAGCGAGACTAAAGGTGCAGATCTAGATCGGCTCCACATACGATCGTGTTTACAATCACAGGCCAAGGACAAGGCTGAAAGAAAAGCAGCTTATCTTTCTCTGAAAATCAGAGGAAGCAGTTGCTGAATGGATCCAGTGATAAACTGCTGTCAACCGCAAACTCCCACACCAAGCCAACGCAGATTCTCAAACCCACATAAAAAAAAGCAGCACAAACTAAACGGTACATGAATCTGCCTCCACCGGCCCAACCAGTCCTTGTGCGCTTCTCCAGAAGAAGGAATAACTGCGACCTGCGGTCCTCTAGCCATGATGCCTCCGCACCAGCCTGAGAGAGTAGCCTCTGCCCCCACCTTCCCGTTTTAGTTAGAGAAGAGGCAGAAGGTTCAAGTTTTTTCCTTTGAAAACCAAACAAAAGACAAAACAATATTTAATTAAAAAAAAACTCCCTCGTTAACCTGAGAGTGGGAGAGAACACATATAAAGAGGGAGACGGCAGGAAGGCAAGAAAAACAAAAGCCAAAAAAAACATAACAAAACAAACAAAAAAAAAGACAAAAAAAAACTAAAGTGGAGCTGTTTCAGTCTATCTCCATAGCTCCACCCGTTCCATCGTGGTTAGGGGTGATGTGATTATCAGGTGGGGGAAGCGTCGGCTGGCGGATTTTGTCTTGGCGCTGGTAGAACAGAAGGTAGGCAGCATTGGTCTAAAAGAGGACAAAGATTAATTTTATTCATTTTAAAATGCTTTCACCTATGCGGTTTGATCCACATCCAAAAAAACAAACAACAAACCACATCTAAAGCTTGGCCTAGACCCATTAAGCAACGTGGGTGAACAAAGATTAGCACACTAAGCAATATAGACGAGTTACAAAAATATGCAAGCAACCAGTGAGGCTTAGGCTTATTAACAATACACTGAAAAAAAAAAAAGAATTTACTGGTCGGTGTGCACTGGATATCTGTTTAATTTCTGCAATGGACTGAAAAATGTTAGCCTGCATGCTTTACACAACTGGTGTACAGTGTGTGACAGTGTCTCTTACTTATAATCACTTCAAGGGGAAATGTGCCTGTTTTTCAAAAATCCCACATAATTTAATGAAGGTATAAACAGAAAGATATGACATCTATCTGTTGTAGAGTAAGTTATCAAGTCAGAAATGCTTAGTGTAAGCACACATCTTAATGCCACTACAATCAAACTTCCAGAATTGTTTTATTACACAAAATTAGACAAAAACACATTGCCTAGTCTTGCATAAGCATCTGGCCTGAAAACATGCAGGGAACTGTGAGGCAATTTAATGCTCAAGAAAAATGTTGTTTTAAGGATTTGCTATCTTACCATTATCAATATTACATATAAAACATTAGGCAATACTAACAGCTTCACTGGTTAATTTGGACAGTACATAGAAAAGCTATCTGTGTTGTGGAGATCAGCACCAACACACAACTCTGAATGACTTGCTGACATCTGAACAATTAAATCTTGCATGTTTGCATTTTTTCAAAAAAATCACCACACTATCTGATGTAAAACTAATAGGGTCCAATATATTCTTACCACAATTTGTTCCTCTTTTGCACGGGTCACCTTGCTGTCATCAAAATAATACCACTGACCGTTGTCCTTGTTCCGAGCATAGCTAGTGTCTGGACAGAATGAAATGAAATTGAATAACAAAATGAGTTTCAGAACCCTGCTAGTTATGAATGAGAGGTGAACATTTTGGAGATATGAACATTGTGCGCTGTGTTAGAGATAAGGAGACCAAACAACAGTGAATGAGGTAACTGGGACTGAAGGACAAATGTGGAAAATTCAGGTCCAGAACATAAAATCCTCCCCAGAATTTAGTCTCAGGTGATTGGATAGGACACCTCTGCTGCTGTTAGAGTTAGCCAGAGAGTTGGATCAAGATCTTGGGGAGGATTTTTAATTTGTAAAATAAAATGTTTGGCTGTTTAGTGTTAATTAATCCATTAAGTGTAATGTGATTTATTGTGTAGAACAATGGCAATGTCGTACACTGTAATTTATACTAACTGTTGCATAAATTAGCCTCAGCTGGTTGAACTTTTCTTTCAATAGGTTATCTAGAAAGAGAATAACATACAATGTCCATCCCGGAGGCCACCGTAGTGGTTTGACACAGCGATGAGGTCATATCTGCTGGGAGGTTCAGAGCTGGTCCCTGTTTTTCTCAGGAGAAAACCAGAAAAGTCCAGATGTCTGCAAATCATGATGGGATACAAGATTAAGATTATTTTACTTCGCCATTAACCTAAATCTCGATAGCCTGACAACTCCCATTACTCTGCTGACTGCTTCTGTACTCAGTCTTCACACAGAAATGATTAGGGCTGGGTATTGTTGCCGATTTCCTGAATCGATCCGATTCCGATTCACAAGGTCATGATCCGATTAAATTCTCCATCTGATTCGATTTGATATTGGTATCGATTTATTTACAGATGTTCTTGTGTTAATATTTTTTATTGTGTAAACCCTAAATAGGCTCCCAAACCACTTTAATTTCATTTTAAACTCAGTTTAATGCATTACCCTTTAAGAAAATGTAAAGGTAAACCCATATTCACCTCTTAATTTAATTTTAAGTAATAAAATGCAGGGCTTTAAACAAGAGAAACACTGAGACGATGCACAGGGCAGATTCTGGTCTGGAGTGCCACAGACGCTTCAAACGGCGGCAGAATCAGAAAACTATTGAAACCCGGAGGAAACTGCTTAAAAACCGTTAGCATTAACAGCTCTCGGTGCGTGTGCGTCTTCTCTCTCTCTCTCTCTCTGTGCCCGCGCGTGTGTGCATCTTCTCTCTCTGTCTCTCGCGCTCTCTCTCTCTCTGTGCGTGCGTGCGTGTGTGTGTGTGTCTTCTCTCGCTGTCTCTCACTCGCTCTGTGCATGCTTGTGTCTCTTTTCTCTGTGTGCCGCGTGTCTTTCTCTCTCGCTCTCTTTCTGTGTGTTCGCGTCTTTCTCTCTCTGTCTCTCTCTCTGTGCGCGCAATATTACCTGTAAACTGCCAATCGTAGTCGACAGGAGAAGATCGATCTGCAAATTTTTTAATCGATATCGTATTTTTTGAACGAGAATCGATATTGATCGGTGAATCGATTTTTTTTACCCAGCCCTAGAAATGATAGTTACAGAAATGATAGTTACAGCTAAATGTCGTAAATGTAAGAATGGATAATTTTTTTTAATCACATGGAATTATCAGATTTAACAATTACAGACTTTCCAGCTTTAAAAGGGCAAAAAGATACACCTGCTCACCGTAAAGGGAAGTCAACGATGGTGTCCAGTTTTTCACGGGAATACTTGGTGTAGGAGAAACGTTTCAAGTGAATGATCAAGACCTCAGGAAGAGACCACAGGTCCAACTTCTTAGTGGCAAGCTGGTGCTTCTTACATGTTGGACAATACCTAAAGGATGCCACTGGATTTAATTACACATCTACACAATTTATCTTCAAGCTTTTCCCTGTAATGTTATGCACAGCCCCATGTAATTTTATTTATTTATAACTCCTTGTACATTTTTACTCTTTGCATGAATCTTTACATTGCTGTACGCACAGCTTCACTAGATTATTATCAAACAGAAATGAGACGAATAAACGTGGCAACTTTAGAATCTACTAGGGCTGTAACGACACACCAAACCCACGATTCGGTTCGTTTCGCGATTTTTGACTCACGATTCGGTTCGTATCA
>JBBPCY010000018.1:17629853-17669591 GCA_037974405.1 Brachyalestes nurse
GAAAGTGTAACGTTTTGAATGGAATTATGGAAATAAATAAACTTTTCCATGATATTCTAATTTTTTGGAAAGGGTCTTTAAGTAAATAAAAAACTGAAAAAGATCCACAAGTATCCCCAGGCTGCGTCTGCAGTCTGAACAGTCTTCACAAGGGTCAAACAAATGAATTTGCATTTTGCTATCTTTCATTTGTGTAAACAATGTTTAACATCTCTTATTTTAGTTTTTCATAGAAAACTTGTAAAAGTGGACCTGTCTGAGGTTCTTAAGCTTTGGATACATTGATAAGATTATCACCCGGTAGACCATTACAGTTCTGAACATGGCTAGTTAGCTGTTTCATATTCCTGTTCTTTTATTAGGAATTATTATTTTAGTATGTATTTTCAACATTATAATGGCTAATAAAAAAAAAAAAATTCAGTGCTCATTTTCTCCAAGCTCTGGGCTCAAAGCTCCCTGCTGTCCACTTTTTCATATTAAAGAGATGACAGCTTTAAAATAAAACGTGTAATTTTCATTAAAAAAAAAATATTGCTTTAAAAAGTTGAAGTTGGAAAAAAAAAGTTGAAAATAAGCTCTCAAAATTGACAATTTTGAGAAAGACTATTGTTGGTACATGATTACTATAAATATAGTTAATTATAAGTCATTCCAGCACAAACGGAGCAGGTAACATTTTTCATGCAAATCAAACATCTTTTGGTGTGATGCTGGGTCAATTCTGAAATAAAAATGAGCACATTACCTCCACTCACTCCATTGGTCTGATTCTTGTATATTTCGGTTTCCTCATCATTCTCTTCACCACCATTTTCCTCTTCTTCTTCCTCTTCCACTTCCTCTGCAGGGTCTGGCTGACGAACGTACCGCCTGCAAAAGAATGTGATGGACCTACTTCAGCATCTGAGGACAATTAAACTGAACTTCTGCTGTCTGTGCTATAAACGCAAGTTATGGCTAAATTCCGATCAGCATATGGGTGGAACAGGCTTAAACATTTGGTTGCATATACGTGGAAACCATATCGATTTTAGTAATTCATGTAGATAAAGACCAGGAAAAAAGGTGCACCAGACACACCTTTGCCAATAAAGCAACAAACATGACTGTTAGCAAGACATGAATGGTATAATGGCATAAAATCAGCTTCCTGGATTCATTTAAAGCAGAGTACACAGTTTTCTCCTTTTTCAAATATAGATACTCAAGAAATATTTGGTGTTCAAAGTTTGCTTCTGTAATTTTCACTGCAGTTACAAGGCTGAAATCTAGTTTAGCACTGTGAAAAACTCATGTCAAGTGCATTACACAAAATTTCAAACAGACTTGCTTTGTGGTGTTTGACCATGTATGATGCACTGTTTATAGCAGGGGTGCCCACACTTTTTTGGCTCGTGAGCTACTTTTAAAATGACCAAGTCAAAATGATCTAGCAACAATAAAAACGGCAACATATATTTATTTATACATATACAGAGTATAATTTCTATTTAAAATATATATTGTTTACCTTGCATTCACTCGGTTTTACGTTGTACGGTCTCCTGTGCGCGTTTGAGTTAATTTTGAAAGGCAGGGCTTCGCGGTTGACTCACGTGGCTTTTGCGATCGACTGGTAGATAGCGATCGACGTATTGGGCACCCCTGGTTTTTAGGTATGATTGAAGTTTGTTGTGTTGCTACATTTGTGGCTATAGGTTTCCAGCATTGGAGCTACATTAGTACAGGTGTTTCAACCCTTATCCACAAAGGTCTGGTGTGGCTTCAGGTTTTCGTTCAAAACAAGCAGGAAAACATGAAAACACCCGTTAGAAGACTCCTGATTCTTTGGAACAAAAACCTACAGCCACACAGACCCTCTGATAACAACTGCTCTTGTACAAAACAGAAGAGGCAAACTGCAGATGGTTAACAGGTGCTGGCTGACTAATTACATTTGAGTTACGGGGAGCCAAAACACTGCTTTAACCTCTCTCTGCTTCAGCATAATCACAAACCATTAAAACAGGCCTCAACAAGAGCACTCACGCCAGTCGCTGTAGAAAGAGATTGTACAGGCTATCTCTGGTGCACTGAGCCCGTGGCAGTGCCATGAGCAGAGGGTGGCCGAACAGCGATGTGCTGTAGCTGCTGCCTCCGGAACTGTAGTCCCGGTAGTGAGAGCGTTCACGCATGTAGACAGCAACCAACACCTCCTCTTCTTCCTCATCCACAGAGATGCTGCTCAGCTCATACCTGCATCGTCCCAAAATGATACATATTCTTTGTAACTTTTGTATGAACATTTTGTGAAATTGAATTATTATAAAATAATAATTCAATTATATATTGTTTTTATATTATATTTTTTATATTGATATTATTATAAAAGAGTGTATTGCTGCAAAGCTATGAAATAACTATACAAAGTTTCTCTGAAATGAGGAGCTTCCAAATGCAAGTTTGTGTCAATGGATGTTAAAAATGTATTTAACTGGTAAAAGCCTGTTTAAAATGTGCATTAAATAGTCACATCAATAGCAGACATCAAACAATAGTCAGATTATTCGGTCAATGTACATTAAAAAAAATCAAATCTGATTCAACAGATTGACCCAAGCTTACACAAAGATGTCATCTCTGTCCAGGATACAGTTAAGAGACTCGTCAGCATGGTAGATCTTGTAGAAGCGGTGGTTAAACACATCCGCCACTACCATCTGATAGAGGAGTAAAAAAAAAAAAAAAAAAATACAAAAATAGAAGATATTTACATGAAGTATGTTAAATTTTTGACAAGCACAAGCACACACACGCACACACCCCTTTAAAACCATGATCAGGGAATCCAAAGCAAAATCTAAAAAGCAACTGATCTCTTTTTTTGGTACAAATACATGATCTCACCTGGTTGGCTGGGACACCTGTTGCTTGAGAGAGGGCAACACACAAATCAATCACTCGGCCAGCTTTAGGGACGACAACTCGGTGCTAGAGAAAGTCAAAGAAAAAAGTCAAAGAAAGAGTCAGTGAGAAAAAGAGAGAGACAGAGAGAGGCAAGCATCTACACCTGAGAGATACTAGAGATATTTCTCCTCTAAAAAGAGTCATGGAGAAAAATATTAACTAATAACGTGTATCATAACATTATCTCCCTCTCACACAACCCCAACCGATCATCAAGCAAAAGTGCTCCCCTAGCTCTGAGACCTTCCCTAATTTTATATTTCATCATGAATGCATCATGATTCTCTATTCCCATTTACTTTAAGGCACTACTTTGAGATTACTACTAATCTGAGATGTTAAAGATATCTGGTGTAATCCAGTTATTAAAACATAGTCCACATGAAAAGCGACATAATTAAGTAATGCGTAAACCAAACATTTGTAGTAACAATCGCCCAGGTTAGTATTTCTGGTTTTATTATCCCACTAAGAAAACATACATGGTCACTAGCTGTGTCTGGGAACATTTACCTGCACAGGTTTGGATAAGGGGTCGAGGGAAACGAAGAACACCTCCATGACCCTCTCTTTGCTGACAGGCAGGGGGACACTCAAATAGCAGAAAGGGTCAAATGTCACAGACACCTTGCGGCACTCGGGGCAGACCAGTGTAGACTTAAACAGCCCATGGAAGGTGTCCACAATCACGGAGTCATTCCGTCGTCTGTGGTTACGCCACGCCTCCTCTGCCACTTCCTGTGAACAGGTCACATTTCCTTTTAGCACTCACAAACATAGGATATTGGCATCTGACAGGTTTCAAGATTTTCACCCACAATTCAGTGTTTTGTTCCTCTACAGTCAGGTCAAAGTACTTATGCTGTGTTGTATCAAATTTGATAGAAAAAGAGTTTTATCAAATGCTGCTATTCTCCTTTTATAAAAAAAAAGTTTACTACAAAATCATAAAACTGCAGGAATTTCTACAGGACCTTTATAAGAATCTTAAAGTACATAGGGAGAACTGCTATTTTTTACTGGAAGATACAACACAAGTAAGTATTCTTGTTGGTGACAAACACACCCTGATGTTATTTACAAAACACAACCCAGAATGTGTTCCTGCTTTTAAGTTACTTGTAGTCTCTGTCTTCTACAGTCTCTGCTTTGTGAAACATACCTCAAGCAAATCAAATTCTATATCTGGCGCAAGTATAAACAAAATGAAAAGGTTATAAAAGGGAAACATACAGGTAGACTATTGAAGACACGTCAGGGTGGAAAACTCAAAGCAATGTGCCTCAAGAACAGAAATTGCACAAACAAACAAATAAAACTAAATTGGTGGAAACAGAAGTGACAGAACTATAAGAAATTGGCTGAATGGAATGGGATTTTCATCCATAAAAGCCAAATGAAAACCAGCACAAACACCTAAACAGTAGAAAACGATGTTTCTGTGGGCTAAAAAGAAGCAAAATGCAAAAGGTTATAAAAGGGACGCATACAGGTAGACCACAAAAGACACGTCAGTATGGAAACCTCAAAGCAATATGCCTCAAAAATAGAAACTGCACAAATAAACAAACAAAAACAAATGGGCGGAAGCAGAAGTCAATGTTTATGACAGAACTCTAAGAACCTGCCTGAATGAAATGGGATTTACATTCAGAAAAGCCAAATGAAAACCAGCACGAACACCTTAACAGAAGAAAACAAGGTTTCTTTGGGCTAAACGGAAGCAATTACAAAGTGTGGATGATTGGAGAAGAACAGAACTCAGTGACGAATTGTCGCTGGCCAAGAAGATGATGCTGGAACTTTTATTTGCTGCCATTCTAATAGTTCTTCGTTACCCTGCACACCCCTGACGTCCAGCAAAACTGAGTGATGGACAGGAAGGAGAGTACAGCCAATCACCTATTCTTGAAAGACCAAAGAGAGTTTTTATGGATTTCAGGAGGGACTAGGGTCAGCATAGTTTCCATCCTTGGAGAGGACATGGAGGTGGTGGAGGAATACCTGGAAGTCCCCCCGGTCAAGAGACTGGATTGGAAATGCAGCACAGAGGCCGTGTACAGAACAAAATATTCTGTATCTTCTACCAGTATGTTGCTGCTAGTGTAATATTCTTTGCTGCAGTCTACTGGGGCATTAGAGCCAATGACACTAACAAACTGAATAAACTGACTAGGAAGGTTGGCTCTGGGCTGGGGACTCCTCTGGAGACACTGTGCTGGTTTCGGAGAGGAAGATGTTTCACATCCTTTTAAATATCACGGACAACACCTCACACCCCCTCCATAAGCTGATGGCCTGACAGCACAGCAGTGTTGGACTTCTGCAGCTCCACTGTCAAAGATGGTGCTACAGGATGTGATTCCTGTCAGCTGTCATCACTCTGTAAGATGACTCCCCTCCATGGCCCCTCCTCAGCGTCCTTCTTATATGTTTTTCACCACACCTATCACTACTGTCTGGGTACAATGTATCACATGTATAAACGTGGAGCAATTAATATTAATGTCTCATGCTTACAACGATGTGCACCATGCAACAAGTGCATTCATTTTATTTCATTGTTTGCGTTTGTGCTATGTTTAGTGGCTGCAGTTTTCCTTTAGGATTACTAAAGTGCTCCTGCAAAGTTGATCTGTCTGCCACTATTTGAGAAAACTGGAACCAGCTTGATGTAGAACATTGTTTATTGTCATAAAAGGTAGAGCAACAGTTTCTATTGATGGTCCCATAACTTTTTCCCCCACATTGAGAGATTCCGTATGAACTAGTGACATCAGTACAAAAACCCTTCGTCTTGAGCAAAGTCATTGTATAATACACTTTGCGTGGTGCTCTGGTTTGAACAGCATAAAGGAGTGTTCAGACTATGCTTTTTTAAATGCGAGGAACGTTGCGTTGCATGCGTAAAAAGAAGCAGGACAGATTTTGAGGGCGGGCTAACACATTACATTGACAAGTAACAATAGGAAACACAAAACAGTGATTTGAGTGAATGCAAAGTACCACTCATTAGTCATACATAATGCATGAGCTGAAACAATTAAAAAAAGCATAGAGTTTGAAAACACATCAACATGGGCCAGTTTTTAAAAGAGCACAGAGGTTCCTGACATCTACCACAGGCTAAGCACCAGCCAAGGAGTTATTATTATGGCACTAGCACCAACAAACTGTCTAGGGAAAAAAAAAATATTACAAGCACGGATGTGAACTCAAGCCAGAAAAAACACAAGTAAACAATAAGCCACAAGCCACCATTTAATGAGCTTGAATAGTTTGTCTGTAACATCTAATTACAATTAGAATGCAGTATCATCACTAGTCTATCTACAAAAGGAAGAGAAGCACTGCACACCTGTTATTTACAAATGACAACTACTACCGTCAGACAACTCCTAACCACAACCATGCCAGACCTTAAATAGTTTTCAGTGGCCTGAATTCAATGTTTGCTCTAGACCATTCAAATTCAAAAACTTAAACTCTCACAACTAAACGTTCACGGTCATTTTTGGACTTCTGAATAACTTGAGTGTGCACTGCATTTCAATAGGAGTGTGTATTTTGTCCTGATGTTAGTACCTGGTCCGGTCTGCCGTCAGCATCCCTGAGCTCAATGTACTCTTTGTTTTTCACACGGTTGAGGTCTTCATGCAGGCCGTCCAACAAAAACGATAGAAGTTCCTGGGAGTCATGCTGCTGGTAGCCCAGGAACTGGGATGCAAAATGGCCAACCTTTGTCTGCACGCACACACACACACACGCACATGCACATTTTATGAAGCATCTAATGCTGGCCAACGTGTAATTTTATAATTGCGATTAATTGCATGGTTTTCTGCAATGAATCACATTGTTATACGCAAAATGAAATAATTAATTAAAAAGTCGTGTATCGCACACTTTTATTTATAAAGTACTGCTACATGAACAAAAGTGCAATAACATTTGGTTTGCAAATACTTTGAACAAATACAAAATGTTTCTTGTAAATCTCATCTTAAACATTAACGTAATCAAATCCAAATATAAAACCAAAGCTATTTGCCTCTGCAGGGCATTCACGGTTTATCTAGTTCATTATAGAAAAACAAGTTCCCATTAGAGTCCAGAGCATGGGGAGCATAACCATATGAAAGTCTATGTATCTGAATTCAGTGTTTTTAAATGTCCCTGACCCCCGTGACATTTGTTCATGTTAGATACGTCAATTTTTAATTAGTCATAGAACTAGAAGAAGTGGCAACATGTGATTTGTGGTGTTTTCCCACCTTAAAGATGCGTGGAACCACAGAGTAATGCCTCCCTGACCACATCTGCTTGATAACATCAGCATAGGCCTCTGCAATCTCGCCCTTCATACCCAAAGGATTGTTGAAGTTCAGTTCGTCCAGATACAAATTCTGCAGGAAATACTCTGTCAGAGGCGGTGTGTTGCTCAGACACTAAGTATAGGGAGACACGTTAAAAAAAAAGAGAGAGAGAGAAAAAGAGAACAAAAGAGAGTGAGTATGCAAGCGAGCAAGTACGTTTTTTTTATTATGTGAGAGGTTGTAACGTATGACTTCTGACCTGCAGTGCAGAGTTCATAAAGCAAGTGTTGCCAAGGTTAGTGAGACCGCACACTCCAGGCTGCCCTCGGTATGTGTCCTGCTCCTCCACAGAATTCCTCCTGAAGACACACAATCTGAGGTAAACACACTCTCACACACATACATAGGGCCCACAGAAATGTGCTTGTGCCTAAGAGACACCTTTTTAAAAATGTAATAACTGTAGTTACTGACAGCATTGCATTCCAGTAGTGATCAGAATCAGAAACTTGTTTTTGATTTGTGCATGGCTGTGGACAAAACGGACAAGTGGATCATGTCATTTGCATTAGGAGAATTTAGTTCCTTTGTATACACACATTTCTTTGTATACATTCATGAGAATGCATCAGCGCTGACCACTATAGAATGAATGATGGACTTAAAGTGATTAGTCACGTAAAAGTCAAACCTGAATAATATGAAAACAGCAATCCTCACTTTGGCCTTTTGGCATTTTTTCACTTTACAGACAAATCCTGCTTTGAGAAATATCTCTCTGTAATACAGTGCAGGGGCTACCAATGAAAGAGAACCACTGCTATTGAGGTACAACCTATATTTAAGCCTAGGGCCTGCTATAACAAACCAAACGGAAGTGCTTGGCATTTTGTGCATGGGTGCACAGGAGTGTGGGCCTAACAATCCCCTGTGTGTCCGCAACAGTTTAAATTCACTCACATGATCTGGGGTCTGGAGCTGGGCCATGTGCCATCTGCATTCCTCAGCTCCATAATAACTGTCTGCAGAGTGAGCAGAGCATGTCACAACACAGCCACATTCTCACACGCCCATGCACATCCACCCAGACACACACATCCACATGCCCATACACATCCATACTGCCCATACTGCCACACACAAGCACAACCACACACACACACAAAGTACACACACACAAAGTACACACACACACAAAGTACAGATTGTATTATGGCTAGTCTGTATCTACAGTACAGATAGTACTACATAGTTAGTACTGAGGACAATGTCTCAAAAGTTGGGTTGATAAAAACATTCTGCCTCTCTGGAGTTTGAAGACACCTGCTTCTAAGGTAATGTTTGATTTTCACTGTTAGTTTTTTAACAAAGTAGTTTAAATAGTACCTCACAGACATTGTTAGCAGGTAACAGCTATTCACTACTGCAAGAAGCTGAGATTTGCAAAATACACCCAAGGGTCTCCTTGGGAAGAAGAGCAGGTTTTATATATAATAATGTGACTTTATATTTATATTTTTGAACCTACTGTTAAAAGCACATTTGTCCCAAAGGTGGTTTAATCACCAGAATGGTTTGAGTGCTGATTTTACATTAAGGCAATTAAATGTGTCAAATTTAGCATTATCTCCAAGGTAAGTGTTTTTCCTTTAGGTTTTTGTAAAGGAAACAGCTTCATGTTAAAATGTGTCTGTTTAATAAATTCATTTATTGCATAAAGAGAACACGATAAATTACTAAAAACATTTTGAAAACAAGGGATTTAACAAACTTCTGATCTGAAGATGAAGCCTACGTTCTGGTTTCCCAGTACATATTTTTGCATGATGTGAAGTTACCATGCCGGATATGAGGCAAGAGTCCAATACAGTCATGTGGACATTTCGTAGCCTCTCACAGCTGGTGTCGGAACTCTTCATCCAAAGTCTGGGCTCTGCTTCCTCTGCTACCTCAAACTGCTTCTGCATCATCTTCTGAATGGTAACTGTTTCACACAAATACACACACGAATTTCAAACTGTGGGCTATGTCACATCAATGTCATGCAGTGTTCCCAGTAGGCCAGTGAGTGGCTTGAGAGGCCTCTCACCCAATTCTGCATACCTTAATTAGATACTAAATAGAAAAGGGGTTGTTCTAAAATATCCTGCGTAGTAGAGAGCCCACCAGGAATTATGTGTTAAACCTCATTCGTTTCTACCTCAAATAACAGGGAGCATTCGAAGTATAAGCATTAAAAGTGTCATTTTTGAATCACTGTTTTGTCAGGTTTTAATAACTAAGGTCAGACAGGGTCTAGACCGAGTAGCAATTAAGAAATGAAATAAAATCATTGTATTTATATAAGATCATCTACTGACTTCTACTATTTCCCACCCTGTTTCTGTCTCTTGTCTCCTGTTCAGGCAAAAGCAACTATAACCCACAAACCACTCATGTCAGTCTCGCACAATAACTGTTTAAATGGATTGTAGGCTGATTGTGCCAAGACGTTTTTCTTCTATTGGACAGGCTGACTAAGTAACATGGCTAAATTGAGAAATCTTGCTTTGTAAAAAACCCTCCTTTGTAGCATCATTTATTCAATCATCATAGGTTGAGTATGTCCATATTAAAGACTTTGAATGAGTGCATTCACTAGATGTAAGAGGCTTAATGGTATACCCAGTGTACCCGATTAGTGTGAAAACCCATCAAAAAGCACTGTTCCCAAAAAGAGCTGGTTTACTCACGTATGGTGTCTGTTCGGCTAAACTGGGCCAACACAACATTGTCCATGTTACTATGGAGACAGAGGAAGACTTCTACAGGGTAGATCTCAACTTTAACAGTGCTTGGAAGGTCAACAACCTAGACAAGAGAAACTCACAACTCTCAGTAATTTATACGAAAAAAATTTAGACATTTGAAACAATACATATAAAGTAAAAGTAGTAAAACAACTGAGCATTTCTGATTCAGTATACTTCAGCACAGCCAGGAACTCAATCATTTGTAGGCTTGTTTTACAAAACTATATGAAAAATTTTTCTAAACAATTAGATGGATGCAGCATTTTTAACAATAACTATAAAATAAATGAAACTCCAAATTCCTTAAAACAAAAGAAAGGTTTAAAACTGAATGTAATATGAAAGAGTAACTTTGACACCACCTTACCTTTCTTTCTAGGGCAGGCTGGTCATCAACCGTGCCATACCAGGACACCAGCTTACGCCATGCTGCTGCTGGAACCAGGATAAAGTCCTCATTTTCCACCAGCCTCTCCTTAAGACGGTATGAGTCTAAACCTGCTCACAGCGCAAAGAAAACTTTTACAAACACAAAGACTACAAACACAATGTACAGAACCTGACTTTTTACCAAACAACATTAATCCCTGGTTGAACAACATCTCATTTCTATGCTGTATGAAGTTTGAAGGAAAAAAGCTACAGTGCCATGAAAACGTAATTCCTTTATTTTTGAATGTGTCACACTTGTTTCTTCAACAAAATTTAAGATAAGATTAAAACAAATTAAGTGAACAAAAATAGTTTTTAAATGACCATTTCATTTATTAATGAAGTTATCCTACGCCAACTGTCACTGTGTGAAAGTAATTGCCTCCTTGGGTACTCAAACAATTAATCAAATTAATCAATTAAAAATGAACAATGCAAATCATTAGGCTAGACACACCCAGGCTCAACTACTGCCAGCAGTGTTGAATCTAAACATGGCTTAAATGGAACCTTTCCAGGAATGTGAAGTAGGCTTCAAGGTTTAAACATACAGCACACTATGCCACAATCAAAACAAAATGCTCACAACACCATTTCTAAGCCTCTGGGTCACAACTGAACCACAGTTAGAGCCATTATGGAAGAGTTGCAAGACAAAACCCACCGCTAACCAAGAACATCATCTCACAAGTGGAATGTAGAACGTTTTAGAAGACACGGATCCTGTTACATCTGACTTAATACTAATACAGCATTGCACAAAACGATCATCATATTAAACATCAAACATGGTGGTGGAATTGTGATAGTAAAATGACACTTTAGGGCCTGGGTGACTTGCCATAATTGACAGAACTTCTGCTCTAAACCAAAAACCCTGCAAGAGAATGTCTGGTCATCAGTCTGTGATGTGACCTACCATCACAATGATCCAAAATATAAGACCTATTTTATCTTTAAACAGCTCAAAATAAATGAAATACATTTTTGGAATGGTCTAGTCAAAGTCCTGTCTTCATGCTGAGCCAGGACCATATAAGGGAAGCTTAGGCTGGAAAGCCTTCAAATGTGGTTGAATTAAAGCAATTATGCAAAAAAGAATTTTTAAAGAAGTAATAGTTATAGGACATTTTTGGTTGCAGTTGTTGCTGCCAAAAAGTGACAATCAGTAATTTAGTTTAGGATGGGGTTACCGTGGGTGATACAGGTGTTGGAAACATTTTCCCCTTCAATAAACGCAATGATAATTTAAAACTGTTTAGTGTTTCCTCATGGTCTCTTTGTCTTATATTACATTTCACAAGAACATCTCAGTCTTTTAGAGTGACATACACAAACACTGAGAGAATAATTGTACTGAGAGCACTGTAAACACCACATCAGAGTTTCAATAAATCCAAATGTTGCTGAATAAGCACTAGGCTGATGAGTGAGTTAGATGTGCTAGGAATGAGCAAAGACCCCTTTGAATTTTCTTTAGCTGACCGACCGTATTCATCTGGTGGATGGACAGTGGTCATTGCGACTAGTTATGAACCAAAAATTCAGCAAAAAGGGCTTTTAAAACAGATATGCTTTACTGTACTACCTTTCTGTTTGTTCTTTTGGTTTTTTTTTTATATTATTCAATTTCCCATAAAGTTACCATTTTTGAGATATGAGGCTTTCTTTTAACAGTAAATATAAATTGAACACATAGTACCAGAGTCTTCAACTTTTGGTATAACAAAGGCAAATAACACAATTATGCATCATGTTTGCACAGTATCCCTATGTATTCCCAGATATGTGAAATATTTCCATTGAGACAAAAAGCATCATTGTCAGCAAGTTTGTCAGCATTACTGAACGGAAAGTCATACCTCAGCCTGTAACTTCCTGATTTCAATTGTGCATGCTACGTTGGAACAAGAAAATGTGTATCTGCTATACAGCAGCTAGGAGGACAGAAGTATTGTAATGATGTCTGGCTGAGGTAAAAAGCAATACTTTTCTGTGTTAGCAGAATGGTTGTATGGGACTACAGCACTTTTAATGCATGAAATGCATTTTGACATCAAAATTACTTTAGAGGAGGGCTAGTGAGCTAGCCATGCTGTAATAAACTGACCAGACGTAACATTAAAACTACCTGCCTAATATTCTATTGGTCCCCCATGTGCCATCAAAACAGTTGTGACCTGTCGAATCCTCAAGACCTCTAAAGGTGTGCTGTGTTATCTGGCACCAAGATGTTTGCAGCACATTCTTAAAGTCCTGTAAGCTGTGAATGAGCTAGTTTGACGAACAGATCCACAGATGTTTGATCAGATTAAGATCTGGGGAATTTGGAGGAGTCAACACCTTGAACTCTTTGTCAAGTTTCTCATTTAATTGAACTATTGAACTATTTTTGCAGTGTGGCACAGCACTTTATCTGGCCACTGCTATTAAGGAATGCTTTTGCCATGAAGGGGTGCACTCGGTCTGCAACAATGTTTAGGTAGGTGGTATGTATTTAAGTAACATCCACATAATTTCCCAGCAGAACATTGCCCAGAGCATCACACTACCACTGGCTTGTCTTCTTCTCACCCAGCCGGCCACATGATAAAAGAAAACATTATTCACCAGACCAGGCCACCTACTTCAAGGTTCTGATGCTCACATGCCCATTGTAGACTCTGACCAGTCTGTGGCTACGCAGCTGGTATGCAGCAAGCTACAATGCACTGTGTTCACTCAACACATGCATCAGTGAGCCTCGTCATTAAATAATTAATGTTTTTCCCGTCATTTGTCAGTGGTTTTAATGTTATGGCTGATTGGTCTATGTTGAACAACACTTATTTAAGAGGTTGCATCATTTCCTATAAAATGTTTACATGTTTAATTCTACTTTAAACAGAGTTTCAAACAAGTATAAGGCAAGACTCACTCTCAAAGAGCTCTGTGTTATCAATTGGTCCAGGAAAAGATGGAGAGTTCTGGTCTCCTGTCTTCACATACTCCTCCCACAAGTGAAACCATCTACTTTCCACCAGATACCTGCAACAAAATCAATATTCAGAAAATTAATCAATAAAATCAATCAATCAATCAGAATATCATACATCAACAAGAGGTCTTTTCAAGCACATAGGAGGTTCAGAGTGAGATACCCTTTTATATACCAATATGTTGCTGAAGATCTGTTTTGGTGGAACACATCTTGCTAAAGCAGTGGTCTACAGGTAGTAATTTGGTCTTTTCTTGACAAAGTAGATGGTTCTTGACAATGTTTGGGGCCAGGGATGAAATGCACCAAGCAATCAACTACTTTGCAAGACCTCTCATTTAATGGCTTTTGAGACAATCACTGCCAATTATAAGACAATTGGATGCAGCCTAGCAAAGTAAAGTGGATGGACAAGGTGTGGGTTTTATGCTATGGGCACATCTACACATATCACTGGGATTTTTTCTGAGGAACGTATGCATTCTAGGGCCTGTGAATTTTTAGAGTTTGCTTTGAAAAAGTGGAGTGTCAAGAGGCATTGAAAAAAATCTATCAAAAAACTTAAAACAGCATGAGACAAAGCAATCTGTGTGGCTGCACAGAACCAAAATTTTATCCTGATCTCAGAATGAAAAATCATATCTAACCTGTAAATATGTATCAAAGGTTATTACTTCATGGAGCAAAAACGCAAAATACCAATCACACTGTGAGATCTGTGTTTTGTTCCACATCTATTATGGAGGTTCTGCCTATATGGCTGTCTAACAATCCAAACTGCTATTCAGTCAAACGTTCAGGGCTGGAAAATACAATGAATGCACAAATCAAAGACGAATAAACATGTCAGTCATGTATTATTCAGTTTCATTCAAAACGAAACTGATCTAAGCAGATGACTGGAGCACTTTGGATTCAAAAGTGAAAGTAAGAATAAGAACGGGCAAGCAAAGCATTCCAGCAAGCCTGTTAAGACATATTCAAATCCACAACGTATCACCTAAGCTATGTTACAACATAAATTAACTAACGTTACCAGAGCCTAAATTACACTAATTAAGGTTATCAGTTAAAAAAAAGTTACTTGTAAGCAGCCTGGATAAGTTGGGTTACCGTAGGTTTAGGCTCTGAGGATATGATTTAAGAAAATTTAACAACTTCGTAACAGTCACATTAATGCTCACAGTCTCTGGAGGTTTTAGTAGCCATGCCGAATAACCAACCGCCAGCTGAGCTACCCAGCTAACAGCTAAAGCTCCAGCAGCTTCATTCAGACCCTGTCCTGACAGCCGGCCCATATACTAACAGGAGCTACCTGCCGCTCCCTAAACTCTGAGTGCAGGTGAAGAAAGCGTTAGAGGTCAGTTATAACAATACAGGCTCCTCCAGACTCCCTGAGCCCTTCAGTTCTGTCCGGACTCTCACCAGCTCTCCCCGACCCGGAGCTCCTCTCCTCTCAGCAGATCCTCCACCTCTCTCTGCTGGCTCTCCAGCCCCGGGGGCTCCGTCACGGCAACACTGCCAGCCGCAGCCATAACAACTCATTTAATATTTAGAGAGAACCCCGATAGGTCCAGTGTAGAAAAACCTCCAAGTTCTGCTTGTTCTCCTTATTATTATTTTGATACCGCAGGAAGCAGGAAGAGACACTGATGATGACTTCCTCGCACAAAAAGGGGGCGTGTCCTTACGATCAGTGGGCGGGGCTTCGGTTTGTTTTGGTCACAGGGCTTTTTTCATGCTTTATTGATTTATTAGTTAGTTAGTTTGTTACTTAGTAATCTATTTATTTACTTGTTTACTCATTTACTTACTTACTTACTTACTTACTTACTTATTTACATACTGTATGTATGAAGTGTATATATACACATTAAGTAAGCAAGCAAGTAAATAAAACATAAACAATATATATGACATGACTAAACAAAAAAAACGTTTTGTTTATCCATCGTCTGAATCAGGAATCATTTTTCAGGTTGTGCAGTACTTCGAATTATTATCATTATTATTATTATTATTATTATGAGTAGTAGTAGTAGTAGTAGTAGTAGTAGTCGTAGTAGTAGTAGTAGTAGTAGAACCAAACTGATACATTTCTAAAAGAAAGAAAGAAAAGAAATAAAAAATATGCGATGTAGCATAAAAGTATTCCTTGTTATTGCTATGCAATAGCAATAGCCCTGCACCACACACTGCAACAATTGGAAAGTAGAACGTTTGCTCTTCCTGCATTACAGCTTTGCTTTCAACACTGTCCACTCAGGCAAGCTGATCGAGAAGCTGACAGACTTCGGCATCCCAACTCACACCTGCAACTGGATTCTGGACTTCCTGACAGACCACAGGTGGTGAGAACGGGAGGACGCGTGTATGCTGAGCTCACAGTCAGCACAGGATCCCCACAGGGTTGCTGCCTCAGCCCCAAACTCTTCACCCTGTACACTAATGACAGTGTCTCCGCCCAGGACAACTCCATCGGCATCAAATACGCTGACGACGCCAACGGAGAGGAGAATGACCTCATCCTCAAAACAGACAAGACCAAAGAAATAATGGACGTCAGGAAGAACCCTCCTCCCCTGCAGCCTCTTATCATCAAAGGAGTTCATCATCAGAGGTTCATAGATTCCTGGGACTGCAGGTCACATCAGACCTGAGCTGGACTCTTAACACCACAGCCACAGTGAAAAAAGCCCAGCAAAGGCTTTATTGCATTCGGCTGCTCAGGAAAGCCTGTTCTCTTACCCAGGCCTATAGAGGACTGATAGAGAGCATCCTCACCGCAGGCATCACTGTCTGGTATGGGAACACCACACAGGCAGAGAGGAAGGGTCTGCAAAGAGCCATTAAGACTGCGGAGAGGATCATAGGGACAAAGCTTCCTTCCATGTACTCTCTGTACGCACAGCGCTGTCGGAAAAGAGCAGAGGGAATTATCAGACACAAAAACTGTACGTACAGACTGAGACACAACAGAGCGGACAGCATCATCACACACAGAACAAAGTTTTTCAATAGTTTCTACCCTGCCACAAAACAAAAGCACTGAACACTTAAAATAACAACACTACACTACCTCACCTCACGTGTAATGTACAAGGTGGTAAAATCATTTTCTGTGAAACAGAATACACGTGCAATATCCTAGATCTGTGAAAAAGGATAAAAGGTGCAATAGTCTAAATGTAAAAAAACCTGTTCACTCCTTTGTGTAGATATTTTTTATATAGTCTAAAAATGCTCTATTCTCTGCTTTATTTATTTTTGTTTGTTTATACTCTTCTCGAAACTTGACTCTGCACTAGAATTCCAGTGTGCATGGACTGTTGGTTTTATGCACAAATGGCAAATAAAAATGTTGAATCTTTATGGATGTAAAATCTTTTATCAACAAGAATAGTTCCATTTCAACCGCTGTAAGCCTGAACTACCTAAATAACTTTATGCTTAAACATATTTAAGTGAAAACAGTTGCAGGCCATTGAAGTTGCTTGGATAAAACTTTTTTTTAGAAAAGTTTCTAAACCATATTTAGAATACAGGATGCATCAGTGGTGTATCAGTAGGTGCAGCTCTCCTGGACAACACTAGATGGCCACGTAGTCCCGTTTATTTGTTGTTTATATACCTTAGTAAAAATGCACACCACATTAATCCCATTGTCATTATTGAGTTCAGCTACTTTAAGGTCCACTCATTGCTGACACAGGTGTTTAACTGCACACATACACACACACACACATAGCTTGTGCAATCTTCTTAAAAACCCAGTGCCAAAAGAATGGGATGTTCTAGAGAAGCCACATAAGTCTAAGGTCACAATGTCCAAGTGCCAAGTGTTGGCTAAAGGGGCATAAAGCCTCCCAGTGACTGCAAAACAGTGCATCTGCATTCTGTTGTGTGATGGAGCTCCATTCAGTACCTCTGGGATGAGTAGAAGTGTCATTTGTGATCTAGGACTAATTATCAAGGATCAGGACCGGCTTCACCGATGTTCCTGTGGCATATGGCTAAATGCAATCAGATCCTCACAGCAATGTTCCAACATCCAGTGTAAAGCCTTTCTGGAATAGTAGAAGCTGTTACTAACACCCCTAATTTCTGAAGACGTGCTGGATGAACCGGTGTCCACAAACGTTTAGACGAATAGGACATATGCATATTTGTGTGTGTGTGTAAATGTAGGTGTATATATATATATACACACACACACAGTACTGTACAAAAATACTTCAAATTGTTTAGATGAACAGTGAGTGTTTTTAAACATGAATATGACTAAATATACAAAAACAAAGAATAAAACAACAAAGAATAAAAACAAATACATTTTAATTTTACGTATACCATATCAATGTGTTCCTTGTGGAAGCCCAGCACCTGTAGTTACCATCAGAAATCTAGTTTGACTCAATCGGTCCTTCATTAAATGAAATCAAGTGCTACTGATGGAAGTTCATAAATTAAAGCAATGGCTGGAGGCATTGAGAAGAAATCTGGAACCGAACCAAACCAAAATGTAATTTCTTTTTTACAAACAACACAAATATTGATTCTATTTACTGCTTTGTGTGTGTGCGTGTGCGTGTGTGTGTGTGTGTGTGTGTGTGTGTGTTTGTGTGTGTGTGTGTGTGTGTGCTATAGTATTTGAGAGCTGGTTGTGAATGTGGATTACTTTCATGATAGACAGGTTTTGTCTTACGCTCCAGTTGTTTGACCTGGAATCTTATCAGGCCAGTTTCTGCTCTCAGGTTTCTGTACCTACCAAATGAACCTGCAGGGCTTTAAAGAGGGATGGAGGTAAGGTAATAGTAAGGAAGCGGCAGGAATCACAAACTGTCATCTAGAATCATGATCATGTTTCTTGAAAACTGCTGACAGTCTGATGGGATGGTGATACAACATTCTTTGCATGTTTTTGTGCTCCTTTGGCATTTGTTGTGGCCTGAAAAGCTTGTTAGCCCAAAGAGGAAAACAATACAACTGAAAGCATTAGCATTTAAATATTGGCTGGGCTAATGCACGTCTGACCACAAGAATGGAGTTAAGATTCCTTCGTGCTGTACCAACAACACAAAATTAATTACATTCAGAGCCTTGCTGGTTATGATGACCTTTCCTCTGTACTGAGAGTGCATTGGGAATGTGGTCTTGGTCTTCACAATGGATTTGTACTTCAAATGACAACAGTTTTACCTCCCCTGAGATTTATTTATGAAGAAAAGTAATCCACTATTAACTCAATTACATTTAGTTATTAATTCCTTTTTAGTCATTTGTAACAGCACCTGCTCTGCTTTGCTGTTGCCCACACTGCTCACTTTGAAGGTTTAGTGTTTTTTAGACCAAAAGGAGCCCAAAATATTTAACAAATTTCACTTTCCATGCTGATAGATGCTGGATGTTTTTAAGTCCTAAAAGGGGAATTCCACCAAAAAGGCAATATTCAGTTATTGAGGTATAAACAAAGTCACTCAGAGTTATCTGTTGTGAAACTGAACATTGTACAGAAACATATATAGCCATTTTATTTACTATCCACAGTTCACTTTGGGTTCTATTTTGCACATGTTAAGGTTGCATATATACTGTTTTTTTATGGGGAAAGTATGGTGTATTAATTCAAACATTAATTACAATGTCTGTTATTAAAAATGTCCTTGCTAGATAAAGATACTTGTTTGCAGCAGTAACATGCAATATTAAGTGTTTTTATTATTTCTGTTAAGATCAGAGAACCCTGATGTCAGTAAAAGATAACACAGTTTAAGAATTTCTTTCAATTATTGTTTTTAATGTAGGAAATGTACTCCAACATGAATTAGCTGATTCTAAAAATCCATGAGCAAACAGACCATTTGAAAGATATATTTTAATGAGAACATGCACCACAAACTGATTTTAAGTTGTGCTTTTTCCAAAAAAAAGCATGGCATTTCCCACTTCTGCTTATAGAGAAATAAAGATAAACCTCCAAAACAGATCACACATGAAAGGCTAAAGGTGTCCGCCGAAGATGCAGAGCAGCTGTTGTATTGTTCTAGATGAAGGTGCACATAATCAAAACTCAGAAAACATGTTTAAGAAGTCCCTATAATTTCACTTGTAGGTAAGCAGATATTTATGGCTTAGTTAAAGCAACATGTCACCAAAAAATACTAACACATCTAACAGAAAGTGAGGAAGCAGAGCAGCTGTTGAAGGTGCAGTGGTAAGGTTCATATTAATCTTGAGAGGTGACGAAGATGTCATCCTGAATCTCAATCTTCTTAATGAGGACTTTGAGATGAGACTTGGGTTCCTGAGGCACAGCGTGGCCTGGAAAGGATGTACTGCAGTTTATATTACAGCCTATGGTGAATAAGTTTGAGTTTAAGAGAGAAATCCCTGTAGGCTTATAATAAATTCCATACTGACTAACTGTATAACACAACATTAAGTTTCAGCTAACTTTACACATCTGACTGAGTTTTAAGAGTTACAAAGATCTGAATGAAGATACTCACTGATTTTTGGCACCATCTGGACATGTACAGCAGTTTCTTGGCCAATTCTGATGAGTGACAATTAGAGAGGTCCTTTTAATCATTTTTTAATTTAAGAACATTTTCTATAGTTTGCTTGATGAGAAGTAACCAAAGTCATGCAGTGTTTTGAGGAAAAATGGCCCAACCTAGAGAAACTAAGCAACCTTTTGCAATGTTAGTGAGAGCATCCAGAGGTCACAACATCACACTGTAAAATACAATAAAATCAATTAATGTAAACAAACCAATAAAACACAAATGCAAACCATCCATGACGGTTGGGAACTGAAATACTAGTGGATCCTTTTGTGATGCATGCACTTTCCAGTAGTTCTGTGGGCTATTACCCTATTACAAATCGCTGAGTAAGTGGATAAAAGCATCTGCCAAATGAATGTAATGTAAGTAAGTAAAGTAATCAAATTAATTTAACCATTTGGGACATTGCAAAATCTTAGGCGCTTATAAAACTAGAGAAAACATCAGAATTAAAAAACTGATCCTAGAGGAAATATTTCGCATATATTTAGACAAATGCTGCCACTGGGCTAAGCAATGTATTGGTTCAGTCTTATCAACCAAAATTATTAAGGCAATCCATTTTATTTTTATTAAATCTTTTTCTTTCTAGATCAATTTTAGGTCATTTTCTTTACTTTCTGTAAGGTACCTTTTAGAGGCTTAAAAATCCAAACAAATCAAAAATCGTAACATTTCCCTCCTGTACTGTGACGTACTTCAGAGTGAGATGCCGCATCAGGGAAGGTTTTTGCGAGTACCTTCTGTCAGTAATAGGGGGTGGTTGTATGAAGAGGGGAAGCATGAGATTATTGGTTAACGTTCTTTTCCCCTCCTCGCTGGTGCCCAGAGACGTCCCTAGAATTTCACTTGCTGGTCCACAGATATTTAGGGCAACATGTCACCGAAAAATACTAACATCTCACAGAAACTGAAGAAGTCATTCTAGTAACTATCAGAGCATCATCGTATTTCGTATCTTTCAAACATATTTCTCTCACCGGTTCTCCTCTCCTTCCAGCAGTTTCCTGTAGGTGGCAATTTCAATGTCCAGCGCCAGTTTGACATTCATTAGTTCCTGATACTCGCGGACCTGCTTGGATGAAACACGTGCACACAAACACACACAGTCTGAGGTATAACTGAAAAACAGACCATATTAATATAGCTCTAATGTCACTTACAAAGTAAAACTTGATAGCGTTGTTACCTGTGCTTTAGCAGAAGCAATCTCCGTTTGGAAGCGACTGATTTGTCTCTTGAGCTCAGAGATTTCACTCTTGGTGTTCTTCACCTTTGAATTGCATTGCTCAGCCTCGGACAGGACCGACTCATACTGGAGACAGACTACATGTTACGACACTGATCATGCCCGCACCTCAACACTAACAAACTGTTTTTATTTAGTTATAACGTCACGTATGTGTTTTAAAGCTGATATTTAGTTATAATGTCGCGTATGTGTTTCATAGGTAATATGTAAATACCTATGTGTAATGATAATGTCACATATGTGTTTATAAATATGTAATTACCTATATGTAATTATAATGTCAATACAAATGTATTATTGATATAAGCCTTATTATTGATATAAGTTTATTCAATAGGTTTACTGAATAAACCTATATTAAATCATAATATTCTGTCTCGTATGTATTACGTGTGTGTAAGTATGTATGGAATGTCTTTTTTCAAATCATGATCTTAAAATATCAAGGACCAAGCTATAAATATTTCATGGTTTCAATTTTAAAAATGTTAAAAGTTTTCAGTGAAAATGTTCAAAAACACATATGCATATACATAGATCTATACACACACATGTATGCACACACACACACACACAGTCACAGCTGTTTGTGATGTGTATGAGTGCCTGTTGTCATGATTAATTAATACACATGTTTGAGTTTCGTTATAAAGTTGAGTAACCAGCTCCTGTACCTGAGAACGAACCCAAACCAGAATACATGGAACAACAGGTGTGTGTGTGTGTATGCATTACGAAGTCGTGACAGATGTTTGAGCATAGCGTCACAAGGTGTAGATGCTGGTCTACGGTTTTATGAACAGGTGTCAGCTGGTAGTAACTTTACATTCACTCAGTTTCATGTACAGGATTTAGGTTATCATATGAATTTGAGTGTTTTCAAATTGTAGTCTTACTTCTACTCAAATGTATTGATCGTTGGCTTTTAGTTAATAAGTCCTTTATTGGGTTTCATTTCATTCTGTTCTGCTTTGCTGCTCCTTACATCTCACACTTGGAAGTTTTAGCATTTTATTCTACACCTTTTTAAGTATCTTAAAAGGATACAAATAGTGCCTAACACCCTTTTGTTCTTTGCTTATAGATCCTAGACATACTATGAAGTTCCACTGTAGTTCTCAAAAAAACTTAGGATTAGATGCTTTTTTTCACTCACCCCTGGTGAGTGTAGATGTCAACTGTGTGTAGCTTTATGAGTGTGTTTACCTTATTCTTGTGCCAGGCTTCGGCTTCCTGGCGGCTGCGTGATAAGACCTCTTCATGCTGGGTCTTCACCTCCGCCACAATCTGCTGCATGTTCAGCTGCCTGCTATTATCAATCTGAACCACCACCGCGGTGTCCTTCAGCTCCTCCTTCAGCTCCTGCAGCTCCTGCAGAGAGACAGAGAGAGAGGGGAAGAGGTAGAGACAGATCAGAAATTACATTTTTACAAATAAAGAATCTAAACATACTCAGGCACTCCTCAGTGAATTCAGCTAAGCTCAGTGAGGTGACCATGTAAGGTCACCATGCCCAATACCAAGCATCAGCTAGAGGGTTATAAAGCCCTCAGCCTGGTGTTTGTAAAACTGTGGCCTCTGGACTGATGAAGGTCCATTTAGTGCCTTTGGGATGAATTTGAGTGACGTTTGAGCTCCAGACCTAATCATCCAACATCAGCGCTTGACTTCACTAATGCTCTTGCGGCTCCATGCAATCAAAGCCTGACAGCAATGTTCCAGCATGTGTAAAGCCTTCTCTGAAGAACAGAGGCTGTTACTGCAGCAAAGGGAGGTAAATCTCCCAGTATTAATACACTTGATATCAGAAGAAGTATGCATAATATTACAAGACGCATCATTTTACATTGTTCGTACAGAAAAGAAAACAAAAAAATTTAATCTCTATACATTGTGTGTATGTATCTAGATCTTTGATCCAAATTTCAGAGGGCAGCCCAGTAAATGCAGGCCTTACTCACATTTCTATTGGCATTTAAATAGGTTTTGTGCACCTTAAGATCATTTGAGTTTAATGCATTTTTCCATAACATTCACATCACTATCCGCACCCTTCTGTATGTGACTCTGCATACAATTATATGCTAAATGCTGTAAAATGTAAATAAGTGTAATACAGGCACCTGTTCATAAAAAGCCTTAAGGAAATTCAGGTCTTCTGAAATCCCAGTGACTTTTTCCTCCAGGTCACACTTTCCCAGGTATGCAACATCAACATCCTATTTAAACAAATCAAAGTGAGACAAATAATGTTTGTAATTGCTTGTGTTAGTTGTATATGTGTGTGTGTGTGTGTGTGTGTGTGTGCATGCACTTATGTGATAGGGCCATACCTTTTTCACATGTACAAAATCATTTTCTGCTGCATTTCTCTTATTGATCTCGTCCTCATACCTGCAGGGAAGGGAGTTGCGGTCAAGTAGATGCTGTACTTACATACCATAGTTAAGTGCATTGTCTGAGCTCAGTGAGGTATAGCTTTCGGCTTAACTTGTCAACCCAGGCTTTAATTTTGTCGGTCAAGCCTCCAAGCCAGATTCTAGAAACACAGTCATCAGTTTTCCCTTCAAAAGCTTTAAGGTTTAGCTAAAGGGTTTAGTGTTAAGCCTGGAGTGTACATATAAAGTAATGTCTATGCGATGTGTAAAAGTTTAAAGTTAAAGTTATTTGTCTGTAGTACTCTAAAGTCATGTTTTTACTTTCTAGTTCACATCATACCAATATTAAAAACTCTTTTTTTTCTATGGGAAATGAATTGTGTTTTGGAACGCCCTGTGGTAAACAAAACCAGTCCTATGCATGCATTCTTTCCCTCTGAATGTCATTTGAAATGGATTTGTTGAACTACAAGGTCAATAAAGATGAGTGCTAGCTGACACTGCTGTGTATTGAACTGACATCTCTGGGCTGGTGACTTCACCAAAACACCCCATACACACAGAAATGTTAGCAGTTGTGTCTGTTTGAGTGTCTAGTGTTAAAATAGTGCTGAGGTTTAACAGCAGACCTATTTTCCTTAGACATAATTTCAATGCCTGGGAGTTTTTAAGTGGTGTAACAAATAATGCAGAGGATCCAGTAAGATTCTCATTGAAAACGTACACAGGACAAGTGGACTGGATTTGGCATATTTCTTGTATATCATTTCACTCTGTATGCATTTCGATACAACAGCATGATATACATTACCCTGATAATATCGGTAACAACAAAAAATCTGAATGTTGTCAGCCTGACTAAAAGCCACTAAAAGCCCCTGGATAGCACTGCCAGTGGTTTGTTGCCCTCTAACTAGCATTTAAACCATTTGCAGTAACACTCCTCTCAGTGAGACACAGTAAATCAATGGCAAACTCCTGCCCAAACAGGTGCCGGAGAGCTATTTTCATAGTTTCCATCTGCATTTAGTGAAAGTGACCTGAATCATGCTCCTAGCTATTTGTGTGCATTGGCGGCTTGATCTTTAGCTGTTAACCTGAAAAGGGTGAGCTACACTGAATTAACATGATTCAAATATGTATATAAGTGACTCTGTGATTGCAGTGCCTTTTGTGTCCCAATGACATTGTACTTAATATTCTGTATGTAAATTGTAGGAAAAGGACATTTTAAACAGTGGCAGTCTATGTGCAGCCTATCTGCATGTTTCAGATAACTTAAACCATCAATTAAAACTTATCCACAGCACGTTCTGGGTTAATGGACCACACTTCAGGTTTGTTTCCAGAGCCTGACCTCTGTTTGTTTTCATGCACCAGCAGGTGGACTCTGTGGAGATCAGCGTCCAGCTGCTCCTTGTCTCTCCTCAGGTTGTCCACATGGGCCTGCAGACTCCTGATGTAGGTCTTCATCATGGGCTCCAGTCCGGATTCAGCACGCGTCTGACCCTGCAGCAACTGCCACTTTGTCTCCAGCAACTTATTCTGCTGCTCCAGTGCACATACCTGAAAGAGAGAGAAAGGGGGATGAAGGCGTGAAAGGAGAGAAGAAAAAAGAGACAAGAAAGAGTGAAAATGAGGTGAAAGAAAAAAAATATGGATGTAAAAGAAGCAGAGAATGGATAACAAATGGCATATAACAAATATTCTACATGCTCATCTTAAATGATGTACATCAATTAAAAAATATTATTTTAATGGAAAACATATTCGGTTTGTATTACAGCAGTTTTGTTCTCTGTATAGAAAAGAAGAACATGTGGTGTCATGCCATCATGCAAGAGTGTGAAAGATTGTGGAACCAAGGACAAGTGGTAAAATGAACCTCTGACTTTTATTCAACTTTTAGGCACAAAGGAACAGTGTTGTCTTCAGAGTTCAGTGTGCAACTCGGTATTTATATATCACTCTGTGGTATGATTTGGTATGTGAGGATGCAGATTGTGGACAGTTTTATCAAAATGCTAGTTAACTATTACCTAACGTATTACACTCTTAAAAATAAAGGTGTCTTTATTTTAAGGTAACTCTATTTTCCAGAAGTTGGTAACAACTCAAGTTGGTTGATCTTTATTTAAGTAGATAACCTGATAAATCGTACTTCTAAATGTATTTTTATAAAACTTCCTTGACAAAAAAAAGAACAAAGTGACAAAGATTCACTGTAATAAATGGCCCTGGTATTGTCTCTCTTTAAATAATACTAAATCCATCACCAGTTCAAGATATTTCAAAGAGCCATATATTTCAGTCAGAAGCCATTTAGGAACCTTGGGGCAGGTGTTGGAGCAAAGAAAACGTCAGTCATAACATGCAGAACTGATCTACTGCAAGAGCTGGACACCCCTCATCTTAATGGAGGGAGAAGAGTGAGGAAGAAAGATGCACTGAGCAAGTGGAGAGCTGTATCACCTTGTCAATGAAGGAGGCGAATTGGTTGTTGAGGGTTTTGATCTGCTCCTTCTCCTGCAGTCTGACCTCACGCAGGTTGGGGTCCAGGTCCAGCTGCAGAGGGGTCAACAGCCTCTTGTCCACCGTCACGGCCTTAACGGGCACCCCTACCAGAGGGGCATCTCCGAAACCAAAATAGGAGCTGCCCCGGCGAGGAATGGTCATTGCTGACCTGGGGTACGAGCCCAGTGAGCGGCTACTGAAGTTCCGCACACTGGACACACTGTTCACCTGCTTACTCATGACTGCTCCAGCACAGACCAAGCTGCAGGTGCTCTGGAATTTTGAATGGTTTGTGCAGCCACACACTATGGACTTATAAGCCTTAAGTGGGGTGTGGTGTGTGTGTGTGTATGTGTGTGTGTGTATGTGTGTGTGTGTGTGTTTGTGTGTGCAAATGAGCAAGTATGCACATTCCTCAGATGGAAAAACCAGTTTTGGACACAGGTGGTACAGGTCACACACACATACTGTACTGATGCATGTACACACACACCCACATAAACACACACATGGCTATGCACACACACAAACACACACACACACACTGTGGGAACTATTTTAGCACTGATGTAATCTCAGTAGTGCTGAATGGTGATGTCAGAGTTCTGTGTAAGTGTTTTGATTGAGGAAAATCTTTTGGTACAGCAATCTGACAGGTAACTGGTGTCTGCTGCTGAAGATATTTTAGCAAACTCTCAAATGCTCCCTCAACACCCGTTATATACCTTCAATAACTTCAGCTGACTAACACTTGCTTCACTTAGTAAGGCATTCCTCCTCCTCCTTCATCTATCGTTACTTTCTCATCTCATTCCCTGGTTTACTCTCTTGTACAGCAGTTAGCACTGCAGGCATTTTCATTTTGTTTTTATTATTCATGTGTCTATTCATGCTTGGAAGCTCATTGGCCTTTGCTGGCTGGTGCCAGTTCATGTAAACATTACTGCAGGACTCTTTTACATAAAAACCTTCATACATCCATCCTTCTGCTCAAGTCCACCTTTATACCAAGTGTACCCTTATATTCTCTACGGGCATTTACATGTTGGCTTGATTTTTCTCATCCCCCAGTGTTGATACAGAAGTTCTGTAGTGTTTGTCTTGCAGTCAGAGTTATATCGCTGTCGATGAAGACATTTTCCACCTTAATTTTTCCATAGAATGACATGAGAGATTAGTTTGACTAAAAAGGGGGTGGCTGTATATAGACCACTTTTCCCCTTTCACCCACTTTTCCCACTTCATTTTCCAATCACTGTTTGTATAATTTGTGGCAGAGGTTGCTATTCTTTTATGAAGTATTGTAGTGTGAGCCATGTAAAAAATAAGAAATACCTCCATATATGTTGTGAGTGCAATAGTGTTTGTATAGCAGCTTTTCTATGTGCTGTATTCCAACAGCTTCATTCTTGATTCAGTTTGCTGATGGAATGAAAAAGAGCTCACACATGCACACACTATGAACTTAACATCACTATTTTAATGGTTGCAATTGTAAAATAATGTAACGAATGTTGTGTAGTTTAACATTTCCAAGGTATAATACATTATTTATATGTATTATTTTTAAATGTAATTCAAACATTTTTTGTTTGGGATTTTGAATCAAGTGTGGTCCATAGTGTATAAAACAATAGTGACATGAACATTTACCCAGAAACTACAAACTACAAAAGGAATAACCAGAAAAAAGTTATGGTGTTTTTCCCATATATACATATATCCATACACACACACGCACGCACGCACGCGCACACACACACGATGCTTCAGGATTACGACATTTTAGCGTTCTCTGCTGGTCACGGAATAGAACTGTAACAGAGTCGGACAAAGCGTTTAAATAAGCCCTACAGTCAGAAAAGATACATGCAATAAACCAAAATAGCCCCTTAAAGCCTCACTGTATTCCTCACACCACCAGAGAGAGGCCAGTTGTCCTCTCTCTCGGACGTCCGGCCACTAGAGCCTGTGGCACCACCAGTGAGTGACTGAACAAACTAATCAGAGCACAAACGCTTACACAGACCTGCTTTCATTCCTGAACATGTGTATTATGAACGCTACAAAAGACTGGTGATTCTCACAAGAGCGACGTCAAGTACTGGTTCTGAATCACAGACGCCACTCCAACTCATTACGGGGACTGGTTGGAGCTCCATCACTCCAGGGAAGAGAGTTCTTTGCTCCATTGGGAATGCTGTTCATGCACCTCCCAAAACCTGTATCAGCAGTTGATGCACCCTAATACACACAAGGCAAACGCAGTCCAGATTCTCATCATCGCAGTTCCCCTGGTGGAATGGACTGTCTAGGGCAACCAGAGCAGTAGAATCCCTCTCTATCTTCAAAAACCTCAAGAACACTCACCTGTTCAGAAACCATCTCCTCTCCTAATGCACTATCTATCCTCTTGCACTACTTTTACATAAAGCTGTTAGCACTTAAAACTCTCCTCTGGTTCTCACACTGCCCTGACACTTGGGCAGTTTCTCAAATTGTAAGTCGATTTGTGTAAAAACGTCTCCCAAATGAATGCAATATCATGTAATGTATTTTTACGTTAAAGGAAATGTCTGAATTTGCATGAAACATACACTATATAGACAAATGTGTTGAGACACCTGTTTTTCAGGCTTTGAGCTCTGATTGTCAGGCATACTTGTGTCCATACAGGTATAAAGTACATGCATTCTCAACAAAGTGTGGACAATTGGTAGTGCCTTTTTATCCAGCATAGTTCACTAAGTAGGCAGCATAGAGCCATTTAAGACTGGGCCCTGCAGCACCATGCTCCAGCAGAGGGAGACATTCTCTCCACTGTGAAGCTCTACGGTGGCTGAGTGGTCTTGTTTACGTCTGGGTGAAATTTCAGAAGAAAAAAAACACAGTGACAGTGCGACAGGGCTGCAAAAGTAGAGCTTTAAATTCTGTTTTTTACAGTCATTCCCCCCAGCCAAGGGCCTGTGCTTCCTCCCTGTCGTCCGGACAGGCCGTTTCAATGCATTTCAGAGCAGCTTTATCGCAGATATGGACGCTACCGATTTGTTTTCGAGCTGCAGGAAGGGCGACGTTGCGAGAGTGAGGTTTGTACTGAAGTGTTGCTGTTTACAACTCCTAGCTTCTGCATGCAGCTCTGCTTCCAGTCGACTTCTTAAATTCGTCAGCGACACACTGCCACCCTTGGTGTTTGCATATCAGAACTGTGATCACTTTACGGGGCAGGTATATTTGCAATGGTGGAGTCAGTGCATACTGAAACAGATAGTAAACAAATAGTAAACAAATAACACAAATGACTGCTAAGGCACCCCCACAGGCCTAACACAACTTTACGTTGTAAACAGAGTACTAAACCTGCACATTTTGTCACAAACTGTCTTCAAAACGGTCAAAATCTAGTTTAATTAGACATCAGTGTGTATTTCTGCAGTGAAAGCATATAACGTATTCAAACCCCATTTGAGGTGAAGAGCAATTTTAACTGAAAGTGAAAAATACAACATTTGTAGCTGCATGAGACAGTATAACATTTGACCCCTTACTTATCATTACAGAGCAGGTTGCAGACAATTATAATCAATAAAAGTTTTCCTTTTGCCTGGTGCTTGGTCCAGTCTGCAGAAGATGGTCAGGATGGGTGAGACATGCCAAGAGATTGTTCTGAATGACAAAGCATTCTTGATGAAGGACAGCTATTGTTAGTGTTCCAGTAGAATGTGTTGATTTTAGGTTGTGTGTGAGGGTGTTATTTTAGTGTAGTTATTTTAGTGCATTTTGGAGGTGAAATGAACTATTACAGTGATCTACATGTTGATAAAAGAGAACTGTGTGAAGAGTTGACATGGTTCTGCACAATATGGACAAAATACTAATCTTTTGATTAGTTTGCTACATATTGTGACTGCAGTGTCTTTCAGTATATAGAACGGTCCATATCATCATTTTTCTGGAATCAAAAGTGAAATACTGTTGATCTTGCATTCCTCCATCCTGATCATGTACATAGATCAGTCTTAGAGACATGATAACAAAAACAGCCTATTTAAGTTCTAAGTAATACAGTTGGAAAATGAGAGATCAGTATTGCTAAATACAGCTGTAGTACTGTGTGTAACCAACTGTAAAACATAACTGTAATAAGACCAGTAGTGTGGGGGCTTCTTTGTGAAGCAGGCTGTATAAAGTCAGTATAGGCTGACTGTTTCTATCATATCTTTATTACAGTGGTCCTAAAATGTCCCAGCATAGTCCTTAATAAATGGAACTTGTGAAACCCTGGGGGCCAACAAACTGCCTTATTATACACCATCTATATAGAGGGATATTTCATTGGAACATAAGACATCTCATTCTCCTTGCTTCAGTCTGCAACATATAATACATCTTGTTGCAGGATGTTCTCTCATGATGGAACTTAACAGAGCTTAACAGCATTTAACACATAGTTATAGGCCTATTTATTTCCTCTGACTTGCTTTAATAGTTAGCACTTAGCTAATGAGTGTAGGGTGTCTTACTTAAAATATAGTAATATGTGAAAGTAATGTGTAAAAGAAGCAGCTGACATTGACAGATAACAGGTTGTCAGCTGCAGTTTAGCCTTTCTGACTTCTCTGACCTACTTTCCTCCAGCAAAACAGCCCCCTGTTTGGGAAAAAAAAGCTTCACATCTTAAAGGGCCCCTATCCCACATTTTCTCATATTTTATTTTGTCCTCTGAGGTACACTTTGGCCTGTGTGGGTTTGTGTACTATTGCATTACCATTTGCAACGTTTTTTGTCTTTATAGAATGAAACTGGTTGTTTTGGTTACTGTGCCTTTAAAGCTGTTATATGCAAATTACCTCTTTTTTGATTGAGTGCTCAGTATTATGCCATATTAAATTAACAGTCTGAAACGAAACACTCCTTATACCTTCAGTTATAACCTAAATCCGGGGCCATAAACTGGACAGATTCTTTTGGTCCAGTCACATTTTGAATTACTGTAACCAGCAATTGGCATTTGCAAATGATGAAAATGTACATTTCTGAATATGTAAATGTGCTGTTTTTTGACATATCAAAACCAATATTTCCAAAATAGGTTTTTTGCAATTTATTTTCCATATACTGTATGTACAATTCTTTTTAAATAGGTATGCGGCAATGTCAGAATTATTACATCTGACATTTTTCATGTACATATTCCTCCCCACAAACACTGATGTTAAACTTATTTTATCAGTTATTTAGTCAGAAGGATTGTTTCCTCCTGCTTTTTGACTGAGGTCCAAGGGAGCCAGTCAGAACATATAGGTACATAAAGGTACAAACATATCAATGCCCCCCCCCCATTGCATTTAAGGCTCATTTTTCATGATTGCATGTATTAATTTTTGGTCTGTTAGGACTATTTGTTTCATAGTCTGTTCTGTCTCCCCTCAGATATCTGGTTGAACAGAGAGATGTGGAACTGAATGTGAGAGATAAATGGGACAGTACACCTCTGTAAGTACAAACTGATGTCTGTATGTGGCATACATGCATACACTATGTGGATGCATACACTAATCAAGCTGGTAGCAACTAAATGTCACCTGATTGTTTCTTTCTTTGTGGTTTATGTCTGTGTGAAGGTACTACGCTTGCCTCTGTGGACATGAGGAGTTGGTGCAGTACCTACTGGCCAATGGTAAATGTTAAAAGCTCAGTTGGAGTGGAGGGAAATTGGGGGTGGGGGGTACTAGTCACTGGGGGTTTGTGAATTCTTGATTTCACAATAATAACAAAATAGTTCAATATCCTCAAGAACTGGAAGTCCCCACTTAGTGGTAAAGAAATATTGTTCTTTCAAAAAGAAATAAATTGTTGTATTTATTTACTGCTGATCTAATCATTATTTATAAAGGAGTGAACACTTAATGTGTCTGATAAAATTTGAGCTGTTTTACTATGTTTTTGAAATTGTCCAACTAGATGAAGAAGTCAAATGTATGTAACACCCCCCCAGGAGCCAAGTGCGAGGCGAATACGTTTGATGGTGAACGCTGTCTGTATGGTGCTCTGAGCGACTCCATCCGGCGCCTACTGAAAGAGTACAAACGTATCACAGCTAAAGCAATGCAGAGGGACTACTATGAGCACTTCCTGCAGACGTGAGAAACAAACACATACACACTCACAGTCTCTTTTATTTTCACCCACACACCATGTTTATTCTACTCATACGCATGCACTGAGTATCTTACATACTTACAGTCCACATTCCAGTACTGTCACACACACACACACACACACACACACACACACACACATACGGAGTTACAAAAACTTTCACTTAGTTTAAAACATCTCCACTTATGTTCCTGATATATCCTGCATACCTGCTTACCTACTTACATTCCTACCTAAGGTCTTATTAAAAAAGTCATATGCTTTGGTTCCCAGTATATGCAGTATGAACCTGGCACATATTTTGCATATTTTAAATTAGTTGCTTAGTTCTCAGTTACAGCTTTTCGACAGATGAGACTGTGGTTCTTGTTTAAGCAGTATGTTGTACTTACCAAGCACAAGTATGGTGTCTGAAGTCTGCTTCTTTAGTGTTGTGCTGGAGCTGCAAACATAATGTAACTAACAAGTACTTTAAATATACACCACCAAAAGCAATTGTGCAAACTGTGTGCTTAATCATTACACACTTGTCTCAAACAGAGTTGTAATCTGAAATGGACTTGCTTTTGAGATTTCTAACACTGTATGATCAGTAATCAGGGCTCCAGATGTAGATCTAGTGCGACTAGATTTTTTATTTTGCAACTAGTTTTTTCAATTCAGTTGCCAATGGTGATCATCTCTCAAAACCAAAAGCAATTCAAATAAATGTACAAGAAAAGTGCAGATACACTCAACCCGAGTCTGCAGTGGTCAGTCTAGTAATATTTTGTATCTGTGGTCAGTCTAGTAATATTCTGTGTCGAGTTGCATATCAAAATTAGTGTTCTGATCTGGTGCTGTCTGGCTGCAGGCTGTTGGAGCAGGGATATTACAGTGATGTGGTTTTCATGGTGCATGGCGAAATGTTCCGGACACATCGCTGTATCCTCAGCGCCCGTTCTGAGTACTTTGCCCACATGCTGGAGACCAAGTGGAGGGGCAAGAGCATGATCGCTCTCAAACATCCACTGGTGGGTGCTGTTTTACAATATACATTAACATCAATACTAAACTGTAGTCTCATTTCTGGCACTGACTGTTAACTCCTGACACTGGAGGGTTATTATTCAGGTACTCATCTTAAGACTCCTATGAAAATAATATATAATATTATATATATAATATATATATATAATATATATATGTATAATAATAATATATAATGAAGTTGTGAGAGTGAATCTGGAGTGTGAGCCCACAATCAGGTCCTAATTTTTATTCCCGGCTCTAGAAGACTCTCATATGAAACATGCTTTTCTTGTCTGAAGTCACAGCAGGAAGCCTTATGTGGCCAAATTATATCAATTATATCTTATAACTGCAAACACACATTATTTAGGCATTTGCAATTGTCTATTGGCAAGTACTGTAACCTGTTCTCTTAATTTTCTGACCTCTTAATCTCCTAATTTAAAGAAACTGTTTTAATCCAATAGGAGAGGGCAATATGACACTTTATGTGGTGATATGCGTTTCTAGTACTTTTTAAAATGTTGCTGGCTGCTTTTGTCTGTTACTTATCATTCCTCAGAAAGATCAAATAACGTAATGAGTCATGAATCTATATATATTTTTTTGACATATCAGCCACCTGTAGAATCCAGATTCTGTTACAGTAATTTGTATAGTGGGGGTGTTCGCATATTGTTTTCCAATCAAAGCTTCATTTTCTGTCAAAATGAACATGTGTTGCAAGGTGGAAGATGTATAAAATGAGCGGACAGCAGCTATAGAGCACAAAAACGTCCTACCCCACTGGGAAGAACTGCAGTGGTTGTTTCTCTGTGCTTTAAATTAACAAAATCATTTTATATGAAATGGTCAGTTTTAGAGAAACTTGCTGAGTCAAAATTGTTACAGAGGTGGTGATAGGAACCAGATATATTTTTCATTGCACTAAATGCTAACTCACAAACAGATATTACATGAAATGGTCACATATACACCGGCTAATATCTCACATTGTTTTAGAATAGTTTTGTGCTTCAATTCATGTCTTTTTTGGTGTGAAAGTTTGGAAATACGCTTGAACGTGTAGTAGTAGCCTGGTGGGTAAAACACTTGCCTGTGAACCTGATGACCACAAAGTTGCAGGTTCAAACCCCTACTTTCTATCATTGTGTCTTGTGACACTTAACCCTCAGTGTCTCCTGGGGGGCTGGCTCTGTAACTAATGATTGTAAATCGCTCTGGATAAGAGCGTCAGCCAAATGCCCCCTTTAATCTTTAGTAGTGTAAAGCAGTTAACCGTTATACAGTTACAATTTGATTACAACATAAAAATGTCATAAAATAAATTACATATTTAATGACTTTCTTTTTATTTAATTATTTACATTACATTAAACTGGGAGTTTTATGTGCAAAACAAGACTACGTACAACAGTACGTTTTCACCAGACTCATTATTTCCACTCAATTCAATAAGCTGTGGGAGAGAATTCATTCCAACTCAAGTCACATTTGTTACCGTTAATAATAAACACAGCATTTAAGGGTTAAAAGGCATAAAAGAGAACTTCCATTAACACTACAAAGAAAACTATACCAAGAGAGGCTTATTTATCTCTTATTGTTTTTTTGATGGTAATGTGGTGATGCATGTGTCACCAGGTAAACCCTGCTGCATTCGCCGCCATCCTGCAGTATTTCTACACTGGTGAGTGTTAAGAGTTGGAGAGTGATGGAAAAGCAAAATAAATGTACACAAATACAATCAGCCAAGACATGTTTGGTGTGTGAGATTTCCATTCTTAGTTTTGCACTAGAACTATAAGTTTAGCTGTAATGGTTCATTTAATTTATCATACCCTTGCCTTAAAGCATTTTAAGTTCTTTAATCATTTCCAATACACAACATTCATCTACCGTTTTTAGCTGTCCAACATACATTTGTGCATTTTTAATACATTATCCTGTTATACTGACTATTTGAAATGATTAAACAAGTGTGTAGTGAATTAATTTGTGAAGATAGTGGGAAAAAAAATAGATTACCTTCAGACACTCAACTGCTCTTGGCTGATCGATGTGGTAAGGCGACAACTGATTAAGTGGGATGTTAGGCTGTTATATTCAGTTGAAATAAAAATCCTTTTTTATATAATTGTGTCCCAGCAGCACAGCGTTCCTCATTGTTCCTGCACTCTGGTTTTGTAGGTCGGCTGGATATAGACATGAGCTACGTGGAGGACTGTAAGCGTTTAGCCAAGCAGTGCAAAATCAGCGAGCTTATTGAAGAGCTGGAGGTCAAGTGCAAGCAGGTGCAGGAGTTTGGTGAGACACTGCTGTTCCTGTCTGACACACAGGTCTAACATAGTGAAAAGCATGGTACATTCAGGATAACCTATACTCACTCACATATACTGATTTCTGTCCCTTGAATTTTTCTGTCTTTTTTCTCTCTCCTTATGTTTTTTTTTCTCCTTCTCATACCCTGCCATTCTTTGTCCCCTCTATCTATGTCTCATTGTTTCTGTCTATCTGTGTTTCTCTTGTTTTCCTCTTTTTTCTGTCATTTATCTCTTGCTCTATGTCTTTCTTTTTCTCTTACTCAGTGTCCAATAAGCCAGGGACTTGTGTGAAGGTGTTAACACTGGATCCTCATGATTGGCAGCTTCAGGATGGTATGGCTCTCTTAGCAGATAGTGCTCTTCCAGCTGAACTAAGGGTGAGATACCTTTTTCCTTACTCATCCTTTCACACAGAAATGCTATAGGTATTTAGGAGGTCTGCACTACAGGCACGACATTTTTGTCTTCATAGAAGGTAAATGATATTTTGTCTGATTTCTTAGGTTGGTTATGGACAGCTTCCTTTTGATCTTACTGACAGCTTCCCGAGCTACCCTGACATCTGCTTCCGGGTGGACGGCTTTGACTTTCTGTGTCATAAGGTGGGGGAACATCAAGAGTGAGCTGTTATTTGTAGTTTCAGTGGTTTAATTTTAGCTGATTTTTAAATAATTGAACATTAACATCAAGAGCCCTTGTTCTCAGAACTATAACTTACATATTATTTTTATAGTAGTTACTGAATAAATCAGAGCAAATACTGAATAATTAATCATAGGTACTGAGAAATGAATAGCTGTTACTGAATAATTCATTGCAGTAAATGAATGCTGTTAGATTAATAACTGAATAATAACCCTGCAGTTTAAGGTCAACCACATTTGCCAGTCCTGTTTTGCTGTGTGTGTGTGTTGTGTGTGTGTGTTGTGTGTGTGTTGTGTGTGTGTTGTGTGTGTGTTGTGTGTGTGTTGTGTGTGTGTTGTGTGTGTGTTGTGTGTGTCTGTCTGCAGGCATTTTTCTGTGGCCGTAGTGATTATTTTAAGGCTTTGGTGGAAGATCATTTTAGTGAAGGAGAAACCCTGCAGTCTCTCCCAGGAGTTCCTGTCATTACCTTACATGATGTTTCTCATGAGCTTTTCACCAGGATTCTCTACTACATCTACAGTGACAATACACAGGTATCTGTTTTATTGGTTGTGAAACTATACCACAATACCACTCACATATGGAATGAATAATGATTATTATTGTTACAGTATTGATCTTATATATCCCAGACATATGAAGATCAGTGGTTTATTATATGTTAAGCAAACAGCTGGTCTGTGTAGACGATATGTGAGGTGTAAATGGAGAAATGGGCGGGTGTAAAGTCCTGAGCACCTTTGACAAGAGGCAAATCATTATCGCCTGATAACTGGGTTGGAGAATCTCTAAAAAGGCGTGGGTTAATGAAGGCTGAGGTGTCTGCTCTGAGCTGACAGAAGGACTACTGTGTCAGAAGTCAATATTTTTGTCCTGGTTACAGGATGAATCTGTCACAACACACAGTGCATCATACCCTGCTCATTATGGGGCCCAGCCACTGTTGAAACCACTTACAGTGGCCATGCAAATGTCAGAACTTTCTGATAAATTCTGTTTTCTTTTACATCACATGGATGCCCAAGTATGTGTGCATCATTAACCTGGAGAAGTGATGGAACCCGAATGCACACCGACAACAAGATAAACATGTGATGCAATGTTCTGCTGGGATATTCTGGATGTTCTGAAAGAACTTTGGCTCCCTAGCAGTAATAATCCTTGATTTGAATCTGATAAGTGCGTGCTGGCATTTAACTGGCATTAAACTCTGTGTTACAGCTCTCCCATGATAACGTGTATGAGGTTCTGTGTGTGGCGGATATGTACCTGCTGCCCGGTCTGAAGCGCCTGTGTGGCCGCACACTGGCTGCACTGCTGAGTGAGGAGAATGTTCTGCACATGTGGAAGACAGCTAAACTCTTCAGCCTCTCACGTCTGGAGGACCAGTGCACTGAGTACATGGCTAAGATTATTGAGAGGGTGAGTATGTGTGTGTGTTTGAGCTTTATCTTGGCCTTACTTTGTAAAATTTTGCAGCAACAGTCACAAAATTTGTGATAGACTACAGTTGGATACAAAGAAAGGCCCAGTTACATTCGGATTCTACCAAAATTCTGTCTAAATTCGACAGTATCCCAAATCACATCCTGTCTGAACCCAACAACCACCAGGAGTCTGAACAAAGCATTATATTCGAATTATATGTTGCATATTAAGTTACTTTAAAACGTTTGTGGATCTTAAGCATGCCACATTAAAAAGCTGTTAGATAGTAAATAGAACTAGGGAAGGAGAATAAAGTGGGGAGAAGAATAAAGCATCTGAAGAAAATGTGTTTGTGTTGTGTCTGAAGGGTTCTGATTTGTGAAACATGAATATGATTAGGCTGTCAAAGGCTGTGTGTGTGTATGTGTATGTGTATGTGTGTGTATGTGTATGTGTATGTGTGTGTATGTGTATGTGTATGTGTATGTGTATGTGTATGTGTGTTCTCATTATTATCAGAGCTTTGCTGCTCTTTTGAAGATGAATATGAATGTGATTGTAAACAATGCCTGTTTCTATTTTTGTGTTTTTATCTTTGATCCTGAACCCGTGCTTGTGTCCAAGCTGGTGGAAAGGGTGGAGTTTGCGGAGTTGATCAGAGAGGATGCTGGGAGTGTGGCGGCGCGACAGGAGATGGACTCTATCCCTTTGGTGGACGAAATCCGCTACCACATAAGCAGCAACGTTCAGACGTACAGCGCCATAGAGGAAGCCAACCAGAAACTACACTCCCTCGAGCTACTGCTCAACCACATTGGCCTGGATTGCTGAAGAGATGCAGAGAGAGAGAGAGAGAGAGAGGGAGAGGAGGGAAGAAAGCAAGAAAATTGGCAGGAGGGGAGGGGCAGGAAGAGAGTGCAAGCAGGGAGAGTCTGATTAGACTGAAAAGACAGAAAGAGCAAGAAAGAAAAGAAGAGATGGATGTAGGGAAGAAGATGCGTGTGCTGGCATGTGTAAGCATTTGTTGGTGGAGCAGAGCATGCATATGATGATAAAATGAGAAATTAAGGAGACTTTTGAATTGCTTTACGCATACCAGAAATAAATAGGCTAAGTCAGTAGCAACCTATTTGTAGCAACCATAAGAGCTAACATCAACACCCTAATATGCAATTGCCGCTTCCACACACACAAATGTGAGCAGTAGAATGTAGTTCATGCTGGCTTGGAGTCAAGTTTAAAAACCTCTAGTTTACTCTTCTCCATTACTTTTGGATTATGTTTGAGTTCTTTACTATACATGTCAGCTCTTATGTTTTAAGCATGATAATGTACTAATAAGGTAATGGCTGACATAAATGTCCTTTATTATAATATAATACATGCTTCCATGCTCCGCTATGATAATGAGATCATCCAGAAAAATCGCTGAAATTTTACAAGCTCAGACGCGGGGTATTAGATAAGAAGTTTATTTGAATTGCATTATTGAATTATTTTGTTTATGCATTTATGAGCTTAAAATAAAAATATGCTTAAAAAAGAACTTCAAAAAGGTTTTATAAACACTGCAGTTTTTTTAGTTTCTGAAATGTCTGCTGCGAACTGAGTGAGCACTGAGAATGGGGATATTGTAATGTGAGTAGTTTGGCTTGTTCAGAGTGATGGGGGATTAGGGATTTACTGAGCTTTTGCTGTGATTATAATACCCACGTACACCTTTGTCTAGACAATTCCAAACACGGGCCGTGTATTTCACATCAGAAACTCTTTAATGGGAGTCATTTAGTGCTGTTTCATCTCCTAGGCCATTTAAAGAAGACCGTAAACCTTCTATAGTATTTAGTTAGCCGCTGTGTTGGGAGCTGTAATAGATGTAAAATATGAACTGTAATTTGGGCCAGATTTGAATATTTGTTTTACATCTGTCAAAGATTAACAAGTGCAATATTGCATAACACAGTCTTACATGTTTATGTGACTATATATATA
>JBBPCY010000018.1:17681934-17693160 GCA_037974405.1 Brachyalestes nurse
TTTGCTGTAGTCTGGAAGGGAAAAAGTGGGGGGAGGCGTGCTGCTCTCTACACCTTGACTGTTGTCCGGGGGCATATGCACACCATGTACATACACACATGTACATGCACATAACACACTTGTATATACACACATGCACATGCACACATACACATACACAACTCTATATGTGCACTGTCCTCTATAAAGGTCAATGGGTACATTTACAGGCAAATCGGACACATTTAAACCACCACAGCGTTCCGGACTGTGTGTGAGTGTATGTGTATAAGTGTGTATGATCCGATGCTCATCTGATAACACACCGTGCGCTTCTTCCGTTTCCAGGGCAGTGACGCAATCACGCCTCTCGGTCTCTCCGCCGTGTGTGTATATGTGTGTGTCTGTGTGTGTGTGTGTGTGTGTTTGTGTGTGTATGTGTTTGGGCATCTGTCTGTGTTTGCGAGTGTGCGCGCATCTATGTATGTGTATGTGTGTGTGTGTGTGTGTGTGTGTGTGTGCGCGCGCGCGTGTGTGTGCATGTCTCTTTAAGAGCACACACTCCTGTTGCATGGAGAGTCTGGTGTTTTTCCACTCTCTCAGATATTACACGCGCTCCCCATATAAGACGCGAAGGTTGGGGGGAGAGAGGGAGAGGAAGAGAGAAAGAGAAGGAGACAGAAAGAAAGAAAGAAAAAAGAAGGCGTAAAGAACATTTTTTAATTTGCTCGTTTATTTCTAACGCGACATAAAGAGAACAAGACTCGAGCAATACAACTAACCGACAGGTAAGTGACATGCCCGCTCACAATTGGACAATTGGATGTGTCTATTTATTATTATTATTGATCCATATATTTGTATAATTATTATTGATCCATATATTTGTATAATTATTATTAATCCATATTTTGTATCATTACATGTTATTTTTCTATGGGACGATTGTCTAAACTGCTCGTTTTCACTGGAAATATTAATTATTTGAGTTCTCCCTCCATTCGAGTGTGTTTGGGGCAGTCAGATCTTAAACCTTAGGTTTAGCTGTAGAAAGCCACTGAAACTGGGCATGACCGTCAGTCCCTTCTGTTTTTCTCTTTTTCAAGCACGGAGCCTCTTTTGTGCTCTTTTTCTTTAAGTCAGCCGGTGCGCGCGTCCTCCTCTCCCCCTCCTCCTCTCCTCCTCCCCTTCTCTAGTCCTCTCCTCATTCTCCTCTCCTCTTCCTCTCCATTCCTGCTCCTTCTCTTCTCTCCTCCTCTTTCTCTCCTCCTCCTCCTCCTCCTCTCTAGGTCCTCTCCTCATTCTCCCCTCCTCCTCCTCTCCATTCCTCCTCCTTCTCTTCTTTCCTCCCCCTCTTCTCTCATCCTCATCTCCTCCTCTCCTCATTCTCCTCTCCTCCTCACCTGCTTCCCCTTACTCTCCTCCACCTGCTCTCCTCCTCCTCTCATTCCTTCTCCTCCTTCTCTACCTCCTACTCCCCTTCTTTTCCTCTCCTCATCTTCGCCATCTCCTCTTCTTTCTCCTCAACTCCCCCTGTCCTCCTTCTCTCCTCCTCCTCCTCCTCACTTGCTACTCAGACTCTTCTCCACCTGCTCTCCTCCTCCTCTCCTGCTCTCCTTCTCCTCCCCCCTCATCTCCTCTCCATTCCTCCTCCTCTCCTCATCTCCTCCTCCTCTCCCTTCTCTCCTCCTCCTCACCGGCTCCTCCTAATCCACCTTCTCCTTTCCTCCTAGTCTCCTCCTCCTATCCTCCTCTCCTCCTTCTTCTCCTCTTTACATTGGGACACTTATATTATTACAGATGGTCCCTGAGTTCAAGGGGCTTTGAGAAGATGTTTTCGAGGATTTGAGGAAGTGAGTGTGTTGTATTCTCAGTGGAACCATCTGAAACCTGCTGGTCATAATCGCTGAATAAAGTATGTTAATGGCCGAGATATGAATTTGCATATTTGCCCCCCCCCCCAGTGGCAGACATTTGTTTGAGATTCTGATATCGTTTGGCCTTTATTAAAAAGTGTTTTTTTTCTGAGGTTAACCTTTCTAGAGTAACAGACTGAACTGGGATTGTTCACAGTGATGGGAACCAGATGTCTATTTAATGCGTTTACAAACTACCTCACTAAAATTAATTTATGAGATGATTGCGAATACGTCACCTGATGCCTGAGATACTGATTTATGGTAGTTTTGAGATAAAGACTTTTAGTGTAGTGTAGGACTTTTTCAAAATTCTAATGACCAGAATGACCAGAATATCTTAACTTACAGAATTTACTAGAATTACAGAATTACTTAAAATCTAATTTGATCAAAATTAACACTTGTCTGATATTATCATCATAAACAATACAAGGTTTTATGTGAACACTAGTCATTTATAGTAGTAAAAAATTAGATATTGCAACCTTTAGTTCCTATCGCCACCAGTCTGAAGAGTCACTATGTTTCTTTAGTTTGACATCAAGCCACTCTGAATGACATTACTCAATGACTGAATAGTGCTGCCATTTTAAAAATGCAGTGACCATTTCGTTCTTGAAATGGTTATTGGAGTCATTAACTGGGACCTTTATTTGAAGTATTGATTTTAAATTAAAAGTACATGGCAAAGACATCTAGCTCCTTGGATATGATCTGTTTCTTCGTTATTTTCATACTTTTAATGATTTATTTGTTGATTACGCTAGTGGCTAGTGTACGCTAAGGTTGGCAGTCCATTCATTTCCTTTTTAAATATATGAATATTAGACGCAACTGATGAATTGAATGAATACTTCAGTTCATATAATATAAAAGAATTCAACATTTTCAACAGTTCAGTGGTTTTATCTGGTGAATGCTGTAGCCTGAGTGAGATGCTAGGCTATAAACTGAGATGTGTCCATGTACATAGTCTTCATGTTTATCTATAATATTGATCAGGATTGTATTTCATAACAAAGCTATAAAGACTAAAGCTATGAAGACAGTGTTGAACAGGAGTGAATTATTTAGTATGGGTTAACTCGATACTTACAGGCTATGACAAGGTTAAAACTTCCTCATCAAAAATATTATTACAGCGTGTGCTGTGGTAAGATATCAGTCTGGGATATATCTATGAAGGAAGTTTGTTTGATTAAGTGCCTTAATGGTTTGACAAAAGGTGACCTTGCAGGGATATTGTAAAGACTACTTATAACTTGATAAAAAGATCCTTCACCCAAGCTGACCTGATGTTCATCTAATGGAAACACACAAGGCCAAATGCCTGACACAAAACTGGGGCTCTATTTTAAACTCTTACATGCCGATGACGCTTCAGTTGATTTTCTGTTGTCGCTCAGAGAGAAAAATGGAATTGACACAACCCAAGACATTTCTCCACACGCATTGTAGGGTACACAGCATCTTCCAGTCCCCATTGTTCTAATCAAGTGAAAATGTGTGTGTGTTTGGTTTATTCTTTGTACTGGCTGAGCGTCTTTGATAGTTGACCTATGTGAGTTTTCCTGTGTTCTGATAGTCAGTTCATGTCTAGTTTTTTAAGTGCTGTCATTTCTCCCCTCTCTCATTCCAAAATGACTCTCCTAGCCATTGTCTAAAGGCAGCATGTTCTAGAAAAACAGAATCTGTCTCACTTATTTAAGAGTAAGCATTTGATATAGTAAATAAACCTGAATACATTGTTTCTGTGATGTCATGAACACATCTCTATATTTATATATATCAACAGATTTTGACCTACAGAAATTTAACCTTGGCTATTTTTCCTAAAGTTATGGTTTAGCCCAGTAACAAAACCACCTGTTTACTAAGTGATACAGAAAATAGTCATGAAAAATTATCTTGACAAAAATGAATGATGACTGTTTTGGTACTTTAAGATATTTCATTAGTGGAAAATTTTGGATATAGGCCCTTTAATACTCATGGTGACAGTTCTTTGGATGGGCAGAAGTTAAAGCTAATAGCCAAGCAATTGCTGCTATAAAGGCGAAACACTTTGCCCAAGTAGACTGCCATAAAATGATGGTATCACTCTATTACTATTACTAATAGGCCTAATATAAAGCAAATACTTACAGCAAGGTCAAAGCCACCTGGACATTAGCCCATATTCCAGAATGATCATGCACTTATTTAGTGATTGAATGCTCAAATTTCGTAAATGAAACAAGGTGACTCTGGTTACCCTCACAGGGTTAATGTGATTTGAAAGCCACAGAGGACTTTAAATCACATCCAGTAATCCCGTTTGGATTTTTTTTTTTACATAATGCTGTCAGGAATGTTTTACTTAAAGGTGCCCTAAGTAGTTTTGCTTGCAAATTTTCCTCTAAGCCCATGAGGGCAAGTGAGTTCAAAACAAAAATGGCAAACTTGGAAAAAGGAAGATTGTTGTTTTAGGAACTGTTTCAGCATGATTTAAATGTTTTCCTATGAACGTTCTCTTAAACAGATATCAAAGATTGTCTATCATTGTCAAATTAGAGTATATCTGTATGACAGCTGAGTGTATCTATTTCTAGATAGGGACATGCTAGCAGATCTGTTTTATGTCATCTCTTGTATTTCTGGCTTTCCTGAGCTTCACTTGATACTATATTTTTTAGAAAATTAAAGAGAGAGATCACCTAAAATTTGTCAGGACACTAAAGCCAGCATTTTTGTATGTCTTTTTTTTTTAACTGACTGTGCTCATTTTAAACCCAACTGTCCTGGCTTATTGGATTATGCTCTTCTTGCCTTGAAGTTCAGAAGTGTCCTCACAGAACCCTGTTTTTCTACCTTGGATTAGCAGTTATCCACCCAGCCTCACAGCCCCCACTGTGTTGTTTCAGCCTCCCTCTTTCACAGTTTAAACCAGGCCAATATGCCGAACATCAGCCACCACCAGCTCGCCCCCTCTGAGTAAGTCTCTGCTCCCTTTCCCCCCCTCGCTCATCTCATTGGTTGCGGGATGCGCTTCTGTTGCGCGGACAGCATGCTGGCTAGCTGGTTCCATCACTGCGGGCCTACTGGATTCTGCTAGCCCAGACAGCATGGGTTCTAAGGGCCAGCCTTTCTGGATTTTCTGTGGATAATCACCATGCTGCTACATTTCCCCCGGGATTCTCTTCTGTGGCTTTCTCTCTCCTAGACTTCTATGGCTGACCTGAACTAACCCACTCTCATCCTGTACCCCTAATCAGCAGTAATCCACCAGCCTCCAAACACTCATCTTGCCACCAATGTAATACAGTCTATTTGGACACATTGTTGTCTTCATCTTGCACATATCTTGGCTGATGTGCTGCACAGCTGGGAGATATATATGATTACAACAATTTGGATTTTGTTGATCTTGCTGATTACCGATTGCCGATTAGTCCGATAATTGAGTATGAATTCTTCTCGAGATTCCCGTTCTTCTCTATCACCCAACTAAACTCTGTCACCTAGCCAAAAGTGTTTTCTCTCTGAATTCAAATGATTACTCTTGACCTTCTTTCACCTCTCTCTGTCATTCCACATATACACTTCACAAGGTAAATGGTTATACTGAGTCGTGTATGAATCAGCTGTAGTAGTTTTCCTACTATCTGGTATTAGCTTATCTAGCGCTCCTTCTCTGCTCACATTTTCTCGAGATGGAGGGTTTTAGCTTCAGGTCAGGTAATTTCCTGCAATATCAAATCATCCTAGTGATATCATCCAGCCTGACCTTCCTCAGCTTCACCATTTGAACACATCTGGCTATTTGAAGGATACCACAATAGCAACTAGATATCACACTTTAAATTGACTTCCCTAAATGTTTTAGCATACATTTTGCCTTCTACAGACTTCAGCAATGTGATTTCAGCAATCTTATAAAATCATTGAAAATCACAGCTTCTCACATGTATGTAGATTGTACATGTCTGTGTGAAGGTATGCAGACTGTACGATGATGACACCTATTGAATCGTAAATCAGTAAAGAAGAACAAAATGTCAAGAGCATGCGCCAGTAGTGTGTTAAAAGAACACGATGACTTGCACTCTGGCAATTGTGGTGGTGGTAGCTCAGTGGGTAAGATACTTACCTCATGGGTTCGAATCCTACCTTCAGGACTGCCCCCTGTAGTTAGTTAATGGAAGTCATTTTGGATAAAAGCGTGTGATAAATGCCATAAATGTTTCTGCTGAGAAAAAATCCAAAGAAGCAGCGTAAAAGTGTCCCAGATTCTAGCATTCTGTTGTTTCACATCCACAATGTTTGGATTTTATGCGCTATATTGCGTAGATAAATACATATATAGACAGTAGACGTAGGTCATAGCACTATATAAAGAAAGCACTGTATTAAAGCCTTTTCATGCCCACGCCCTGTTCTCATTATCCCCATTCCTCCCATCACAAAACTGCTCCTTCGAAAAGCCATTTTCCTAATATTAGACCTGCTTACCTCCAAACATTTCCTAGGCTGGCAAACAGCCACCTAATTGAATCCTGTTCCCACCTCAAAGTTAAGAAAAGAAAACTAACCCAGAGCTATTTGAAATAATAGCGCAAATTCAGACAGTAGAAGAAAAAACAGACCCAGTACATGGGAAATGTGCTAACCTAAAGAGATATGTACTCTGTATTTAAAAACATCTATAGAGCTTGCATCATAATTTTCTCTTGAAGACTATTGCGGAGTTTAGATTTACGAGAACAGGATTTTCCACCATCTGAGATGTAAATGATCCTAGAAGTCCCGACCTCAACACCCTCATCAATAATGTCAGACACTCCTTCATTTCTGTTTACACAACTGCTGAATCTCCCCTCACCCCTACCCCAGTCCTCAAGAAGCATGGATTGGATGTTAACACCGCAAACAAATGCTGCTTCATGTTTCGCATGCTTCAAAGTAGTAAGTAAGCTTTGAATTCAGCTGGACTCACAAGGGGGACGCTCCCCAGATGGCACTTGTTATTACTATGACAATCTAACCGTTTGGTTAGCCTGTTTTCAAAGCTTTTTCTTATGAAATTGAATAGCTTCCTTGAAAGCACATATGCGCCATGTTGATGGCAGCCAGTAGCTCCCAACAACAGTTTTATTTTGCCCTCCTATGTCTTTTTAATAGAAGCATCTGACCCCTGTATCTTTAATGTGACCCAAATACTTACCAGTGAATCCAGCCTCATAGTTTGTGAGTGCTCTATTTGAGTTGACAGCGAAGGCAATTTGGTCTGGAGACAAAGTGAAGATAGAGCTTTCTCGGCGTATTTACACTTCTAAGTAAAAGCGCCTGAAATAGGGCTTTGAGTGATGTTATACAAAAGCCACTTTTGGTTTTCTAAGCTGTGGTTTTCAAACTGGGGTAGCACAGAAAAAATTTAATGATTCATTTTTTATTTTGTACGTTTGTCAAACTTAAAAATGGCAGAGGGTAAATACACATTTAAACACTTTTAAAAACCTTCACGTAATGGTATTTAAACAGTATTCTGTAATTGGTAGGATACTGAAAGGAAGCTGTAAAGAGATCTGTCAGTCAGAGGAAAAAGTACTTTAACCACTTTTAACTATTTTAAAATAATTTCAAGTGTAGTAATGATCTAGTATTAGATGTAATGTGATAGTAGGGAAATGGATCTTCTGAAGACAGTTAAAGTATATATTAAGTCAAAGAATCATGAAATGCGAACATTTTTCAAGCCCTCCTGCATAAGAATATAAAAACACGTTTGAGTGTCATGACCTGTCTAAAAAAACTGTCAAGATATTTTTTTTCCACCTCCATAATGTCCAAAAACCAGGTTGTTTGCTCACTCTCTTTCTCTCACTCTCTCTCTTTCTTTGTCTCTCTCTCTCTCTCTCTGTAATCACTCATCCATGAATTTATCTCCAGTCAAATCAATTACATTGCATGCCTCGTTAACATGAGCTCAGGATTTCTAACTCTAAATTGTGGAGAATGCTGCTACACGTTCTCAGGAACTGACTGCTGGAAACTTCACCGCAAACCAGTGCAGCAGCTGAAAAATCCTGCCCACATGTCTAACCTCTGATCTCTGACCTTGTTCGACATGGCCAGTCCTGTCACCTGCTGACAGTTGGCTAGTCGACCTTCAGTCCAACCTCCACCGCTTTGGAGACAGAGCCTTTTCCCTACTCTCTTCTGGGGTAGTCTTGTTCTGTCCTTCCATCGTAATTAAAGTCGGTTCAGTCTTGCCTCTGCAGCCCCTCATTTTGTTCAAGTGTAATCTGTAATCTCTTTCATCCATTAATTCTTCCTTACTCTTTCCGTTCTTCTCTTGGTGGATTTAGTAGCTTTTTGTAATAATTATATGCTTCTATGGGATCCGTAAAAGAACTTTGCAGCTGCAAGAGTTTTGCTCAAATGACGTTTTGTTGATTTTCTAAGTGAAAATGGGTGCATTCTCTACCTGGAAGACACTTTTGCACAATTACTGTTTATCTACTGAATTTAACCATGGAGAGCATAAAATGTGGCTTGTGCAAATGGTATGGAAGATTTTTTTTCTATTTGTTAAACACATGCAAATACTTTTTGCACCTAAACTGCCATATTTAAGTGCTTTATAGAGGATGTGTTTATTTGATATAGAATATCAACAAAACATGTAATTTGACCAAGTTTACACTCATTGTACATTTGTAAGAATGGTTTGTTACTGTTCATTGTGTGTAAATGTGGAAGAGAATGGTATCTGTTTTTAATGTCATAAGAACATTTCTTCACATGATTGGAAACTTACCATTAGATTTTTAGAACACAATGAACAAGCAAATAGAAATGGTCTAAATTACTTGTGCTGCAATTTTGTTATAGTGACTTTCAATAAAGTCATTTGTTCTGTCTCCAGAAAAGTTATTGTTTCTGAGAAATGAGTGTTTCTCATGACACGAACAAGGTCATGTGTACACACCAGAGATAAGGATATAAGTTATAGGTTATCCAAGAGTAACCACTTCCCTACAGTATTCACATGGTGTGTACAGAGTGTAGTAGTTGTGTTTGTAAAGGTGATAAAACCACTTTAGTGAAATCGCATGCATCTACACTTACACTTACATATGTGCACATCTGGAATGTGTGTTTTCTCTTTTTCTCTTTCTCTCTCTAGTATGGCACAAAAAGAGAAGCTGCAGTGTCTGAAGGATTTCCACAAAGACACTCTGAAGCCATCTCCAGGTAAAAGCCCAGGCACGCGTCCGGAGGACGAGGCCGAGGGGAAGCCTCCACAGAGGGAGAAATGGGCCAGCAAGCTGGACTTCCTGCTCTCTGTGGCCGGGGGGTTCGTAGGTTTAGGGAACGTTTGGCGTTTCCCGTACCTCTGCTACAAGAATGGCGGAGGTCAGTGTTACAAGAATAGCTTTGATTGCATGTTTGTTTTTTTCTTGCTGTTCACAAGAAACCTTTCTAAAAAGTACCTTTACAGCAGAAGGGAAAAAGGTTCCTAAGTTTCATTGGAATGAGATTTTTTTATAAGTCATTCTGAGCCATAAAATTAAACTATTCATGACTAAAAATTAATTTAAAAGAAAGATATTTCTTTCATTTGTTTCCTTTTCCTGCTTATAAACACTGACACCAAGATAAAACTATAAGAAACCCTCATGGTACACAGATATCTTCTCTGATTTGCACAGTTAGAATTGCATATTCGTGTGTGTCTGTATTTGCTTCGTAAGAGAAATGGTAAAAAATGTAATGGTGACTTTGTGTTTTAGAGCATTGAGTCACTGCTTCCTCTGTTTTCGTAAATAAAGCTTATGTAGCGGGTCTGTTCTGACTTGTGTGGTGTAAATATGATCTAAAAATGTTAATTCTTTTCACCTCGACGTCAAGGGCCACCTTTTCTGGCCCGACTGCTGTAAATATCTACCACTGGAAAGTTTCTCTGTAACCACTGCAGTTTGACTGCTGGCTTCAAAGTGACCTTTTAAGCATTTCCTGTGTATTGGTAAATGTTTGAATTGGGTGATGGGATGTTCACTTTTAACTTTTTTTTTTTTTTAAACAATATGCTAAGGTTTCTTTCAGCTACCAGTCTTACTTACCTGTTGATTGTTTACCTGTCTCACTGTCCCAAAACACTATGTATCTCACTCTCCTTCGCTCTCTCTCTCAGGTGCATTTCTCATCCCTTATTTCATCTTCCTGTTTGGAGGAGGGCTTCCTGTGTTCTTCTTGGAGGTGGCGCTGGGCCAGTTTACCTCTGAAGGAGGAATCACCTGCTGGGGGAAACTCTGCCCCATCTTCACTGGTGAGAGAGAAAGCAAATTAGGCAGAGGGAAAGCAGTAGAGAAACATATGTAAAGACAAGGAGAGTCTTCCAAATTTGTGGGGGTGTTGAAGCTGTGTTGAAAAGTCAGTGAGCCATGAGAATTCAGATTCATTGCGATAAAGCATCTATAAAATAGGTCGACTGTGAAATACTGGAGATCAGAAATCATTTCCTGGATTAACAATAGCCCTCTTGCAGCCGGCTCAGTTTGAGCAGATCAAAGATGATCTCATATCCACTCCAAGAACTATTAGATGAATTAAATTTCATGCTAACGGCCACCAGAACAGCCCAATCAACCTGCATACTGATTAGATCATATCAATGCTGGAAGCACAGCAAAGCATAGGAATGAGCATTCTGACCATTTTTACTGCTTGAATGTGGATGTTTCTAGCAAATAGAAAAAAGGCTTTATTTGTTTATTTCATGCAGCTAACATATTTGGTGTTATGTGCCTGATCGTTCAAGTACTTTTTTGTTTTACGCATTACCAACTGACCTACAGATCTTTAACACCGCTCCTACATCGGACTGGTCTTCAAATGAGATGCAGTATCAGTTTTATGTGTTTTATTTATATCTCTGTTCCAACCTGCCAACTGCAAATGCCTTATTTGAATATGCCATTAAGTAAATGTAAAGTCAAGTAGATGTTATAGATTGCCCTCTCGACCATCTAAAAAGTACAGGGAGATATGAAACAGAACAGGACTATGCTATGCAGACAGGACTAGACAGAGTGCAAAAAAGAAAGTTCGGAAGCGAACAATTCAGCAATACAATACAGGATGGCATACAGTGCAGCAATCAAAAAGCAGAAACAGTACAGAGAGAAAAAACAGTATTGTGTCAGATACTGTACAGGGTTCAAGCATCTGCATATTCACATAACCACACCCTTCTCTTTGTGCATATAAATGGTGTGTGTGTGTGTGTGTGTGTGTGTGTGTGTGTGTGTGTGTGTGTGTGTGTGTGTGTGTGTGTGTGTGTGTG
>JBBPCY010000018.1:17693260-17709790 GCA_037974405.1 Brachyalestes nurse
GAGCAGCATCTAACATTTAATTTTATCCTGTTGCTATTCTTCTTTAATCACATTTGCATTTATATAGATTTGAAAATAACAATCTTAATTTTAAAATGTTTATTATGCATGAAGTTTAGATAAACTAGTGTATCAAAGGTTCTAGTGTATCAAACTGGTAGCCCTTCGTATGGCTCAGTACTCATGAAGTAGCTTTCAGAAAAGTTACTGGTTTAGTTGAATTTAACTTATTGGGGGAAAACACTGACTGTGCAAAAGTCATGGTACATTCTAGCTTTTGCTTGTTTCCACAATACAGTAAAGAAAAAATTTAAATGTTTGCTTCCTATACAGAACGTCTTCATTTCACTTAGAAATTCAACATGTCATTTGTCTGGGGGTGCTCAATATTCGGCACTCAGAGCTAAAAACTCACATCACTACAGTGAGGTATGCAGTGTCCACACTTTAGTTAATTAGTAATAATTAGTATCAGATATGGTTGTCTTTGAAGACATGCTACCAGCCGAAACACAAAATACCGAAAGACCATGAAGGCTCTGAGCTTTGGTCTAAAAACTAATTTCTGTAGATTCTACAGATGGTTCAAAAAAACGTGTATTTTATTGGTACTTTTTAGTTCTCTAATCAGCATGTAGAAGGGTTTTTTTTTACCCCAATGAAAACCTAAAAAAGAGATTTCTGAGAACACACATGGGAACACTTTAAATTATTGGACAATAAGAAAAATCAAACCATTACAGCACAAAAAGGTTCAGCAAAGGAATATTAATTTATTTCTTAATTAACACAGTTTAGAAGCTATAAAAAGTGGGAGAGTGTGATCTGACTGGATCTCCATGAAGGTTAATCACAAGTGAAGGAAAAAAAAAAAAACAGGTCAGAAGGATTTTTATGAACAGTTCTAAGAATTTCTGGTAGTGACTAAGATGTGGATTAAAATACAAATGAGGGCATACTTTTTTTAAATATCAATAAATATTCAAAGCCAGTAAAAAGGCCTATAGGTTCACTTAACCTTTCATTTTCCTCTTTGCTGTTGAGAGGATTCAAAGGATCATTGAAACTGTTTTTAAGGGACTCTCATTCTACATTTCCTTCCATTTTAATACACAAAATGCCTATAATATGTGAGAATGAAGCTTCTAATTGGCTGCTTCTCACTCAAGTCTCTCCTTAGAACTTCAGCAGGAATGTGGGGCTAAACTGCAGAAGATTGAATAAGGTCTTATGTCTTGTAATAAATGTGTTTTTATGACATTACAAAAACTGTGCTGTGAAAAGGGGCTGGTTTCATTATATGGAATGTACTGATGATGCACTGAATGTGCACTTTAACTGCAATATTTACATACTTCAAGTCTCTGGAATTCCAAAAAGTAATAAAACAGCCTTTTATTCATACTCCAGAGAACCAGAAGAAAAACATGCTTTGGTATTTCGAATTTTCTTTAGATAATTTAAATGTTATGCTTGAAATCGCAGAATTTTTTTAAATCATATGTCCCTTGTAATGGACATAAAGTTTTGATTACTCACAAAATGCAGTGATATTGTACTCATTTTGGATTTCTGACAAATTTTCAGAAGTAATCATACGATCTCCAGTGTTTGGTTATAGCCAGCACTGTCCTCTACAGCAGGCTTAAAAGAGGTATTGTTTAATACACAAATGTCCAATTAATTCTACACATTTATGGTTCAAAATGTCGGCAATTAAGCATTTAGACACTAATACAAACAGCCATCAAAACCAACTTCTGCACTCTTGCTTGCACATTGTTTCATCCATAATGAACAGTATCGTCACTTTGTCTCTGCTAAGGCTCCTCAAAAGCTGATATGGTGATCTATAAATCTGACTCCTCTTCACACTTCTGAGTAAAACCCTTTCTTACTCACTAAAACCCAATGATGCGTGAAGTATGGAAATTATAGGTAGTGAGCAGAGGCGGACAAAGTACCTAACTTCATTACTTAAGTGAAAGTACAGATACCACTAATCAAATGTTACTCCAATACAAGTGAAAGTCATACAGTCAAATTTCACTTAAGTTAAAGTACTGAAGAACTTGCTTTCAGAACTGAAGGTAACGAGTAAGGAGAACCTTGATAGAAATGTAGTGAAGTGAAAAGTACGGTTTTGTCTTTCAAATGTTGTGAAGTGAAATATAAGTTTCCAAAAAAAAGTCTACTCAAGTAAAGTACAGATACTCAAAAACTGTACTTAAGTACAGTACTCAAGCAAATGTACTTCGTTACTGTCCAACTCTGGTAGTGAGCCCTGCTGTCAACTACAGAGGACACTGAATAAAAGTTGCAAATTTCTGAAATCTTAAAGTGAAGTTCAGATTTGCATATCGAAGATACTACAATTATTAGCCACAGAAATAGAACATTTGCAACATACTGATTCCTCTATTGTTGTCATGAAATGTGTAAGATATGACCCCGTCCATTCAGAAAAGGAAGTCCATGTGATCTGTGAGCCACAACCTCACAAACGTGGCATCAAATGTGATACACATATTGTGTAGTATTTCAAAAGCATTACAAATATTTTGTCCATTTTATGTAGGATTATCTATCTTACCATTTCTAAGGAGAACATCTAGTCTTGTAACTGATGCTCGCTGCTTTATTCAGCCTCTTACTGAATAAGGATAAGAATCTCAAAAGTATATAGGAACTCAAGACATCTGTGTGCTCAATATATCTATTAATTATGTTAAAATGAACATAAGAGGTTCAGATCTCTGAAAAACCTTCCTGTTAAAAAATGCTAACTGCCAATCAAGATGAGACTGTTGTCTGATGATCAGGTTTCTGGCCAGAAATTAGCAGGGTATGATGCTGAACGGTAGAACCAGTCGAGCCACGGATTCCCAGTGAGGGAAAGAGAAAGAAAAAGGAGAAACCCAAGGCTCATTAGGGGCAAACCTGAAAGTCTATTTTTCCCCACTTAATTTCCCCGGCTGCCATTTTCCAAAGCATAATGTGGTGCAGCTCATCATGGGGCACGTTGTTGACGCACTTTTAAAAGCCTCTTATTTGGAGGATCATTATTTATTCTAAACAGGATTCTTATTGAAAAACGTTGGAAAGCTTGCACAAAGCCAGCTGCCTAATTAAATTGCTATTCAGTCGCTCTCCCTGAAAATTAATTTATGGAATGAATAATCGTAACTTTTATTCTTCCACAGTATAAAAAACAAAAAAGGGGGAAAAAAAGAAAAAAATGTGGGGCGCTAGCAATTAAATAGAAGGTTCAAGGCAAGGTTCATTACATTAAGCAGGGGAATAAAGAGTGGTGGGGAAAAAATGGCTAGATGATTTTAATAAAGACAGATTCTTCTGGCCACACTTGTTAGCAGCGCAGAAGCATATTTTTTTTCCCCTGCTGGATGAAAAGCGCTTCGCTTGGCTTTTGTTAGCACACAGTTACAGCACATCTTCCCTTTCTGTTCTTTCTGGCTCTGAGGGTCCTTTTCATTACAGATTCAAGTGGTAATGTGGAGAATCGCGAAATAGCCGCAGAGAGGAACGCACCAAGGCCTCGTCATTAAAACATAGAGCTCGGCTGGATTTCGCTTTTAACGCAGCAGTGTCATCCACAACGACTCATATTTATGAATCAGAATAATGTGGTCTTTTTCTGTAGGATAGTAATAATATGTGGAATCTGCCACAGTTTGGAATAAGATCCTATATCAATACAATTCCAGTAGAGAAGTATGAAAAAAATGTGTAAGTCTAACTATGTTAAATTAAAGCCTTTAGAACGTACAGCTGATGAGGAATAACTAACACTTTACAGTGTAACAGACATATTGAGAATAAAAACGAGAGCATGTTACTTCTAGTCATTAGCGCTATTAATGTACATATATAACAATACATTAACTTTATATTGTACATTAACTTTATATTCTATTTACATTATTTTTTGCCCGTTAGTGTCAATAAATAATGTATTTACACAGTACCTATTTATTTATATATATATAATAAATATAATTTATATACATACATACATACATATATACATATACACACATATACATATATATATATACACATATACATACACACACACACACACAGTATTGTGATTCATCATTGTGATTGTATTCCGTTTCTTAAGCAAGCAAACACTGGAATGAAAAAAAAAACATCCACTTTCAAAACTGACGTTGCACCAGGGTACCATGCCAGCAAATGCAATATTCTGCATACCCTCACTGCGACATTTGCACATTTATGCCCAAGTAATTTTTATTTCCTTTGAGTTGAGTCGGGAGGTTTCTATTCCATCCTCCTTCCTCTGAAACATGCGGTTTCAATATAATTTTAAGGCACTAATAGGCTGACCTTGTAAAGGCCTTTGATCACCTGCGGAGCTACAAATGAGATGCAGATGTAGGCCACCTGTGCTGGTTATGCTGCTCCTCCTCTCCAGGAGTCAGCCCAGAGTCAATTAGACAGCTACTTAGAGCTTCTTTCATGCAAAAAACTGATGTGTGTTGGGATCATAACAGTCCTTCATACGCATGACAACAAATACGTGTCATTGTCCGAGATGTGTTTGCTTCTCAAATAAAGAAACTGGGACAAGAAAAAGAAAAAGACGCTTCTGTCAACATGATATAGGGGAGGGGGGGGGGTACTATCTGTAGTGCACATCATTAAAATGTCACAATGAAACTGGAAAATCTGTCAGCAGTCTGCCTTGTGCCTTGTTAGCAGTGTCAGCTCTCAGCACTGAGCATCATGAAAGCCCTGGAAAGAGGGGATGGGCAGAAGGAAAGACAAAGTGCAAAATGTAAGAGCGACAAAGAGAGAGAGAGAGAAAAAATGCTGCAGATCTAATTCAGATATAGAACAGTGGTCCTCAGACCTGGTACTGCAGTACCCTGTCCTCTAACACGGACACTTTAACACAGAAAAGGCTTGTCTTTTAAGTGATTAGTTATATCAGGTGGAGGTGGAAAATGTCTAAAAAATATACCAGTTAAGTGTTCTTCAGGACCATGGTTGGAAACTACTGCTCCTCAGGACTAAGCTCTGTAGCAGCATGATGCTCTAGCAGACAATGACAGCAAGGGAGTAGGGCCAGCAACTCAAAAAAATCTTTCTGACTTCTGTCTTCTAGACAAAGTCCAGAATGTGAATGGACAAGCCACAAGAGCCCCTGTTCTCCCTCCTGCATTCATCACTTTAATGTAGTCCATAAAAGCAGCAGTTCAGGTGAGTGTAAATAGTGCTCCCTGCGCTCACTGTGGTAGCGACCAGACCAAGTGACCAGAGCATCAAGCTGAAAAGCAGTGCTGTTGAACTACCCTCCTCTATACCAGTAGCCCACACTCTGCTTGGGAGCCATTAAGCGCGGCAGCGTTTACAGTAAACAGCCGCATACCTGCTAGAAGGAACTGGACATGCATCACCGCTAAAGCGCTCGGCTGATCTGTTTCAGGTGCAAGCAGTAACAGCAACAGCCGCTGTTACGCTTAAGCGGCTTTGTGCCGTTGGCTGATGCAACCCAGTCTGAATCAAAACATGGCCTTTATTATTAAACGTTCAACTGTAGGCTGGCACACAAAGAAATGGCAATATACTATAAAGGCATGAATGAGCACAGGAAAGTAGCACGTTCAGAAGAAATGCTGATACTGACCTCCACTGAATGACCTTCAGTTTTTAACAAAGTCACCACTGCTACAATACCACCACACACTACACTAGTAATTATATATCATAGAAAATGTCACCAGACTGGCCACAAATAAGAACTCTACTCTAAATGTAGAGTAAATGGCTGGATTTTCATCGCACATTAGTAACAATTTTGTACAGAAGAAGAACAACTGTTTATTTCATTCTGCCTTGTAAAGACTTCTGGTTTGTATCCTGCATTAAATGTGTGGTGGTGATAATGATTTTAAAAAGCTGTACCATGATGCACAGCAAACTGTGACAAAACCGAACCATGGAAAGGGTGAAGCATTCATCTCCTGTATTTATAAGCAAAGAAAATGCAATACCAGGGAAGTTTCAAAACATTGTAACGGGTGGTATTTGATCACAGAGTATGTGAACCAGGGGAGATCAAACTGCAGTGTGAGACTCTTTTGCACTGTATTTTAAGAGACGGAATAAGAAGGGCATACGAAAATGAGAGTAAAATACAACAGAAGACAAGCGAAAATTTTAGCAAGCGGGAGAAAGGGGGAGAGAGAGAGAAGGAAAGAACACCATGGACTAATTGCCAGTCCAATTAGACTCTGGTTTGATCACGTTTGATTCTCTATGCAGGCAGGGTAGCCGGAGTCTGGTGGCCATGCTGTGCAGCACAGGGAAACACTTTATAATTAAAAGCACTAAAACAGCTTTAAATGAGTTGCAGCCTAATGAAGGGCATGACTGTTACCCATTATGGCAAACCTACCGTTAGTACAAGTATATTCATGTTCGAAATGTAGGGGGGGGGGGGGGGGGGAGTGAGCTTTCTGTATGATAAAAGTCCACCATTCATAGGAGAGTAAAAATAATTTAAATCATTTTACCCATTAGTCCCTAGGGAGAGCACTACAGCATATACAATCTCATGTCCCCTGCCCCCCTCCTTCACCCAATTAACTATTTAACCAAGCATCTGTCACTAAATGGACTGAGCAATTTATTGGGGGTTCATTCCAACCACCTGGAGACCAAAAAAAAAAAAAAAACAAGCAGGAAAAAAGTACAAGAATAAAAACCTAATTAAAGCAATCTTTTGTCATTTTATCAATTTCCCACGATGACTAGATTAAAAACATTTTCAATAATTCAGGGAGAATCTTCTTTTAATCATTCCCCTGCCTGAATAAAAACACATTTTTCTAAGGATTCAAAAAAAAGAATCAAAGCAATTTTTAACCTACTTGAATATTTAACACTAACATTCTGGGGTGAACCAAATAAACTTTAACAGTAAACTTCATAAACTCCTGGGATGGCTGCCTAATTTAGGGCTTTTTTGCTGCAAATGGCAAATAAGCTGCTGTGCAAATAAATAGGAAAAGGGCACAATTAGGAGTGCAAGAGTACTCGCTCTGTTAATGAAGGGTCTCTAAACGGGTGAAACCACACAAACGATGGCAAGAAGAGCTAAAGTCGTCGTAACTGTAGGGAAACAACCTAAATCTCTTTTTAGAGAAAAGGCTGCTCTGGTTTCAAAACTCCCCAGTATGGTTCAGCCGAACAGCTCATGTTCAGTAATCAATATTAGTCGATCCCTGACTGAAAGAGATGCTGAAGGTCAGATCACATGCTGTTCTTCACAAGCTTCATCGAAACCAAGAAGCTTTCAGTAATTACCCAGTGAGGGACGTCAAGTGAAGCAAGCGGTTGACCGTCAGAGACTAATCAAAGGTAAAATATAATTAACCAGCCACAGTAATGAAAAGGTGGCGGTTCACTTCAGTGAAAGTGCTTGCAGGAGAGAAAAGATTCATAATTACCAGTTGATGTCTAAAGGGAATGAGAAAAGGGACAGCAAGAAGGCCTAGGTTTCTAGGTAAAGCGTACCTCCTATGGGAGGCATTTTGACTTAACATCTACCAAGTGGGACTCACATGCCCATGCAAGGTCATCATATATTCTTTAAAAAAAAAGACTGAGAGAAAGAAAAAAAAAAAAAGAGCACAACATTGTGTGTGTGTGTGTGTGTGTGTGTGTGTGTGTGTGTGTGTGTGTGTGTGTGTGTGTGTGTGTGTGTGAAAGAGAGAAAGAGAAGGTCAGTAATTGGTCAGATCTTGAAAGCGACCTGCTTTCAGTGCCTGAGCAGTCCAAGCTGTTATTGGTCCAGTGGTTGCCAGGCAACAGCTGAAGACGCTGTCCGTCCTGAGGCTCACTTTCTGCGCAGCAGCATGTTCTGTCCTCCCCTGCGCACATGCACACACCCACACACACACACACAAACACAGACACACGTACGCACACACTTGTTCTGTGTTCTCTTTTCCATTTGCAACTCTTAATTTCATTCACATGAACAGCTTAAAAAGATCCAGGACACTGGTGTTATTACTGTAGCATCATTTCTTCTGTTGTCCCGGTTCAACAGAACACACACACACACACACACACACACACACACACTGGCTGACTAATACCCAAACTCCACCAGTCAGCTTCATATTCAGACGTGATGGAATCTCCATTGCCATGGCAACAGCAGCCAGCAATGACTAAGATACATTTGACAATGGCACTTCATCTGTTTGCAGAGAGGGAAGGAAAATGTGTGTGTGTGCGAGAGAGAGAGGGAAGGCGAGACAGAGAGAGAGATGTTGAATTCTGGAAAATACTGGGTGTGGCTGGGCTAATGAGTGTGTAAAAACTCTGATTCTTCGAAGACAACTGTGAAGTCTCTTTACCTGTGTACCTAAGCATTGTCATTCAACTGGTGACTATGTACACAAAACACAAATAGCCCCGCCCACCTCAAAAACACATTTACATCTTGTACAAGTCCCTGGCTCTCTTTTTCTCTCTCTCTCAATCTCTGACTCTCTCTCTCACTCACTTGTTTACATACACACCCATTTACACACACTCACTCACACTTACGCATGCACATACACAGACACACACACACACACAGGTTTATGTACCGTATCATACATAAGTCATGATTTGAAAACTCTAGTTGGCCTTTACATTGTGTAAAATATTCATGTTAAATCCATGAATAAAAATGGTCCAAAAGTACCATAACATAATAATAATTTGATCCACAACCTGATTTTTTTTTTTGAGCCAGTAGTCTATAAACTTTGACAGGAGCAAATATCCTAAATTCTTCATCATGTAGGGTTGTGGGCAACAACCAAATCTTGAAGACTTTATCATGACACTATCATTCACTTTTCTGATTTGATAAGGTAATACAGACAGAAAAGCAATGTCACATTAAAAAAAACTGATGATTACACTGATCTATTTATATTCTGCACTGCACTAAATCAAATTAAACAATATGAAGTTGGCCAAATTTTATTATAAAATTTATTATAATTCATAGTACATTCATAGTGTATTCAATATTTGTAGTGTTCCCAGAAAAATATATCGGCATATCATGAAAATTTCATCACAACAACTATAAAATATGCCTTATTGCAGACCCCTAGCTTAAATACTAAATAACTTAAAAACAGCTACATATTTACATATATACATATATACATACCTAATGTGTCTGACAAGGAGTTGATGTGCGAGTTGATGTGTTGAAAGCAGAGAGAATTAAGCAAGCTTAAGGATCTGACTGACTCTAATAAGGACCAAATTGTGATTCATATTCAACCTCAGAGCATCTCCAGAACAGCAGATCTTGTAGAGTATGCCGTGCTTATTATTTACTAAAAGTGCTCCAAGAAAGGACATGGGCACTCAAGGCCAGTCCTTCTGGCTTGAGCCCACAGAAGAGCTACAGTAGCACATATTGCTGAAAAGGTTAATGATAGCATTGACAGAAAGGTGGCAGAGAGATTGCAGTTTCCTGCATATGAGGCAGAGTTGCTGCAGACTGGTCAGAGTGCTCTTACTGACCCTTATCCTCTGGTTCAGCATCAGAACTGAACCATGGAGCAATGGAAGAAGGTTGGCTGGTGAGATTAATCACATTTTCTTTCACATCATGTGGATGGCAACATCCACAAGTGTCCTTTATGTTACATTGTCATGTACCATCCACCTAAACATGCAGACCAAAAACAACCTTCTTGGCCATGGTATTTCTAATGTCATTGGCCTTTTTCTGCAAGATTATGTGCTCTACCACACTGCATAAATTGCTTAGTAATGGATTAGGGAACATGACAAAGAGTTCAAGGCGTTGACCTGGCTTCCAAATTCCCCAGAACTCCATCTGATCAAACATCTGTGGCATGTACTGGACAACCTAGTCCGATCCATGTAGGCTCTGCCTCAGTGTACGTGCATATGTGCACAAATGACCCTCTTGAGCCTTGCTATTTATACTTCAACAGACTGAATGCTATCTCTCTGCATTTACAAATCATTTTGTCCCCACCCAACATTCTGTTGCCCTTTTACTTCACAAACGTCACGTAAAACTGGAGCAGCTGAACATCTTTGAACACACACACACGCACACGCACACACTCACATACACACACACACAAACAAATGCCCGTGCAAGGCATCACTCACACTCACACTCTCATTTTGGATTACAGAGGCAGCTGTCACAACGCTTGCTGTGAATGCCACCGTCCAGGCTGAGTGTGATGCTGTAATTAACCTGGCTCACTGCTGTTTTGCTGCCCTTGACCTTAAAATACCAATATAACATAATTCAGAGGTCATTGGGGCAGGAAATCTGGTGCCCAATGGATGATGTACCTTTGGGCTGAAAATAAAAGGCACAGCTGTGGCCACGTCTCGCCTGCTGATGGAATGCTCTTTGCTTGGCTTTGTTACAGAACACTCTTTTGAGCTGAGAGTCTTAGTAGCACTGTAAGGTTAAAACAGCATTCTGATCAAAATATAGATCATCCAAGACATGTTTGGTGTTTCCTGGCTTCTTTCATATTAATTCTAGAGATATGAGGCTATTGTAGCTAGCAAGCAAAGGAAGCTCACCCTTCCCATCCCACTTCACTCATCACACACTAGAGGCTGTTTCCTATTACTGTTTTTAGCTATGCAACATTAGGCTTTAAAAAAATCAATACTAGTCACTACTGGTTTCCTGCATTGCTAGCCAAAGAGAATAAAACTGAATCAGCTTAGTTGTACAACTTCTAGATTGTGTTATCTAACATGCCAATTATTTTAGTGCATTATTAGGATGTTCCATTCAGAATAGACCTTGGAAATCTGCCAGTCTTCAGAGTTCAGATATTGTTAGCTGGGAGTGTTAAACTTGACAGGAGTAGCTAAACTCTACATGAGCACACTTTCTCACCCAATTAAAAAAACTTGCTTTTTGCCATTTGTGTGTGACAGGAATCGGCTACGCCTCCATCGTGATTGTTTCCCTGCTGAATATCTACTACATCGTGATTCTGGCGTGGGGCCTGTATTACCTGCTGCAGTGCTTTCAGAGGGAGCTGCCGTGGGCCCGCTGCAGGCACAGCTGGAACACAGAGAACTGTGTGGAGGACACCATCCGCAAGAACAAAACCCTCTGGCTCTCCGCTAACGCCACCAACTTCACCTCACCCGTCACAGAGTTCTGGGAGTGAGTAATCCACCAGTGTTCTAATGTGTACAAGATAAAAGGCTGTAATGTCTCCCATTGCAGTTTGGGTGTTATCCCTACACGTTTAGGAAAAGGAAAAGATGGCAAAAAAATTCTCTCTCATTATATATCACTTTCTTGCTCACGCTCTCTTTATTTTTCTCTCTCAATGTGGTATTATGTTCTGTCCCCCAGACGCAACGTCCTCAGTCTTTCGTCGGGGATTGATGAGGTCGGCGAGCTGAAGTGGGATCTTGCCCTCTGTCTGCTGGCCGTCTGGGTCATCTGCTTCTTCTGCATCTGGAAAGGGGTTAAATCCACTGGCAAAGTGAGACAGTGGGAGAGAGGGAGGGAGGGAGGAAAGTATGGTGGGATGACAGTGGGATAGAGGGGTAAAGGGGGGAAAAAGCACATGTGAGAGTCTGTGCATGTATGCTTTTTAATCAGAATGATATCTGCATGCAGGAAATAGGTAGAAAAAGTCTGCCTTTAAGTGCTTGTATAACTGAACAACATTCAGTCATTATGAGAACAATGGTTTATTTGATTCATTTTCTAGGCAGTGTTATTACATCAATGTTTCAAATTCACCCTCTCTCTCTCTCTCTCTCTCTCTCTCTCTCTCTCTCTCTGTCTCTGTCTCTGTCTCTGTCTCCAGGTGGTGTATTTTACTGCTACCTTTCCATTCCTCATGCTCATTATCTTGTTGGTGCGTGGGGTGACTCTGCCTGGTGCTGCCGAGGGCATCAAGTTCTACCTGTACCCTGACCTGAGCCGCCTGCAGGACCCCGAGGTGTGTGTGTATATGTGTGTGTGTGCTGTCATATTTAAGATTCAAGATTCAAGATTTGTCACATACACAGTTAAACAAGTACAATATGTAGTGAAAGGCCCTTAAAATGTCTGTAAATTAAACGAAAAAATAAAGGCTAAAACTAAGTAATGAAATATATAGAAAAAATGTAAATATATGTAAAAACAAGTGTAAACAAGATCTGAAGTGTGCAAATATATTAGAGCAGAGTATGTGCAGTAAAGTGATGTGTGCTAGTTTGCTGTTGATGTATATAAACATAACAGATGGCAGGGGGATACATAGAGTTAACGATGTTAGATACAGTTCTTTCAACCATGACTGTACACTGCTCTCTTAGGATTCTTAAATTTGCCTTTAACGAATTGTGCTTTGGTGCACAAAAAAAAATATAGGATAAGATAAACCTTCATAAGTCTCACAAGTGGGAAATTTGCATTGTCTCGGCAGAAAGTGGACACAAGCAAAGAGCATCAAAAATGAGAAACAGTGTCCTAAGCTCGCCCTGTCTCTCACCCTCTCACTTTCCAGGTGTGGATTGATGCAGGGACTCAAATCTTCTTTTCTTATGCTATTTGTCTTGGTGCAATGACTTCACTGGGGAGCTACAATAAGTACAAATATAACTGCTACAGGTAAATGTTTCTTCTTTATAGAATCTAAACACTTGAATATTAGATTTATGGTTGTTATTATAACATTATCATTGGATTCAGTGTCGCCTCATTATAATAATATTACAATAATGCAACACTAACTTGTTTGTTTGTGTAGGGACTGCTTGCTGCTTGGAGGCCTGAACAGTGGGACCAGCTTTGTGTCTGGCTTTGCCATCTTCTCTGTGCTGGGGTTTATGGCGCAGGAGCAGGGCGTGGCCATCGCTGATGTGGCTGAGTCAGGTATGATCAGGATCAAAGGGCAGCAACGTTATCTCAGAAAATAAGGCCATATTATGGTTAACTCAGGGTCATAGAATGAAACAATAGTACGAGTAGAGTGAGTCCTGAGCAGATCCTAAAGACTGCATTCAGGGTAGTCACGTGGAACCCCATACACATTTGAGAACTTTAAAAACATAAAAACATAAAACGTTTTGGTGATGGATTTCATCACAACCAAGGCCACAATAACAGACATGGACAAACTTTAGAAAATAAAATGTTCTTTCAGAGAAGAATCCCATTCAACCTAATGACAAATTGAAGGGCTCTCAAACTGCCTACAGGTTTCAGGATATATTTAGAAAAGTGTACAAAATGTATTTTAGTTATTATCATATATTCATACTGCCTACCCTCCACCACAGTTTGGTTATATCCCTGCTCAGACATGCTTGATTCTGTTCTGCAGAGAATTGAGGTGTAGTAGGTGGGAGGAATGGAAACAGACACTGCTTTAAACCTTTCTTTTGTAGGCCTTTAGAGTTGATAACTGTGTTAATTTGTTTGTAATGTCTCATTCAGGTCCTGGGCTAGCCTTCATTGCGTATCCAAAGGCAGTTACTATGATGCCACTGCCCACTTTTTGGGCTATACTCTTCTTCATCATGCTTCTGCTGCTGGGCCTAGACAGTCAGGTTGGTACCTAAAACAAACACACACACACACACACACACACACACACACACACTGTATTAAAAAGCTTATAATAAAATTATATTGATGTGCATACAAGACTTTCACCCAACCTTAACCTTAACCTCTTTAAAATGTGAACCTATGGTGAAAACAACCATTTATGTTTTCCTGTCATTATGAATGAAGTTGGTTCCTACAAAGAGGTTAGGACAAGGTCACATTCACCCATCCACACAAACACTTGTACCAATTAGTCAAAATAGTACATGAATGTGAATGGGCTCTAGCATGTGAGTGATGTGATAGAAAGTATATGCGAGTTATGACAGGCGATCATAACTCTGTTAGCATTGCATGCAGTCAGGATCTGAAATATTATCTATGCTGGGTTTAATCCTCTGTATAGGCAACAGACTGTTATATTTAGGACTGGCTTTAGTTAGGTATACTGCACATGACTTGCTGACAACTGGCAGGTTGGATTTCACTGCGATTTTGCAGTTTACACAGTTGAACATACAGACACACACAATCATACACACAAACACACACACATACACTCATTTACATACTCACAAAGGATGGAACAAGTAAGCCTCATATAACCATGTCAACATTATGTGGCTCTTGGAAACCTTTGCATCTTCGCAGTAGTATGTTTACAAGAAGAAGTAAAAACTATAATGGAAGCTAAAAAATTTCATTCTAAGCAATCAGTGAGTTTTTCTCTTTGTTCATTCACCATGAGATTTTCACACGGTGTAAAGGATTACTGACGGTTCTTCAAATGATCAAAAACCACGAATAACATGGAGGTTTTGTTTTAATAAAGTCATCAAAGTAACTACAAATTGCATATCTGTGTGCCTGTGTGTGTGTTCGCAGTTTGTAGAAGTGGAGGGTCAGATCACCTCACTGGTGGACCTGTACCCATCCCTCCTAAGGAAGGGATACCGGAGAGAGATTTTTATCGCTGTCATCTGTGTCATCAGTTACCTGGTGGGACTCACCATGGTCACCAAAGTAAGAAATGTTTTTGTGTGTTTGTTTGTGTCTGCATGCGAGTATCCATTTGTGTGATAAATGTGTCAAAAATGTCAAACTTTTCTTTCTTAGATTATATGTAAAATAAGATGAACTAGTCATTTGTCCAGAGTCATTATTTTCATGGCTGTATTGTAATGGATATTTTCCTTTCCAGTAAACAAGGTTAACCTACCCAATATACTCATCCTACAGCGCAGTATCCTACTTCTGCGACACAAAACAAAATTACAAAATTTGTTGCGCTGTTGGTTTAAAATCTAATGTTCAGCGCAGTGGGTGAGAAACATCAGCAGATTAGACAGAGCTCAGCTATAGCACATATTAAGCATCGCAGTGAACGTGTCAATGGACACTCTCGATGCAACCTCAAGCTTAAATTCATCTTAATCTCAAGTTCAGGATGGGTGAGCAAGGTGTAATGACACACACAAGTAGCTTACTCCAGGCGAAAAGGTATTCACAAATGAATGGGTATAATGGATGCATTATTTTAATAGGTGACATTTATTAGATAGGAATACAATGTAATAAAAATAGATTTAATGCCTCTTATTATTATCAAATTTCAAGCCACACTGGATTTGTCTGGCCTTCTTACTTTACATCAGTAAGGAGTGCTCAAAGACACTGAACAGTGCTGGAAGTGGTAGCTTGGATACCAACTAGCAGTGTACGTACCTTCATTAATGACTTTTAATGTAAATTTAATCAGAGCTTCATTTATGCTGACCCCTCCCTGATTGGCACCAGCTCCTATTGTAGTGAACCTCATTCACATATTAAATATGTTCATGTTGCAATCTGTAGAGATGCATTTCTGGATAATATTATGATTATTGTGATATTAAATGTGTAAAAGTTAACCAGCCTAGCATGTTTCGTCAGGTATGATCATGATTTATTTGTGATGCATTAGAACCTGTGTGTTTACTTAAACTGCGTCTCTTATGTGCTTTTTTGTTTTGTTCTGGGATCCTTCTTCCACTTTTCTTTGACCTGCAAGACCCATCATTACTCAGTGTTCAGAGACCTCTTCATTTAGCAATTAAGCCTTGGCCTTTAGAATCTCCCACTTAATGATTTAATGGTAGTGTAGCATTGAAGTGGTGCCATTGTAGAGTTAATCTGTTTCTTTCTCTCTCTCTCTATCGTTCTCTCTCTTCCAGGGTGGCATGTATGTGTTCCAGTTGTTTGATTACTATGCAGCTAGCGGTGTGTGCCTTCTCTGGGTTGCATTCTTTGAATGTGTTGCAGTAGCCTGGGTTTATGGTGAGTCTGCTCACACATCCACCACTCTACAATCTGTGTGAAATATCCAAACGTTTAAAGCACAGTTTGTCCTGCCTTTCTGTGTGTGTGGGAGATGTAATTGGGCCAAGTGTTAGTCATCTTGATAATGTAGTCAAAGCCACACACACACACACACACATACAAAGGTTGGCAGCGAATGTGAAAGTGACCTTCTCATAGACCCACATTACAGTGTATTCCTGGAACTGTAACTGTCAGTGTCGTGGTTAAAATCTCTGTTTGCTGCATAAACACCACTCATGAGGGCTTTCTCTGCCTCAGCACTTCCAGCCGTCCTTCTTCCTCCTTTCCATTATCACTACTACTTCTCCAGCTTAAAACTTTCCCTGCTACTTCTCCTCCTTACAACCATCCATTCTACTTCTCATCCTTAAAACTGTCCCTGCTACTTCTCCTCCTTAAAACTGTCCCTTCTACTTCTCCTCCTTACAACCATCCCTTCTACTTCTCCTCTTTAAAACTGTCCCTTCTACTTCTCCTCCTTACACCTATCCCTTCTCGTTCTCCTCCTTAAAACTGCCCCTCCTACT
>JBBPCY010000018.1:17717778-17735764 GCA_037974405.1 Brachyalestes nurse
TCACTGTTTCGGTCGCGTTAAAAAAATATTTCGGCCGAAACCGAAAATGCATTTTTTGCGATTTTCGGCTGAAAATTTTCGGTGGCCGAATTTTCGGTGCATCCCTAGAAAAAACATAACAAAAGGCAGGAAAATGTCACTACATTTCAATCAACAATTAAAACGAAACAATTTGCCTCTTGAAAATGATGACGTATTGTACTTAATAGGACCAAAGACAAAACTAACAGGTCAGTGGCATTAAGCATAGCATAGCATTTTAAACCAGAAACTCAACATTGTCTAAACATGTGGTTTAATGTGTTTCCTGTGAATGAGTTATTGATAAAAACTACTATGTGCTACAATTACTTTTTTGAGCAAGATTTGTCAGCATTTTGTAAAGGTATTCAAACCTAGTAACACATGAAGTGTCCACCTGTGTTAGTTTGCATGCACATTTGCACACAAGTCGGCAAATGATGAAAATACAAGAGACTTACCTGCAGAATGCGGTCATACGGTTGCAAACCTGCCTGGTCTGCAGGACCATCTGGACGGATCATGTTCACATAGACGCCCTTCTCCAGCAAACCATCAGAGACACTGAAGCCAAAATCCCTGCTGTCTGCATCCTTCTTCAGATAGATCTGAGAGAAAGAATCAGGAAAAAGTGCTTGACAAAAGGTTTTAAAGCCACCAGATCAGTAAAAATTCAATTTACACAAAACTCCTCTTATACCAGATGTAGTAATTTAGCCGAGACATGTTTGGTTAACATTTTTGCAACATGTTGAAGTTTGCTTCCTTAGTTATGCACTAGAGCTATGAAGCCAATCCACTACAACCCCCCGCCCCAACCAATGACTACTTCATCACACTTTCTCAAAACACTTGTGTTGTTTAGTAAACTCAAATAGAAATGTGTGGTAAATGTGCTTGGGCCCATTTTCCAGAGATTAAGCCTAGTTATGCACTATATATTTTCTTTTAATGTAAAAACCCCATTCATAATGATGTGTAGTACAGGAATAAGATTACACTCCATGTCTGGGAAACTACCCCTATGTCATACAGTTATTGATAAATGAACAAAACTCAAGACAAAATTCAGGCTTAAGGATGGCTGCTATTCATGTTTTAGTAATGAAGCTAGGCTTTGTTATAGATAACAGTGTCAGAAACCAGTTAAGTAAAGTAAAGCCAAGTAAAGAGGCCCCTTATAGTCACGCATGAACACGAACACAAAATGTGAAATTCTTTCTCTGCATTTAACCCATTGACCAAGTGTGCTGCAATCTACGAGGGGTGCCTGGGGAGCAGCGTGTGGGGACGGTACCTTGCTCAAGGGTACCTAAGTGATGAAAGTAGCAGTTGGTATTCGAACCCACAACCTTCTGATTGTAGGAGCAACTCCCTAACCACTAGGCCACCAGCTGACTAATTGAGATGAGTTTATTTCAGAATATTAAACAACTCCCCATAGTTTGAGGCAGGTGTGTGATGATTTAAGCTTGCAGTTTGTATACTGGGGGTCCTAGGGTTACAACAGTTTCGATACACAACGTTCCGTGTGTACAACGCTCACTCCCACTCGGCTTGCACTGTTAGCCTCGTGCTTACAGACTATGTTGGTGATCTAGTTTGGTTGCGTGCGCCGATAGAATACATAATGAGATAAGATAAGATAAACCTTTATTAGTCCTACAAGTGGGAAATTTGTTTTGCCACAGAAGAAAGTGGACAGTACAAAGTTAAAAATTAAGAAACAACAGAATAAAGTAGAATAAAATAGAATAACAATAGAATACTATACTAACAGTGCAGTATAAAATGTACACTATACAATCTGGAGATATAGAATATGGATATCTGTGTAGTAAAATATTTACATAAATATATTTTTAGACTATATGTAAATAAAGTTGACTATGTGATATGCCCGTACACAATGAGTATGAGTAAGTGATATAATAATAACGAATATAATCATAACGTATTAATGGGGGAGTTTTCCTTTTCCTTTTTCTGTGGCTTAGTTGTGTTTTTATGATTTTACTATCGGTAAGTGACTTAGGATAGGGTGTGTTTCAACTAACACCAAAATTCGGGTTACATCACTGTCAAAGGAACGGATCTGTGTCGTAACTCGAGGACCCCCTGTAATGGTAACTGATGAACATAAGATTCCCCTACCTGGCTGCTACATTTGCTAACCCTCAAAGCTGTAGTACAAACCTAAAGAAAGTATTAGCTATCAACTGCTTTTGGGGCAAGGGGAAATTTGTGTAGATCACGTTTTTGCCCAAACTATCCTTTTGCTAGGTAACTTGGCAGTGTTTGTATACCTTATGCAGTTCTAAGGGCATGGCGGGGCCTGACTCTTTCAGCTCTGTTACAGCACCGCTCTCACAGGCCTGTTTAGACCCCAGAGGTTTAAGCTCGCCATCATTACACACTTCACTTTCTTCCCCCAAACTCAGTGTGCTGCCAGACATCATGGTGGCCTGCAAGTTACATACAATGAAAATAAAAACACCCTCACTGAAACCCTTCATTCACAAACTCAATTACAACAATCACACACATTTTTTAATTAAAATGTATTATTTATCTTTAGACTGCTAGACCTACGCTACCATTTTAAAGTTTGGAATCACCGTTTTTATGGTATAAGCCAATTTTATTGTAGACACATTTATAAAATCATCCCAATATGATGCTAACATGGTGTGGGTATCAAACAATTAAAAGGAAGCTAAAAGGTTTATAAAAAGATATTTTCGATGATAAGTGGAGGTGTGGATGATTTCATAAAATCTAGGAAAGCAACAAAGCATCAACGATAAACTTACAATAAAATTAAAATCCAGAATTCACCTATATCTGAAAAGAGGGTTGACCAAATTTCACTGATCAAATTGATTTTCACAGTAAAACACAAATGATATTTAAATAGATAATTACAGTTTATTTAACATTTGACATTTTTTATCAAGTCATAGCTGAGTGACATTCCCAAAGTATTTGATTGTAAATAAATGGTTTGTATTGAAGTCGTCATATAAGCTTTTATTACGGAGCTATTATTAAGGTGATTCCAAGCTTTTGAATAGTAGGCTATATCGGTATAACATTCATAACCAAGTTTTCTTTACCTCCAGCTCTCGGAGAATTTCTGATTGGCCACATGTCTCCAGGTCCTGCAGGGCTTGCGACCAATAGCTTTCCTGATTTACAGTGTCGCCACGGCAACGTGAGGGACTAACAGATCTGTGTCAATGCAAAGCATCCTGAGTAATGTGTGTCCGGGTGCACTCTGGGAGATGGAGTTCTCTCTCTCTCTTTCTAGCTTTATATGCCCACGTGTAGAACCCACTGTACTATCTCCACCACAGCCATGAGGAAAACATAAGCTATTTAAAAAGCAGCAAAAGGACACACATACGCACACACACACACACACACACGTGGCTGAAGATGCCATGGCCTGTTTTGAGACGCGGCGAAAGTGGTAGGAAAAAGAAGCGATAGAAAAAAGATGACCCCGGGAACCCATGGGTGATTAGTAAGGCAGATGAGAGACAGAAAACCTGAGAAGGAGAAAAACAGAAGAACTGATAGAAAAGAGACAGACATTGTTTTTTTCTGTGCCACACATATTCAATATGCAATCTGGCACAGAAACTAATCTTCGAAACAGGCCTACGTGCAGGTGAAGGATTTCAAATACTTCTCTGGGTAACATTTGTGTACATTACTCTTTTGGTTCATACCTGAAATAGCAATGTCATAAAGATACTGAACTGTTAACTGTATTCCAGGTAATGTGAATTGACAGACATGTAAACCAGAGAGGCATTTCCTCAAGTTAGGTCAAGGTGTGCTTTGTTCTCTTAAGTTCAACTTTCGGAGAGTATATGTGGTCCTACACTTTTACTATATACATATTATGTCTCACTCTTAATAATACACGTTTAATACGCCAATACATTTTGGCTTTCTGCTATAAACGAAAATGCAAACCTTGCTTCCAGCATCTACCATATGGGAATAATTGAGCCAAAAGTAGAGGAAGCCCTGGAGGGCAGTACTCTTATGCAGGCCTTATTACTAAATTCCAATGAATTTCTGAGCTTTTTTGCCTTGATGGTTCACTTTCCTGTTTGTTAATGTGAACAAATTTGTGTCACATCCCAAAAACATTGTAACTGAACAATAAGGCTTGTAACACGAATGTAGACAAAGTGCCTTTAAAAAGATCAGATTTTGTTGTCCACACAGCTCTGAAAAGATTAGATCTATATCACAGTAATGTAAATGTAGCTTAGGGTGTTTCATTTTTCCAAAGATGTGATTTTCATATGACTTTGCTTACGCCCTAAGTCTCAGTGATGTAAAAGATATATATGCCAAATTTCAAGAAGATTGGATAATATTTAGGGGTTGCACACATCGATCACTTTTATTTCAAACTAGTGAAGTTTCTAAAATTGAATATATTGAATATTGGGCTTCTCATGTATTTCTTTCATCTGTTGCAAGTAACTGAACTTTAAAATGACAACCAAAAGAGGAATTTGGCTGCTAGAAAAGGTGTCTAGTGCTGAGTCATCAAGCGAACAAAAGAAAGGATTGCATCGTTCAAAGTTGATTAAAATAACACGTTTTGCCTATCATACTACCTATTAATCTTAGTGTCCAGTTTTAATATTATTTTAAGTTTGTGATTTCTAGTTTTCCCAATAAAAGTAATTAACATTGAAAAATCGTATTTTTTGCCTTAGAAAATGAAACACCCTAATGTAGCTATGAATGTAGGCTTACAAATGAGCTTTGCAACCTAAATACATCAAAATTAATAGATAAAATGGATAAAGTACTTATTCATAGGCTAAAATGTTTTGCCTAGAAATAAAAGTCTCCACATTGAACCCGAGAGAAGGAGACACAGCCGTGAACTGTAAATGGGTGTTAGTAATTAAGAATGCACACAGCAAATACTAGCCATTTTACACACACGGTAGAGAAGTTTTAGAAATATTTTTCTGAAATGAATATATACTATATATACACATCTCTGAACAATCGCAGTGCATATCATGAGAAAGACACGTAAAATACATTAGTAACCAATAAAAAAGGTGTACAGGTGAAAAATGTCTTACCCACAGTACTTCCAGTCTTCCTCTCCTAATCTCCCATCATACATTGCAGTATGGTGGGCATGTCTCCTGGAGGTCAAGGGGCTTCTATGATTGGTTCGTCTCCAGTCGTCAGGGTTGACGGTCAATTCAGATGTCCTATGTATGTACGACCCTTGAAATACAAATGAAGCAAAGTACCTATCATAAGTAACACACAGTTTTCACCTGACCCACATTTATCTAATCAGTCAAGTGCCCAAGGTTATCCTCAAGTTCGCTAGTAATACTGTGTTCAGTTATGTGACACACATACAGTCACACCATTCCAAAACCACATAAGTGAGTCTATCTGAAGTGACTTAACAATGTGATGTGGTTTGAGGCAAGTTTTGCATAGTGCTAGATCTATACCTAAGTTTCAGTTACTATTAGCTTTGCTTTGAGCAGCTACATCTTTGAGGGGATTTGATGTTTTACTGAACTATTACTTGAAACACACATATTTTGTACTGCTGTTATACATTTACAGACATATGTTTTTTTCCTATTTGTTTATTCATGACGGGCCACTGAGCAATGTCTTTAAAAAATAGCAAGGTAAGATAAATATGTCTACAAGAAAAAAATGTTAAAACTGTTTTAGGTAAAAAGCTTGAATTCACCAGCAGGCTCACTGGCAGATTAATTTTAGACGAGCCTTTTTCGTTCTATTACCCCGAGCTGGCCACAAATTTAGCTTTAAAATGCTGTCTTTGACCTTAATTAGCCTACTCATTAATAATCATTCCTGGCCCTCCTCACCTTGGTTGCCATAGCAGGCATCGAGAGCGGCACTATCCCATGAGTCCATGGCGGAGTCCAGGCTAGGGGGCGTGGTCAAGCGGCGGAGCTCTGAGTACTTACAGCGCCGGAGAGAATCTGAGCAGTCATCTTCAGTTTCACTCAGACAAGATCCTGCCTTCAGAGGACTGCCTGTGTCGGAGTCTAAAGCTGAGGGGGAAGAGAAAGAGGAAATTATAAGGAGGGTAGAGAGAAGGATAAAGTGAGGAAAGAGAGAGAGAGAGAGAAAAGGAGGACAGAGAAGAACAGAGAGGTAGGGACAGAGGAAGAGGGACAGATGTAGGTAATGAGCACCTGAATCCACACACACACACAGACACACACATCCATGCACACACACATTACAGTTCAGACTGATTGTGTAAAACCTGCCACATTGAGTGTGTTTTAGACTTACGTTCTGCTCGCTTTTTGATCTTTAAAGTGACCGTGTCTCCGGCAGTCTGCAGCAGGTGAATGGCCTCACTGAGCGGCTTTCCCTTTAGACTCACATTATTAATGGCCAGCACACGGTCCCCAATGTGAAGAGCCCCAGTCCTACACGCACACACAGTATACACACACAACACACACACACACAGAGAAGGGTATGCAAATTTTAACATGTTTTTCGTGTGTTTTCAATAAAGATACAATAAAAGCACTTTGACAGTCCTCACAGTTTCCAGTCCTCACAGAGGTGTATGAGAATACACACACACACACACACACACACACAATGAAACAAATGCACATACATTTAAACAGACACATTCATTGCGACTTAAGCTCAACAAAAACAGTAAGTAGCAGCAGGACAAAGCTGGAAAAATCCAGCATGTGTGTGTCTGTGTGTGTGAGAGAGAGAGAGAGAGAGAGAGAGAGATAGGGTATGGCTTTCTGTGCAGGTAGGAACTTCATGCAGGGGGAACTCTAAAAGACTTAGAGGGATCATGATGTACCAGTGTGAAGCTGAAATGTTACATATGATTATAATTGACGAATATTTAAAAGTATGTAACAGTAACAGGTTATTTCCCAAAGAAAAAAAGTGTCTACTGTTTTATTGCACTACAGTGTACCTCTTTCCATGTTTGCGTATTCTGTGTATTTTTTTAAAACAATTATGGATTGTACCAGAATGATCAAATCAAGTTACAGTGAAATAGGAGATTTTAAGATGCACTAAAATTATCAGCTAACTCAGCTAAAACCTTCTTACATCAGGGCTCACCAATCTTATCCACAAAGGGCCGAGGTGGCTAAAGATATTCGTTCTAATCAAGCAGAAGCACACCAAATTCTACTTGTTTAATCAAACGGTGAGTTATAACAGCTAGTGAGTTATGAGGCCCTGCTTAGTTGGAACGAAAACCTGGAGCCACACTGGCAAATTGTGGATAAGACTGGTGACCCTTGTTGCACATCTTCAGGATGGTGCCACTCCATTTCTGTGCTGTTGTTCAGTTAACTACTAATATTTCTCAGACTGTCCACAAGATGTCAGGAGTGAGCAGACAGTGGGTTTGTGTTTCAGATGGCACACTGCTCCACCAGTGGGAAAAGTGGGAGCTTTCATTCAGAGGCATATGGGAGGAATATAAATAGTAGACAACAGCAGTTCCACTGAGCAGTTGCCCTCAGGCACGTGCTGTGTGTGTATGTATGTATGTGTTTGTGTGTGTGTGTGTGTGTATGTGTGTGTGTACCTGTGTGCAAGACCGTTGCGAGTCAGGCTGGAAATGAGTATGGGGTTAAAAGGTTCCTCAGTGCCAGAGATTGTGATTCCCAGAGGACCTCCATGTCTCTTCAGCTCCACAGTGAAAATCACAGAGCCCGACGACTCCAGCTCATCTAAAGAACACACACACACATACATACACACACACATACACACACACACACACACACACACACACACACACACACTTAGCAGATGCTCTTATCCACCAGATTTAGCCAAATGGAATACAAATGAAGGGAAGCCAGAAGGATACAGAGAATCTGTAAATGTCCATCATAGCTTGATTCAATGAAAGATCACACACCCACACATACATTTGTTCATTTATAAGAGTAACCTGCGCACTGTTTCCTAGGAAAACAAACCTGGTGAAGGGGAATTCCACCAATTGTACCGTGTTTACATCATAATTTAATAATTAATATGTAAAATCAAGTCATTTGATATGAAAAGCTTAATTCTAGATAAATTATTGAGGACCAGACATCTGACTGCCTCCAAATAATTACATGGAATGGCTACGACTGAATTCACGTGATACATTGTTTCTTTATATTTTTTACAAGAACATATTTTTTAAAAATCCACTCAAGGTGAAGAGGTACATAGAGGTTGCTATAAAGAGATATAGTCCTTTTTCAGGTTTACCTCTATTCACTATTATCTATATAACACCAAGAAATGTGAGGGTTCATTTGGATATTAAATAAAATGACTTAATTTTTGTTGTAGTTATTATCATCACAACTATAAAACTATGGGTGGTTTTCACTACAATTAATCATTTCACCTTGGTGCAAGAGAGCCCAGTCTGTACTGGCCCCATAAATATAGATTCTGAAACAACTGTACATCAACAACACACCCTGATGTCCTCTTTCTTATTCTTAAAGCAATAATTTATCTAACTATGAATTTTATCAAAATTACAGCAAGTGTTCTTGGGAATCTATGCAACGCATGAAAGTAGGCTATTTGTGACAATTATAGTAATTCACGGAGGCTGCCTAAAGTAAAAAATTACTTTAATGTCAGATGATGGCATGGCTTGAGAGCATCATCCTCAGAGCATAACAGCAGTGAGAAAACTAGTAAATTACATTTTTGTATGGGGAAATGAGAGCAACACACACCTAAATTGTCCTCATCTTTCTGAATGCGCAGCCTAACCATGTCCTCGGCCTGCTGGAGCACAGCCATCGCCTCTTCCATTCCACAGTGCTCCAGCTTCACATTATCTATAGCCAGCAACCGGTCACCCGGCTCCAATGTACCTGTTCTACACATACACAAAGATAAAGATAAAGATTTATATTTCACTCAAAATGCAAAAAACATTTTCATATTACTGTTTGTCATTTGACAGCTACTATGTTTGATTTTATGTGGTACATTTACCTGTGTGCTATACTGCCTCTCCTAATCTCAGAGATGATCAGGGGCTTGCCTGGCTTCTTGCTTGCTGTTGTGAAACAGGAGAACAACCAATTATTACAGCAGTACATGTAATTTGATCTGATAAAGCTTGATCTGATTAACCAGCTTGCTTGCTGGTAAACCTACTAATGCTTTCTGTTATGGAACTGGTCAAAATTCAGTAAACGTGAACAAAATTTAAAATATAATAATAATAAAAAAAAACTGCCATAATTTTATATAGTTCGGAAAAATCAAAATGGTCCACCATTACATTAAATAAAATATTGTTACATTAAGGAACATTTTACTGCAAAATTGCTCTTTGTTCTGATAATGGCAAAGTAATCCTGTGGATCGTAAAGCAACAGTGCCACCTTTTGGACATTACAATACTCACCACTGATGGTAATGCCCAGCTCCACCCCACGCTTCTTTGGCAGCTTCACTTGAAATGTACCACTGCTCGGGATTACTGATTCTGATAGAGAATAAAAATAAAGCAGAATAGTGAATGTAGAGCTTTACAATACAGTACTTGAATCACGATTCACACAGTTTATTCCACATGATTTCATAGATGATTACATGGTACATGGTAAAACGTCTATGTATAACAGCAGAAAAAGAGAAACCAACTGCTCAATCTGTGCTCTGACCTACAAATCAACTGTCAGCGAGTCCATAAAGTGCCTTATGTAAGGACATATGTAAGGATATTTAAGGCAGTGCAGCTATTTTGGCAAATTTTCAACACCCAGATGGTGTTAAGATTTGGGCGGCATAATACATAATTGTCATTAACAATCAATAGGTCTATGTCTTGACATTAGGCTAACTTAGAAAGTAGGTTTAAACTTTAGTCACTTAACTGCACATTTTGGGTCACTGAACATATAATTTTAACAACATTAATAATAATAATGAGTTTATTTATTACCAACTGTCTACACAAGCAGAAGTGGTCAGCACACTTCTATCATGGTGTTAAAGTTTTTCTTGCAGTCCAGCTGGAGTGCGCAGAACTGACAGTTACAGAATCGAGTAACAGATTAAGATCTTGATTTTAATACAATTTTATGTGAATGTCAATGTACAAAACTATTAACTATGTTTAGCACAGTAACACGGTTGAGTTGATAAGCAATCTCAAATAGGCTTGCTTTGGTGATCTCTGACACTGTATAATAATAATATCTGTGAAAATGGACAAAGGAAGGCTTACATCACAAAGCAAAACAGCAGTAGCAACTATCATGAGACCTAAAATGTATCTGTACATTTGTCTATTTGTAGACAACTAAAGAAAAAATGTAAAAGAATCCTACAAAAAGATAACTGAAGTATAACTACCTACCTGCAACATCAAACTCAACTTCTAGTGTGACCTTATTGGCCAGAGCTGCATCTCGGAGAAGCTGATTGGCCTCTTCCAGTGTTCCATCTTCAGTAGGAATTCCATTTATGGAAAGAATTCTGTCTCCAACCTGCAGCACTCCACACCTACAAAATACCTCTCATAAGTGAAAACCAACAGCAGGTACATCTACATCATTTTTAGGCTGGCAAATCGTTCTTAATACAGTGACACTGACATGGTAGAGGTTGGGTAGTGTGTGCTGCACTAGTGTTGCTGAGGTTTTTACACACATCACTGTAACTACTAGGTGGTCTTAAGGTGGTCCTGTTGTCATAAATTGATTGTGCTTCAACTTATTCAAGGTTCAAACTTATGAGCTACAGTCTCTAACTGTCTCTAAAAGCTAGATGTTGACAAAGTGGCCAGTATTTGGCCTTATCCTCTCAAACTGGACACAGCAGTGGAGTGACTACCATAGATGCAAACACCTTTTAATAGGACTAAGATAAGAAATTGGTCAAAAACAGTAAGATTTTAGCCTAAAGCATTTTTCAAAAAAATCAATTTATGGCAGATAAATACATGCAAGTCATTCTAAGGCAAAATATTACCCAAAGGAAATGCCTTTATTGAGAAACCACCATTTAACCTTATCAACATATAAAACCCAAAAGACGTGTAGGTTAACTCGTGGTTTTTGATAGTAAATAAAATATTTAAAAAAATGAAATAAAATAAACTGCAATGTACATATTGTGACCCCTGTTTCCTATCACCATATATAAAGAAATGCGTTTTTTATGTATTTATCATTCTGCCATACATATGAAAATGCATGGAATTGTAGCATCTGATTGAGCTTTTGAGTCATTATGGCTTCTAGCCAGACCAAACCTCACACAGGGGTCTAATCAACCTCACTGCCCACTGACACACAACACAGTGCATGTGCACGCATCTGACCATGTGATTCGTGTGTGTGTGAGCCATGGCACATGTGTCCATTTGTCCAATCACAAGCATTTACTAATGAGTGTTGACAGGAGCACAAGACACTATACATCCCTCTTCATCGCCGCATGCAAACACAAAGCCTGTTTACTATGTAACAAAATGTGCACTGGAACAAATGCACAAATTTGTTCACTGGATGTATGTATTGCGTATTCCTTACAGCTCATAATAAAGTCTACATCTGAAATGTAAACATGGACAGACAGTAAAAAAAACAAACAAGCAAAAAAAATCCATATTTTCATAGATATTCTAGCAGTACTTTATAACCTAGCAGTACTTCATTCAGCATCATTAATGAAGTACCCCTGCCTGCACATTTTTTTTGTATTCACTACTCTAATACAATCTTTATCGCCCCAGTCTAAAGGATGTCAGATGGTCCCAGTATGTGTAAAACAAGCTATTTAAAACTAAAATAATCTGCTATCATCCCCTTTTCCTGGAAGAATGCAGGGAACTATGCCAAACAAAAACACCTCCTGTCAAGTAAGGAAGGGCTTATAAATGAGATATTAAGGTGTGTCATCAGGGAAAACGCCAACATGTCATCATTTTTCGTTCATTAAATGTCAACACAACACTGGAATTTTTTTAAGGTTAAGGTTTTCTTATGAAATTGTTGGGTTGCTAAGCAATGACAGCACCACAGGGACAAGCAAGGATCCATGACCAGTTTTCGGAGTCACTATGTTATTCCAGGCACATGTCTGTGTAAGCATAAATGTGTGTGTGTGTGTGTGTGTGTATGTATATGTGCGTTTGTGTGTGTGTCTCACCTTTCTGCAGGTGTGTCTGGCTCTATGAAGCGTATACAGGCAGGGGCAGACAGTGGCTCTGTAGCGAACACACCCCCCTGCAGCTGCAGGCCAAACCCAGTGAGCGGATCTCCCCTCAACACCACCTCACTGACCTCTATATGAACCACCTGACCGCCAACTCCCACCGTGCTGGAGGACAAAGACACTGCAGAAAAGACAGGTGGAATGGAAGAACACTAAATATTTTTGTTAGCGAAATGCTTCAAAGGCATTTTAAATACTTAATTTAGATTAATTCAGGGGTGAACAACTCTGGTCTTTTTGTCCAGAACAGTTTGGCAACAGAGCAGGAAACAATGCTTGACACTCATCCAAAAGGATTATCGCTGCCCTGAATTACATAAATGACCTACTAAGGTCACTTTTACATTGAAACATATAATACACATATACCAATAAGAAATGTATTTTTATAGTTTTAGTTCAGCTTTACATCTCTTCATCAACGGTAGAATAATGGTATAGAACCAGTTGTACGGGTAGTAGTTAAATTAAACAGTTGAAAGGGAATTCATTACAATCATTTGGAGTGTCAAGTATTTTAGATGCCCTAGCAGCTACCTTGCCTTCAGCTATTAGCCTGTCTTCGTCAGACAAGACATTTCTGTCATGCGTAATTTATTTTCTACGTTGTTATGATGAAGACAGTTACCACAATTATAAAACTGCAGTAAAATATTTGGCCTCCTTGCAGTACTGCTAAGTTTATGGCATCGTTCTGCATATGTCAACTAGTCTAGAAAAAAAGAACTCTTTTAAAACAGCTTCAAAATACACCTAAAGGAAGTGTATTTTTTTTATTTCCTCCCACCTTCAATATTAATCATCTGAAAAGGTATTTTTTAGTCTTCAGCCTGAAGTTACTTTCTCTTCAGCCCAAATTTACGATAAATTACAAAGTGCAGTTAAATTATCTGAACTACCCAGACTAGTCTATAATAAGGACTTTTTAAAGAAACTACTGCAGCACCACTGTGTGATAAGAGTCGACATGTTTACCTTTACAGGTGCAAACACTCTGTCAATACTGTAACTTCTACTGCCAATAAAGCCACTGTGAGTTTTGAAAAAATCCTCTCCTACGTGAGCTCTTGTGGTCCTTCCTCCTGTGCCTCCTCTTGGTGGTGGCAGAACTGTGGGGGCTGGAGGGGTAGGGGGGCAGAGTGCTGCAGGGATACGTGGCCGGATACGCAGAGCTGCTGTTATAACTGTGGAAACCTGACGTCTGGGACGAGCTGCCTGACGTTGCTGCTGCTGAATGAACAGAAATCACACGCATGCACACACATGTGCACTTATTTAATAAAGCCACAATAAATGCTGACATGGTTTACAGGCACGCACGCACACACACACACACACACACACACACAGCTGCATATGCCTGCAAACACCCCCCCCACACACACACACACATCTGCATATGCACTACCTGCACACATACACACACCCTTCACATTTGCATATGCACGCACACACACCACATATCTGCATATGCTAGCACGCACACAACAACATCCACACACATGGCTTACTCACATCTGCATATGCATGCTCACACATCTGCACTCACACATACACACAAAACTGAATGCACACACCAATACACTCACATCTGCAGTGAGAGTGTGTAGGGGTGGTGTTGCTCCAGGCTGAGGGAGTTTTGCTGTGGGGGGGTGGAGGCGGGGCACTGAGGTAGTTCACACTGGAGTCCCACTGACGCTGAGTACTCCTCTGGACACGCACTGCAGCCACACACACACACACATATAAACGCGTCTGCAGGCCAGCATGCACACAGGACTGTACAGTAAGTGAAAGCCCTACAGACAGCAAGACACATAAACAAGCCACACTAGAGAGCTGATCTAAAGTGGACAATGTGGAGCTCACAGTTGCTAAAGACCCTCAGGAAGAACTTTCTTGAGGATTTTCCACACTGACATTAACACAACTGAGTGGCTACAGGGGAGCAGCTAACAGGCACATGTTCTGCACACAACACAGTATCTCTCTCTCTCTCTCGCTCTTACATTTATTCGCCAGCTTGCATAAAGCTAGGAGTAGAGGGGGGAAAGGCATTTTAAAAAACGTCTCTGACCGCTCCAACGACGAGGAAGGGGAAAGAGGGAGATTAGCAGTGGGAGGGGCGGAGGGGAGAGAGAGAGAGAGCGAGAGAGGAAGACCAATGAAGCCTAATTAAACGAGAGCCTGTTCCTCCTCTTAAACGGCCACGCCCACCCTGAAGGACCTATTAGGCAGATGACACTGTTTTTGTTTGTTGTTATCGTTTACTGGATGATTTTTAAACATTTTTTGCCCACAGCATAAAGCAAATCTGGTTGTAGCAATGCAAGTATTTGTCCAAGGCAGCATCCCCTCAGGTTTGTTCCCTCAATTTAATCCAAATATGAAAATAAATATGAAATGAAATAAATAAAAAATCTTGTGTGATGTTCAATGTAGGAAGTCTGTGATTATATGTGCACTTTTGTTATAGAACAACTTATGTTGTGTAAAATGACTCCTGAAGTTTTCAAAATACTGTTGTGGTCCCCAACTATCTTTTTAGACCTATGCTTCATTTGGTGCAATTTAGTGACTTAAAAACACTTCATTTTTTTTTTTACCTCAAAACCCCTTCAAAATCTTAGTGTAAACGCTCAACACTTAATTCGGTCCACAGCTTTCATGCACAAATGCTAATTTCATACAGAACATTATTTGTGATTTGCACATTATTATATTTTACATTAGGCACACTTGAAATGATATTTATTCTGGGTGTGGTGAACCTTGTGTGGATTTGATTGCATTTGTTCACATTATATTTTACATTAGACACACTTGAAATGATATTTATTCTGGATGTGGTAAACATCATTGTGAGGATTTGATTACATTTGTTCACAAGAGCATTAGTGTTCAGATACTGATGTTGGAGGAGTAGTTTTGGAGCCCAAATGACACTAATGACCAACACCACCCAGCGCAACTTAAACCAAAGGTACTGAAAGGTCCTCCATCATTTTAGAGCAGTGTTACCTGCACACAAATGTCTCACATTTAAGTGCTTTATCTGCTCCCAACAGACCCACTTCAGCTCAGTGAGGGCTGGTTAATGAGCTGATTATTTGAGTCAGGTGTGCAGCATGTTGGGTCTCCAGGACCAAGGTTGGGAAACAAAGCTCTAAGGGAAGCAGCTTCACAGCCCAATGTTGGGGGCTTTATGTCCTCATGGTATTTTGCATATGGTGACTATAGGCCAGGGGTTCCCAAATCCAGTCTTTGAGACACCTGATTTAACCATGAACTAATTAACAAGCTCCTTGTAGGCTGATCCACGTGTGCAAAGCACATGAAAGTATGCAGAGCATGGGGTGACCGTGACTGGGGTTAAGCACCCCTGCCTTAGTTATAAGAAGAGCTGTCTGGATACTTTTGGACATATAAATACCTGTGACATACACAACCTGTTTACAAGGTCTTTGATCTTTTCTAAGCTGGACAATATTCCTATGGCAGCACGAATATTTTAGCAAAAGGTCACATTCAGATTCACACTGTGATCAGATAATATTAATTCTAATCTGAGTGATTTGCCCTGCTGTCTAAACCCTGCTGCTGCTGCTGTCACAGCTGGATCTGAGTCACAACATTTTCAAAGCCATGTGCTATCACTCTATCACTCCCTCTCATGCTTTCATATTTTCCTTTATCCTTATTTGGCACTCTCTCTGTCTCTGTCTCTCCCTCATTCCCTTTTCCCTTATCCTCTATTATGTTTTTGCTTCTTTGTCCTTTTTCCTTATCCTCTCATCTTTATCCTTGTCTTTCTTCTCCCCCTTGTTATTTAACAATGTCGCTTTTGTCTTTTTTGTATCCTTTGATTTGTCTTTCTATTTTTCTTTCACTTTCTTCTGTCATGGTCTCATTTTTTTCATTTTCATTCATCTCATTCTTTTGCTTACCTTTTTTTATCCTTCCTCTTCCCATTACGTCCTTTCTTTACTTCTGTATCTGTTTCTTTTTCCCTATATTTTACTGCTTTCTTTATCCTCATCCTGCCCTAAACATCTCAATCACCTGTCATATCCATGGACAGGTTTCCTTTCAGAGGAATCCATCTCTCTGTCTTCTGTTTCCTCGTTTTTCAGTGCTGGTGGTAAACAGTGTCAAAATATTCTTATGTCTGGTTTTCAACTTAGCTGAGATGTGTCACGCACTCTGAAGGAATGTCACTCTGAACATTACAGATTACCCACGCTGGGATGTTGTGCCAAACACACAGCGCAGGGTTGGGGGGAAAAGAGGAAAAGGAGCAATGAAGAGTGTGTGAAGCTGTTTTCATGTTGTTTGTGTGTTGCTGGAAAACAACTTTAATGCAGCTCATCTGTCATTTTGTGGCTAACGTGCTAAAGCAGCACCCGCAGACTCACTTAAAAAGTGTTCTGTGCGCATGCCAGAGTGTGTGTGTGTGTGTGTGTGTGTGTGTGTGTGTGTGTTTCAGGATAAGGGATGTCTTGCCGTTAGCATTCTGCAAATTAAGAATGATTCACTGCATGTGGAAGAGAGACCCCTGAAGCATCCCCCCAAGACCACTACAAACCCAACACAGCAGACAGAAAGGTCAGAGAGACAGAGACATAAAGAGAGATGGAGACAGAGAGAGAGACAGAGAAAAGGAGAGAGAGAGGGAAACAGAGAAAAGAGGGAGAGGGAGAAACTGAGAAAAGGAGGGAGAGAGGGAAAGAAAAAGAGGGAGGGAGAGGTAAAGAGAAAAAGGGAGGGAGGGAGAGGTAAAGAGAAAAAGGGAGGGAGAGAGGGAAAGAAAAAGAGGTAGGTAGAGAGGGAAACAGAAAAAGAGGGAGGGAAACAGAGAAAAAGAGGGAACGAGAGATGGAGACAGACGGAGAGAGAGTGACCTTACAAAATTACCTTTGCCACTATACATATTCAAAAAACAGTAAACACACTTTTCTTAAACCATCTTATCTAGTGCATCAGTCCAGTTCCAATTTAAAATACACATTTGAAGCACAGGCCTGTTTGTCGCAATGGCTTTTGGCAAACGCATGGGATCCAGTGCCCCACTGCCTAGTGCTTTATTTTTTCTGGAGGGCCAAACAGCATGTTTTGCTTAATCTACAAGAAGATTCACCAGACACACAGTTGCTTTCAGTAAATATGTAAACTTTCAGTACACACCAAACAATGAAGAGCTTAACACTGCAAGAATAAATGCTCCATTGTTTCCTCCATGCCACAGAAGGAACAGCCTGTTAGTTGTTTCTGCTTCTTCCCCATGCACAACACTCTGCAGAAAGCTTCATTCAATTGAATTATTTGTACCGGCATGTCCTTGTGAGGCCTGGTGCCAACATCCCAGTCTACTTCAACTTCCAGCAGGAGCTAAGACAGACAGAACCTTTCTTAAACAGGCATACAGTAGACCCTGTGTGCAGAGGCGGACAAAGTACAGAACTTCATTACTTAAGTGAAAGTACAGATACCACTAGTCAAATGTTACTCCAGTACAAGTGAAAGTCATACAGTCAAATTTCACTTCAGTTAAAGTACTGAAGTAATTGCTTCCAAAAATACTTAAGTATTAAAAGTACATCTTTCACTGCATTGTTGATTTATTGCCACCACACTTACAAAACCTAATGCATCTAACTTGCTT
>JBBPCY010000018.1:17745458-17757520 GCA_037974405.1 Brachyalestes nurse
TAAATGCTTACCAGGGTCGTGGGTTCCCAGAATCACACACACACACACACACACACACACGTCAACAGTGGAAGAGAGGGAGAGAACTACTCTATATTAAGGCAGTCTCTCTGAAACAGGAGTCCCGCTGGTACAGCAAAGAGAATTCTGCTCTGAGATAAACATCAATGCGGCTTTGGAGCATTTTCAGACCCACGTGAGGGTTCTCTGGGCGAAACAAAGGCAAAAACATAATTCTGCATAGTCTCCTAAGAACCATCTCCACTTCACTTTCTTTTTTCCTCCCCTTTTCAATTAGCAGAAAATGGCTAACGATGACATGTGATTTTTGCTTGGTCATAAACAGCATCTTTAAGGTGTCATAAAAAATGCCAGTCATACAAATTGGTCTCACATAGTCAGAGCATATATAAGACTACGATGTGAAGAACAGCAATTTTGTTCACTCTCAAACTGGAAGGCACAGTTTCATGGACAGAAGAGAAGATTGGCACCTTTCGTGGCTTTGCGGTGCGTCTCTTTGGCCACATGCAAAATCTCTTCATTAGTCACCTCAAGTAGGACCTCAGTCAAAAGTGTTTTGGTCAGGAGCATCTGTTTTGGGACGACAGTAAGGTAACAATTAAAATGGTGTTTTCATGTTAAGGCTATAATGATTGGTCAACAAAGTACATACAGTGATGTTAGTTCCAGCAATTGATGTGCAAATTGTTAAGGTTCTATAGTCCATATTCTATGCTCTTAAGTTATAATTTTGACAGACTGTAGGTACAGTAAGTAGCCCCTAAGATGACTTCTAAAGTTTCATATAAAAAGAGCTCTGTAGTGTTCATAACACAGGTGAAGAGACTACAACACACTTTTCCAAATCAGGCTGATTTTAGATCTGTATTCATTTTTTACAATCACATCAACTTATTTATGAATAATGTTAGTTTACTTGTAAGTAGTTTTTACGCAAGCATAAGCATCAGTGTTTCAGTATCTTCAGTGCAAAGTCAAATATGAACACACAGATACACTACTCTGTCAGTAAGTAGCCAATGATGCTTCAAAAACGCTTAGAGTAAGATTTATCATATTCTATGGCACCCTCTACAGAAGCAAGACCATCAAGTGGTGATATAGCAACAGGCAATGAATCATCATGGGAAACTGGCCTGATTGCAGACTCCATGCTGGGATATACAATTTTGTGCTTAGTTTGATTTGAGAATCCACTTGTGGCATAAGTAGCAATCATTGAGATGGTCTTGTGGCGCCTTCCACGCTATCGGGAATGCAAGCATCGATTTAGCCACACAGTCCATCGGGACAACTAATTCAGATTACATGTGGAGACCAAGATTTATCCTGGTCACCCAGTGGACAGCCGAAGTACAGTTTGTATGTCTTCTTAAGTAATGTTCATTTGACCTACTTAATCATTCTGACTGTAATACTCTGCAGAAAGTGTAGGGTTCCACTGTTGCACTGTACATCAGCCCATGAGAGCACATATATTTTGTTCAGTTTTGTTCATATTGCAGAATCCATCCAGTCAAAGAAATTCATAAAGCTTAAAAGCTTGTTTTTTCAATGACAAACAATTTCATTTATAGAAGGTAGTATAACATGCTAAACCAGCAGAGCAAATTTAAAAATACACACAAATAACCGAATGTTGGGGCAAAGGGAAAGAAACTGAAGAACCCCCAACAGTTCAATTAGCTAATTAATCAAATTAATCATCATCGTTATTTGCTGCACTGGTGAGTGAGTGAAAAATCCTCTGAGCTAACCAGCTGAAACTCTCTCTCCTCTTCAGTCATCTCTGGTTCGCTTTGTTCCTCATGAGCAGGAGAAGAGTTTCTGCTGTTGTTTTCTGGCACTCTCCCTGACACATTCTCCTCTCCAGCTTCACCTTCATCACCATCATCATCCTCATCATCACTGTCCTGAAAACACAAATATAAGGTGGTCGGAGGAGGCCCAAAAATACCATATATTATTGTGGAAATACCCTCAGATTTCTCAGTTCGATTATAGAGACAACTCTTTGTATCTAACAAAGCAGTATTTCTCAGTTAGCTGGACAATTTAGGCCTAAAGGGAGCACTTTCTATCAGACAGGCATCAGTTTAGGTTTAAAGGGGACATATTATGCAAAACTCACTTTTTGCATCCTTTTGTATTTCCATTTGGGTCTCTACTGCTCCTATGAACACTCCAAGTGCAAAAAAAAGGAAATTTGCATAGAACCACCCCTCATCTGTCAACCCACTAGATTAAGATCCCCACCCACTAGATTAAGATTTTTGTCTGCTGGTTTTACGAGCATGCATAAGACGCAGAGCACTATGGCTACAGGCAAAGGCAAGTCACACAAAGTGTTGTGTTCATCTTGCTCTGGGTCTGACTCGGGGTCGAACATATAGGGCTGAATAACACCTCTGTTTTCATCAATTTTCAGGTGTTTTTCACGGGTGGGCGTGGCCAGCAACAGCTTATTTGCATAAAAGTGGCAGAGCCCTTAAACGGCTTCTTTTGAAAGGGACTGACACTGTCAAGAATAGAGCTGGTGAGATCTCTTTATGTAAGAGCGACTTTGTGCAAAGAACTTCATGAACATGTTTTGTATAGCCCATAGACCTATTATAACTTGTTTAGACCTCCTGGTCAAATCTGACCAATTTTCAAATTTTCTCTCTAGAAAACCGTTAATTTCATCAGTTTGTTCTGAGGTTCCATGATTTTGTTTATACAAGGTATTGGAATGCATAAAAATATTTGAGAATTTTTATTACATATTGGGTGTTTTATTGAACTTAGAAACACTCATGGTGTTCCCGGTCAAAAATGACCGGTCATTAGAAATTAATTAGTAAGACCATGATTGTATAAAATATAGTTTAAGAACATTACCACATCCCACCATGCTGGTGCCTTTGAGCACACACTCACATACCCCTACCTTATGTCCCCTTTCCCCCTCAGGAACCTATCTCCAATTAAATTTTTACTCCATGGGGAACCACACCTGTTGACAATTCATTCAAATAAAAATGCAAAATTCATGAAGAAATTTTGAGATTGGCCTGCTGCCCAAAATCTCCATACCAATCACTTCCTTCACCTGAGCAACCATCTTGTATACCCTTGCAACCACATAGAAACTACACAGCCAACAAGTCCTACACCCTAGCAACTACCTGGAAACTATATAGCAACAACCTCCTACACCATAGCAACCATCTGGAAACTCCCTAGCAACCACCTCCTACACCACAGCAAGCACCTACCAACACTCTAGCAGCCACTTGGTATACCATAGCAAAAATCCAGGAACTCTTTAGCAACCACCTCCTACAAACAGAAGCTGCCTAGAAACTATTTAGCAACCAAATCCTACACTGCAGTAAGCACCTAGCAACACCCTAGCAACTTCTTTGTATATCAGAATCAGAAAACTTTATTGATCCTGGAGGAAATTGCTTTGACCCAGATTATATAGCAACCACCTCATCCACCATAGCAACAGCCTAGAAACTACTGAGCAACCACATTGTATCTAATAGCAACCAGAAACTCCTTAGCCACCACCTCCTCACACAGCAACTGCCTAAAAACTACTTAGCAACCCACTCCGACACCATAGCAACCACCTTTTATACTTTAGCAACCACAAATAAACTTTGTCTTTTTTCTTTACTAAATAAATCATATTGGTCACTTTTGACCGGGAACAGTTGTGATTTTGTGCTAATTTAAATGGTTTAAAAAATAGTTTAAAAACAGTGTCCTTGGTAAACATTGAAATGAGGTAACGTTACTGTGATAAAAAGTACGAAATGTTTCATCTTAGTATGTGTTACAGTCAAAATTAGCATTCCTCAAAATCTTGCATGAAAAAAATGGTAAGCTTGTTGCGTTCTGGCATTGTTTGCCATTTCCTACAAATCGGGTGGCTGTATTAGCTCCAACAGGGCTCGGCTGGCACAAAAAATCTTACCGGGCATTTTTTAACAACCACCCCCACCCCTCGGAGGAGCGGGACTTACGGGAATACACTGGTGTCCCTCTCGATATCGTGATTTCAGGGGTTGGGGGGTTGGGGGGTTTACTGACGGGATTCACCGCCCACCGGCGTCCCTCTCGCTGTTTTTCTTCGGGGAGGGGGAGGTGGTTGGGAGCTGACGGGATTCCGCGCCGGTCCAAATTTATCACCGGCCCACCGGACAAATGCCCGTTATGCCCGATGTCCAGTCCAGCACTGAACTCCAATGATGGCAGAGCGCGCGTCAATTAGTAATTAGCAGCTGGTAGACTGGCTTGATTTCAGGAAGACCTTGGCGATATTTAAGAAAGTTATTTGAGTTCAAAGAAGCAAAGAATGAGTCCTTGCGTTTTCTATGTATCCCATCCCATACTTAATACTTTTACTTAAGTAAGATTGTTGATGTAGCACTTCTACTTTTACTTGAGTATATATTTTGCAGGATATTTGTACTTTTACTTAAGTACTAAGTTTCAGTACTTCCTCCACCACAACATTAGGTAGTAATATATATATATATTATCATGGATTTATAGTCAACTAAAATGATCAAAAGTGACCGGGAACACAGAGTGTTACGCCTAAATGAACACAATAGGAGGGTTAAGTAATCTAAAAGGCCTTGTTCAAACAGGCAGCTCAACATTTTTAACGTGTATCCTGTTTTAATAAATCTGACCATACAAATTGGATTTGGTCATTATGTACCTTGAACAATCAAGTCTAAAGATTGATTTAAGACACACTTAAACCACTTATGTGGTTTCTGGCACTGCATCTTTAAAAAGTAACAAAAGTAACAAAACAGCATAGTAACAATTTTTTACTTTCATGTTTTTTTATAAGTAACACCATCATGCAATGTCATAAACCAACATAAACAGGTCTAATCTTCAAGGTGTACGGTAAAAAAGTATATAGTGGCAATTTTCTCATGTGTGAAGACACCACAGAACAGTGCGGACAGTGTAAAGTTCTCAGCATTTAACCCATTCACCAAGTGAATGCAGTCCCCGGGGACCAGTGTGTGGGGACAGTATCTGTACCTCAGTCGTGCCATTGGAAGTCCTGGGATTCGAACCCACAACTTTCCAATCACAGGGGCAACTCCCTAACCACCAGGACACCAGCTACAAGGTTTGAGCAAACGATGTGTGTGTAAATGATTTGTCTGCTGAATGTCACACTATGGTGTGCTGTATGTACGCATGCATGTATGTGCACCAGGCTCCAGTTTCCTGATAACCAGTCTGAAGTCCCACATTTACCCATATAATAACTTACGCATAATTACAAAGGATTCTTTGCCATTTTTTTTTATCTTAACCATACAAAACCACCAACAAACACAGAACAGCAAACACTGGATGTTTCTTTACAAATATGAACAGTTATACACAATAACAATTGGGGAAAAGAGAAAACTTTCATACTTAAAATGTATTGGGTACCAAAGTTTACAAAATAATAGTTTACAATGACTTTAAGAGCCCATAACAGATACAAAAGAAATATATGTAAAAAGATTACAAGTACACAGAAATTCAAAAAGTTTAACCGAACTACTGTTTGTTTAAGGAAATATTGCACTATTTATTGCTCATGATTTGGACAGGTTAAGTGGTCAGTGCTGGATATCCAACAACCTTTATGGTTTTGGTGAACATGTAAATACACCTTCAGTTTTCAAACAGCAACGGACATCCTGCGTTATATAGTATGAAGAACTGCATGCATAAAGAATGCTTGAATGTTTGGCTGGTGTTTGCTCTGATGTTCTTAGCACCATGCTAGCTTATGTATCATTTTCAAACTACTTTTTCCATCAGAAAAGTTAGATTTTTTGTGCAGTAAATATGGAATAAATAAAACATATTTAGGAGGATTTGTGACACGAAACTAGTTTGTGAAAATGAATCTAGATTCTCTCTCAAGCTTGGCAAATGACCTGTTTTGTCAAAGATCACAAACTGCATGTGTCAGGAGAAAAGTGTGATCTCTCTTACGCACATGCACACACGCACTCACACATCTGAGTAAGTGTAGGTCTCCTGCTGAGAGGAAAAGGATGGTGATAAGGAAGACTCACACACATGGTTTGACGTTACATGTCACTTCCTCACATGAGTGAGCACGTACACACGTTGTGACCCATCTTATTTCAGTGCCTTCCTATGAATATTTTTCTGCTGGTTTAGTTGATGGGGGGGAATTTCCTCCCCGAATTTGGCAAGATGAGCAGCATTCTTGGCTTCATACAGCACCTACATATAAACACATGCACAAAGGAGAAAGAGAGAATGCTTACAGGCGTATCGAGGACAAAAAAGTTAACATACAGCTGAAGCAGCAGCTATTATGAGTCATGCATATTACAGCTGCACTCACCTTGTTGTGGATGTATGACTCGCAGGAGTAGCACCATACGGACAGGTCAGCAAAGCTGAGAACAAGAGGATGCCCGGACACCTGGCCGTGGGTCACCATGTGCTCATTTACAAAGCGCCCGCACAACACCTGCACATGTGCCAGACAAAATCAACCTCTGTTCTGTTCTTAACTGCACTTAAATATTTCAAAGAATGAAGCAAAATTGTCACTGCTTGATACAGAAAAAATATTACCAGATGTAATCTGTAACTTTTCTATGCTTAATAAACACATACACAAACACATAGCCTGTAGCTTCAGTATAGCACAGGAAGTACCTATTGGTCTTCACATGCTAGGGATGTTAGAGCAGCAATTCTCGTGAGCAATCTCATACAGTAATGTCAACATGCTGAATACCTTGTAACAGCAGAGACAGATCCAGTTCTCTGTGTCAGCTCCACACTCTTCGCATGGCCGGAACACATCAACACCCCCTGCTGGCACTGGCCGAACTGAGTCCAGGTGTGGGCACCATGCAAGCGGATCCACTACGTACATTGTGTCCTAAAAGAGAATTCATATGATGAAATCTCAGTTCTTATTAACAACACTCAGGACAAGATAGGTGCTAGTCTGGCACAGTTAAATGTAGTATACCTGCTCTACAATCTTCTTGTCCTCCACAATTCAGAAAGATTATATAAAAGTACAAATCCTTCAGTAGATAAATGCTTATCGTTAAGGTTTAGGGATATGCAAGTTTAACTGTTAAGCAACGTTTTGAAAATTAACTACTTGAGTCATGACCATAACGGTGTCTGTTATTTTTTGTTTTTCACTGCCATTGTATGCATATTTAGAAAGCTTATTGAAAAGTGTAATCCTGGTGTATTTTTAAATGCTGGTGGTACATCCAAATTCATTAGTTATAAAATATGACCAAGGACTCAAGATCACATGAGAGTCCAAAAAAATCGCAACCTAAATATTATTACTGTGACTGTTTTAATTTGTGGACCATTCTGACTATGACTTCCAGCTTACGCATTTTAGGTAATCCTAATGCTAAAGACTTCATATAAACATATGATAACACTAATATGATGTACGATGTACCAACAAATAAAAATAACCGTCCACAGCTCTGTTTCATTTTAATGGGGTCAAAGAAATAATCTATTATCTATTATAATCTATTATCTGTTCAATCAGAAAATATTAACTGACAAAACAATGAACTTACATCCATCCTGACTGTCCCAAATGCTCAGTAAACCTCTAGGCTTACACCTTTGTGTCCTCTGCTACCCGTGAGATATCCTTATATATATACACACCATTTTGAAAGCCTTTCAGGAGCAAATGTGAATGTCAATCATTCATGTCAGCAGAAAATGACCAAGTAAACCTGATTTGTGTATGAAAAGCACTCTCAACAAGTCCCTTACAAATGTTCTGACTTTGTGAAGCACTCACCACATAGCCTGAAAAAACTGAAATCCCCTGTGTCCCTCAACAATTGTTCTGGAGTGTTTGGAGAGTGTGAAAAAAATAACAGAACCTCCCCCCAGCTGCACCCACTAACAATTGTTTTTGAGTTTTGCAATTCACCCAGCATGCACAGTCAGCAGGATGCTGATTGTTTATCAAAATCCTCTTATTTCCCAGTGCCACCTTCCATCAAATGCATTCAGTAAGGTGAGGATAAACGTTTTACTTTTAGTACAATGAGATGTGTAGAAAATGTGTAGAAGATCACATTTTTGATATACAGAGAGAGAGAGAGAGAGAGAGAGAGAGAGACACACTATACCCCGCCCATATCCACAGAGCCACAGACAAGCTCAAAGATGGATTTCTTCATGTAGCCACATGCTCCTTCCAGTACATTGCTTTCTTGGTCACCCATGGCAACAGTATCTGCTTCTGCTTCTTGAACCGACTGGAAGAAATACAAATAAAACTTATGATTTCATTAATAAGATAAATCTACAGTCTTAATATACATGTGAAATGTATGAAATGTATGTTTCAAGACTTGAATTGACAATTCCCAACCCTGAAATTGTTTAATTAATAAAAGGTTAACCATACAATAAGCTACTGCAGTGGCTGCTCCACAGTCATCCATGGGAAAAATCTATTTTACATTAACAGCTTGTACACAGCTTAACATCTACAGGCCAAACTTGTAATGCGTTAGTATTTTTAAAAAATGTCTAACACTTTATTTGAGGAGACCAATATGTGTCAATATTCTTCAGTGCCAAAATGTGATTTCAACTCAAGAAATGCTTGATAAAATACGATGTATAAGGTGTGGTTCCACATTTACAAAAACACAGTTTACCTGTTTCTCCTCCTTGATGGGTGTGGACTCAGCTTTTACACCAGGTTCGTCTGTGCTTTTCTCCATTATTTTCATTGGTGACACTTCCTCTACTGCAATGACATCCCTCTGTGGGCTAGGCTTTACTTTGGGTCTTGCTCCTCCGACAGGGATGGAGTTTGGGCTGGAATTGCTTGAGGTAGATGAGCTGAGGTCCAGGGAGTGCAAGCCCTGAGTGAGCTCGTCCAGGCCAGAGTCCTCCTGGGCAGTATGGAGTGATGCTGGTGAGGTCTCTAGAGAATATTGCTGCTGCTTTTGGCTAGGACTTAGTGCAGGAGTGACTTGACGTGGAGATTTTTTGCCTTTCCCTACAGATCTTCGCTTGTTCTTGGTTTGAGGAGAAGGCAAAGACAAACGTAGAGACTTTGGAACTAATAATAAAATAAAAATAGAGAATAATGAGTTACATCCATTTTTAAAATTTTCTGTACAAATATTAGTTAACAAATACATAAAAGTCAACTTTTGCACCTATGCATGTTAATCAAAATATGTGCAAAGTCTTTATCTAAAGACAGGGGTGATAGAGAATGCTTTCACTTCAAGGTACAAGAGACTGAATAAGTGATACATCATACTGATATTCTTTCTACAGTGAAAGATAGATATTACACAAACACAGAAAATAACCATCACTCTGAACACCTTGGATGGTAAATGACAACTATTCTATGTAAATTTTATGTTAATATTGTGTGTGTGTGAGAAACAGACACAGCCTTACTTTGTATTCTAAGAGACCTCCAGTAAGGGGAGTGTGCTTGCAGAACATTGTTAATGGTAATGGCAGCGCTGGAGAGTGGAGGGGGCAGAGGAGGGAGCATCGGGGGTACATCTCCTAGGAGCATACTAGTACACATGGCCATGGATTCTGAGATGGAGGTGAGGTTATAACCTCCCTATGTAGGAGAGAAGGAGTATATTTGCAGTCTGACTTGATAAAGCTGTACAATGTATCTTTACATTAATGTGCACCTAAAGTTAAAAAGTGCCCATATACGCATTTTATGGAGACAGGTCATGGTCACTGCGTGGTTATCTGACTTAATATAGCAAGTAGCTGTTTCAAGGCCAATCCCTTCAGTACAAACTCCATTAAAAATAAAATTAAAAAAATAAGAAACAGAAACATTACATTAAGAGAAAACCAGATCCTAGGAGCAGAGCATAAAGCTTCTGTTAATTGGTCAATTAACCACTTGATAAAAAACAACTGAATTGGATTCAAGGTTCAGTTTTAATCAGCTTTTTTTTAGTAGGGAAGTAAGATAGTGGTACGAACCTCCAGGATGACCAAAACTCGTCCTGCAGCAAGACTCAGCAGTTGGTGGGTTAGGTGGGCATAGCCCTCTGGAGTCACCTGGTACCCACCTAATGGGTCACCCCGTGCTGCATCAAACCCTGCTGACACCAGCACCAACTCTGGGGCAAACTGAACCAGAGCAATAAGAGCACAATTAAATATCAGAACATTGTTCATGTAGATTACAACAAAATGTCACTGATGTGTGGAAAGTGACTGTTTAAGTTTACCTCACGTGCAATAGGCATAACCACATTGTGGAAGGCTGCCAGATATTCTGGATCCCCCATCTTCCCTCCATTCCAGGGGATGTTGACATTATAGCCTGCACCCCTGCCTTGTCCAACCTTATCATAATTAGCATCCTCTGAGGAGGGGAAGAATGTACCGTCTTCATAGCGATGAAGAGAGATGTACAGAACACTATAGGAAGAGAAGATTATAAACAGGGTTTTCAAACTCCAGTTCATCTCAGTAGAGTGTTACCCCAGCTCCACATCTCTGCTCTTTCTCAGTGGTTCATATATTCAGGTTGAATCAGCTGAGAAATAATTTGTATTCATACTGAAAACACAGTCTTACCACTCTCTGGGACCTGAGTCTGCAAACACTAATTCAAAAACTCATCTACCTACTAGTATTCACTATATTTGTCAATCAATATCAAGCAAGTAAGCAAGTACATCAGGCAATTTAGTGTTTAAAAGCAGTGTCAGAGTTTTTTAAACACCTGTCATCCTCCTCAAAGATATGTTGGGTTCCATTGCCATGGTGTACATCCCAGTCAACAATGAGAACTCGCAAGGCATTGTGGGTAATGCTTTGGGCATAGCGGGCAGCCAGGGCAGCGGTATTGAAGAAGCAGAAACCGCACGCTACATCTCTCTCGGCATGGTGCCCCGGGGGACGAACAATAGCCACACCGTTCCTCACCTGCCCAGGAAAAAAACAACGCAAACAAAGTAGTGTTCTGAGAAAGAAGTAACCTCTTTCTGGCATTTCAGACTCCTGCTTTCTTCAGCAAATCTTCACAATCTTCCATGTTAAACAGACGCGGCACTGCATTGCATTGTTTCCCCACTGTCTGCATTAAGTTGTTTCACAAAAATACTACCACTGAGAATAACTTGTCACATTTTTATTTCATTTACAGAATAATAAAATGTACCATGCTGAAACTACATATAATCATTTTCAGACTTATTATAAGCATGTTGTTTAATTGGTCAGCTAAGCCACAGCAAAAGGCTTACCTGGCCTGTGAGGATGGCCTGGACTGCATTGAAGCAGCCCCCTGCTGCCAACAATGCACTCTTGTAGCTCTCGTTACTAATGTAGATGGAATTGTATTCATCTCCCAGCCTGCACAGGTCTCTGGGCTTCATGTGCTCTGTGTTCTTTATAGTTGCTATGTGCTCTAAGCTGGAGAGAGAGAGAAACATGTAACTTCATTCAGTGTAAATCGTTCAGAACACTGGAAAGGTGGGACAGTCTGTTTTTAATCCCTTCATGTATACAATTTGAATGTGTACCCGTGACAAAGTGCAAGCTCCTTTTCAGTGGCTAAACGGGCTGGTATCTGTTGGCAGCGGGCCACAAACCCCAACTCCTTATGACGAGAAAAGATTCGAGAGATTCTCTGAGGGAGCTCTGGGTGATGCCTGGATGGTTGATAAACATACAAACATAAATGCAAGTACATGGATAGCAACAGGTTCATGCTTGGCAATAGGATGATATTTCTTCACAAAGGCAGAATAATTTGTTCTGGTAAACTTGATTTTTACCATATCACTCAACCCTAGGACAGTTAAAAATAATGAAAAATGATAACATTATATTTTGAAAAACTACACTCAACAAAAATATTTTTCATGAGATGGACTTAAAGATCTAAAATTCATTCCAGATACACAATATTACCATTTCTCTCAGACATTGTTCACAAATCAGTCTAAATG
>JBBPCY010000018.1:17757620-17785444 GCA_037974405.1 Brachyalestes nurse
TTTAGATCTTTAAGTCCATCTCATGAAAAATCGGAGCAGAAACAAAGGTGTTGCGTTTATATTTTTGTTGAGTGTATTTTCATGGTGAATGACAACCATGTGAATGAATGTATTCTACCTGTCCCACATGTTATGGTGCTCCATCATGCGCTGGTCGTATACAAGGCCAGTACTGTGTGATGAGGACTCCGGATTCATTTCACACACAGCAGAGGGCAGGAGCTCTGCCACAGAGAGAGGGCCACCCTCTGCAAAATACATAAAGAAAAAACATGTTCCCATTAACCTACTACTGCATCTGAGGTCATGAATGCAGAAGTGAGGCAAATGTATCCACTTATTAACCTGTATATATTAAAAGTATACACGAAATAAATTTGTAGTAATTGTAAGATAGTGTGTAGATTTATTTTACTGAGATCTTACCCAGTATCTGCAGACTGGTCCAAAATGGATACAGAGCAGCTACAGTTTTAGAAATTGACATCAGAGCACTGGAACAGACAAAGCCAAACAAATAGAAAAATCAAACAGGGTGTTGGATATACAGTTTATACAAAGGAAGATGTTGGACAGGCATCTTACCTCTCACTGGGGGCTCCTGGAGATGTCAGGAAAGGACATGGGTCACCCAGCAATGATTTCAAACTTGCACAGGCACCCTCAGCTGTGGACTGCAGATTATAGCCTCCCTAACAGGAACCATATATATCGAAGTTTTGACTATGACTGAGCATGACAACAATAAGAATGTCAAGAGTATTTATTAAGTACCAATACTCAATGAATCCATTACTGCCCACATTTGTGCAAATATATAACGCAGCTATAGAACCACAGTCAGTACAGAGGCATATAAATATTGCAAAATATTGTTGACTCATCCAATCACAGTACAGTGTGGATGAAGGTTGATATTTTACCTCCAGCGCAAGCACTATTCTTCCCTCTGCCAACCCCATCAGCATATGGGTCAGTACAGAGAAACACTGGGGACTGGCACTCATCTCACCCTAAACACGCATACACACAAAGCATTACGTTACAAGAACACTTACATAAAACAGTCAAAATATACATCACTTAAGGATTAAATATTACACACCTTGGGGTCACCAACCACAGAATCAAAACCTGCAGCCACCAAGACAAGCTGGGGTTGAAACTGCAATCAGATAAAAGCCACAGATACATAAATGAGGTTTGCCAGTTTAAGGTACAGCAATAAGACAGTATAACACAAATGCAGAGCTCCAGAAAAGTGGCTTGTGGAGGGCAGTTGGTACCTCATAGGCTATGGGCAGGACAACTCTCTGGAACACTGCAATGTAGTCTCCATCCTGCATCCCTGTCTAAATCACACAGAACTCACATGAAATAATAGTCTACTAGTGTGAGCAACACATTTACTCACTACTCTTAGAGCATGCAATACACAAATTCAGTGTGCAATCAAAATTAATCTGGATTTACATTGGTGACCTACAATACCTACAATACCTAATAAAGTGAATGCTATAAGATTAATTCATTATTCAAATCTTGCTTGGCCACCTTGTTCCAGGGCAGGTTGATATTGTAGCCTTCTCCTGGTCCCAAACCCACAGCACTGCTGTCCGATTCTGGTAGATGTGGCCAGTACGAACCATTTTCATAACGGTGCATGGAGAAATACAGAACACTGCAGAGAGAGAGACAGGGAGAAGCAATAAAGTTTAAACTTACATTAACTTACATTAATGTCAGGGTAGACATTGTGATGGCATTCAGAGAAACTGTAGAAACGGTAATTGTAACAGTGTACAGAGAGTGTTGGCCGTGATACCACCGCAGTTAACTGACTTACACAGGGCAACTAACAGAGATCATATTTAATACAGGGCCAACCAAAACTGAAAGGAAATACCTGGGATCCTCTTGGAAGATGTACTGGATTCCCTGACCATGATGTACATCCCAGTCCACAATCAGAACTCTGAAACACAAAACATACATTTTGTGCACCTAACATCTTGCAACTAACAAAAAGCTTTCCACAACAAATGAAAAGTACCCTGTATTACAAAGGTATAAGACAACTGGACACTTACCGCTGTGTGCCATGGTGTTTCTGTGCATAGCGTGCAGCCACTGCCAGGTTATTGAACATGCAGTAACCGTTCATTTGGTCAGTATGGGCATGATGTCCTGGGGGCCTGCCAAAAATATATCACCACAATAAACCAAACTTTATATTACACTGAAACATACAGTTTACTAAACCAGCACTGGAGAAGCAAAGCCTTAAATAACAATTTTAACAATATTTTTAACACCTTAAGAATTATTCATCAGCCATCTCGAAACTAGGATTTCAGAACAGTTACCTGGAGACACAGAAGCCGTTCTGAAGCTCTGATGTCATCACCTTGTCAACCAGTTGGAGAACAGAGCCGACAGCTAGACAGGCACAGGCGAAAGTGTCCTGCAGACAAACATACACAAACAAAGCACAAAAGCACATTTAACTGTTATATTACTGCTTTGCTGGTCTACTAAAAAAACTAAATATGGTGAATCAGTCATTTGTAAAGCACATTTGAGAACTGTATCTTCAGTAAGGCCCAATATTATGGTACAAAGAGGAACAAGTGGTATCCTAAATGTCTCTGTTTCCACATAAAAGGTTGGATGTGATATGTTTATACATGTAATCTTACAGTGCCCATGTTAGCTTAATATGTAACTTTCAATTGTACTACCCAGCATGTTAAAACATGGCCACCACATCAGTAGGATTTAATGTACTTTACATGAATATTTGAATCAGAACATGTTTTTCTTGTGTGGATCTTGTTCATTCCAGTCCCCAAAATGTTATGATGCCATATTCAGGTATATAAGTTATATGGCCAAATAATGTAGACATCTGATCCTCACATACAGTAGGTAAAACAATATTGAACATGTCACCAATTTAGTAAGTAAATATATTTCTAAAAAGGCTATTGACATGAAGTTCTCACCAGATATCGGTAAAAATCCATCCAATCCACACATACAAAGAAATCAAACCATAGATTAAGTTATGTGGAATAAAACGGAATGACACAGGGAAAAAGTACTGAACACATGAAGAAAGAAAGGTACAAAAAGGCATGGAAAGTCATGGCACCAGCTGAAATCTATCAGTAATTAGAAAGCAATCCTGCCACTTGCAAATAATAACAGCTGGTTCAGTCCCAACTGATGGCCTATAAAAAAAGTGTCTCATTACCAAAGTGTCACAAAAGATGATGGGTAAAATCAAAATCAACCTTATTGTTGCAAAACTTACTGATGGCATTGGTTACAGAAGAATTTATAAACTACTGAAAGTTCCAGTGAGCACTGCTGGGGCCATAATCCAGAAGTGGAAAGAACATAATTTCACCATAAACCGGCCACCAACAGGTGCTCCCTGCAAGATTTCAGAAAGAGGAGTGAAAAGAATTATCAGACGAGTTGTCCAAGAGCCAAGGACCACTTGTGGAGAGCTTCAGAAAGACCTGGAATTACCAGGTACAACTGTTTCAAAGAAAACAATAATTAATGCAATCAACCGCCACGGCCTGTATGCACACACACCACGCAAGACTCCATTGCTGAAGAAAAAGCATGTTGAAGCGCATTTAAAGTTTGCAAAACAACATTTAGACAAGCCTGTGAAATAATGGGAGAATACAGTCTGGTAGGATAAGACCAAAATTGAACTCTTTGGATGTTATAACACACACCATTTTTGGCTGTCAAAAGGCACTGCATATCACCCCAAAAACACCAACAGTGAAGTTTGGAGGTGGGAACATCATGATGTGGGGCTGTTTTTTTAGCTCATGGCACTGCCACGCTTCATACAATTGAGGGAATGATGAATGGAAAAATGTATCAAGACATTCTTGATAAAAATCTGCTGCCATCAACCAGGATGATGAAGACAAAACCAGGGTGGGCATTTCAGCAAGACAATGATCCTAAACACAGCAAGGAAACTCTCAATTGGTTTCAGAGATAGAAAATATAGAATGGCCCAGCCAATCACCTGAGCTGAATCCTGCAGAAAATCTATGGAAAGAACTAAAGTTCAGAGTTCATAGAAGGGGTCCACGGAACCTTCAGGATTTGAAGACTGTTTGTGTGGAAGAATGGGACAAAATCACACCTGAGCAATGCATGCGACTAGTTTCTCCATACAGGAGGCGTCTTGAAGCTGTCATCACCAACAAATGCTTTTGTACGTAGTAGTAAATAAATTTCAGTAATACTTTTTCAATACTTTTTCCCTGTGCCATTCCATTTTATTACACATCATTTATGGAAATCTATGGTTTGATTTATTTTAAGGTGTGGACTGGATGGGTTATTACCGACATCTGGTGAGAATTTCATGATAACCGCACCTTTAGAAATATATTTACCTAGAAAATTGGAAAATTGGTTCAATACTTATTTTACCCCCTGCATATATAACCTTATAAGTTAGTTTATAACATTGTGTGTGTTTATCTACACAGGAAATATTAAAATTATTGGTACTTTGTATACTAAATACTATTTGTATTTAGTACATCACTACACTTGTTCCGACTAGTTACCCAAAAAATTATTAAAATATAAAAGCTACCATGACTTGTTTTATTCTTAATAGCATGCCTGTTAGAGGTGCAAGTACTGGCACAAAATTAATACAAGACTGTATGTAAAGCAAAAAAATTAACATCATATGGGTGCAGAACTGGGTTCGAAACCACTAGTTTAAGAATTTTGCACTTCTCCCCTTTTGCACTTCTCCCATTCAAATGTAAAAAAAAAAACATTGGAATTCAAAAAAATATTTAACAGGTCTTAGTTTTAGGATCAGAGCATTATATAGAAAAACTCAGAACAAAATCTGAGACCGTTTCTGTCTAATTTGACAAGTATAACACACAAACTTGGTTATATTTGCCATTTTGCACATCTTCAAACATAGAAACTACCCTTACAAGTACACATGTACATCAGAAACATACACATCCACAAATTAACACTTCTGTCCACCACAATACACAGATACAGTTCATCACAACAGTATAACATAACAGCATAGAAACATACAAAACACACATTGAATATGAACCAAGCAAAACCACATGCACATTCTACATTTTGTTTTAGACAGTAGTAGTAATCAAGTTCTTACAGGATGGAGGTAGACAGAATCATAGCCATCAGAGACAGACTTAAGCTCCTCTTCAGACATCTTCTGAGTGGACCTCGTCTGATCAATGTACTCTTTCCTGCCCAACATTAACAACAGTAATAAAGGTAATAAATATCAAATAAAACTATGACTTCACCTACATTTTCTAGAATATTCATAAAGTATTAGTAACTTACGTGTGAACCAGAGAAAGCTCCTCCTCTGATGCAGCTCTGGTCTGAAATACAAACAAACAGAGCCAAATGAACACCTGGCAGGAATAGAAGCTAAGAATGACATTTTCATTCACTACTAGTCACATTAGCATCACTATGCCAAAGTTTATCCTCTTACTCAAAAACAACAGTCATTTCTTACCTCCACCTTCACACAGCGAGACAGCAGACCCTCCTTCCCCATCATTTCCACTATAGTTGTCACTCTCTTCGGACACTCTGGGTGACTGGTAGAAAAAACAGTGACGAAATCACAATTTAGACACATCGTTTAACCAACGCCTATCGTTATAGAATAACCATCATTAATCAGCAACGAGTAAACCTTGAGAAACAGATTTCTATATTCTAAGTAAAAAAATAAGCACACATTGTAAAATTTGGACATCTTAAAGCACAATTACTGTTTATTTACTGAATTTAAAATACAGGAGGCCTGTTCCAAAATATAACATTTTATATTTTCAACATTTAACTATAAATAGAAAAATAAAAATGTCCAACAATTTGCCAGAAATTTGTTTCCTGTTAACTTATCTTTATGAACAAAATTCCCAGAGTCTTCTGCAGGATTCCTGCTTTATTACTAATTTTTTTACTTATTGATATGCATGAATGCAGTCACCTGGCATCCCAGAGGCAGCAATGGCGAGAGAAATCATCAGAGTAAACAAGGCCCGTTCCAGTTGCCTTGGGCTGGTAACACAAATCCTATAAATACACAAATATAAACACCATCCAGACACTTTTAAATATGTGTAAAGTAGGGAGACTTGTCTAAACTCCACATAAATATACCTGTAATATACAAGGTGAACAAAAACATTTACTGCATCTCTTGCAATCCAGAAACATATCACCAACAAACAAATCAAAATATTCAACAAAACCATCAAATACCATCTCTGCCAAAGAAAAAAGAACCAAAATATGTTCTACTATTAAACACTTTTCCATACCAGGTTTTTGAGCTTGTTGGTCATCTCCTCCTCTGCTTTGCCTCGGTCCATTCTGCCCTTCCTTCTGGCCTCTTGGAGACTCTGCTTGTTGGGATTTTCTCTCTAAAAGAGGTTAAAAAGAGGTTCAGATTACTCAAAGGTCCAACTGCATGCAAAATTCCCCCACACTCTTGGATTCTCTCTTTGCAGGATGAGTTAAGCTGTTCTGAAGTGAAACTTTGCATTTTTTATGCCAGTTTGTGCTCAGGTTAACTACCCAAGTTGCGCAACCTAAGTGGGCAAACTCCATAGGGGCACAGCCTACGCTGATTATTAACTTCTGCCTTGATTGTTGTTGGTGGTGTTGTTTTTGTTGCTGTGGTTAATTTAAATAAAGTACAAAAATACTGAAACTAAAAGTTGTGTCTTATTAGCAGGTGTTCAGTATAAATAACAGCACACAAATTGGTGGTATATGTTTCAAATGTTAAATGTGTTACAACAAGGGAAAATTAAATCTGAATCATGAACCACTGTTTAGTGCAGACAAGGCAGTACTAAACCGGCGACCCCAACATCTTCCAGTGCTCTAGCTAAGGTTAAAATATGAATGGCCCACACAACTGACACCAAGGTTAAAAATTAAGACAGTGAATATTTTGAGATGTATGAAACCTGAGATTTATGAAACTTAGAAACATGTACAACACAAAGCAGCTCACTGTCCACCTTGCAGTTTCATATAGACCGATAAGCCACTGTATTTGGTGCACATGCCTTGTAGCTACACTCGCTGCCCATATTATTAGCTCCACTTTACATTTATGTTCACTGAGGGTTCTGTGCATTGATGAACTGGGGTAAAGAGCACTAGCAAATGTGGCAGAAAAGCAGATGAGTATCCATTTGTAATAGTAGACAACAAGGTGCAATTATATCATAATTGGAGCTGATAAAATGAACAATAAATGTAAATACAAGCTTTGCATACCTGATAAAGTGAGTCGTTATGTATACATACAGTAGTGTGCAAAGGTGTTTGACAGCCATGGAAACTATTCTTAAAAAGCTATTTGTCTGGACAGTAAACTTTTACTCATTTAACCCTCTCCTTCAGGTAACCCAGTATTATTTGTATCCATCATCCAATATCTGGTTTAGCTAATCAACACTTCATCAAATTAAATCATTGTGGTGTACACACTGCTGGGGATACTCAGGAAAATTGGGAACCAAACCTTTGTTCTAACAAGCTCACAATCATCTTTTTTTTAAACAAATAGTATGGATCGATTATTATGTTTATCCTCTCAGTTAAGAACACTGCACAGCACCGTATAAACTGGCCGGAAAAAAATGAGACACCGCGTTTCTCAGGTTTTATCTTTTATAAGCATTGAACTGAACAGCTTTGCCTTAGTTTTTAAGAACTGCTGACAGTATTTCTCTTAATTTCCGAAAATTATTTTATACTTGTGTTTTTTATACTTTTCCTCATTAAATAAGATTTGATTCAGGTGATCACTAATCAGTACCCCATAAATTATTGTCATACTCATAGAGATGCTCATTTAAAAATAAATTGCAGTAGTCTCATTTTTTTCCCAGAGCTGTATTTGTAAACACTGAATATTTCTTACTTTGGAAGAGTTCTGTTGGGTATTTTGTGGAGATTGAGAGGAGCCTTTCACAGTTCTCGGTGGAGTGGGATTTGATGAAGAATCCATAATGACAGTATTTCAAGTCTCGCAGAAAATCCTGCCTTGGATTAAAATAAGACAAAATGTAAAAGACCTGTCTTAAAGGTTTGGGTCAAGACTTTGGTTTTACATTAAGCTGAGAAAAGAGACACTGTAGAAGGAGAATTTTGTTCGAACTGAGCAATTTTTTTTTTTTTTGGAGACTGTCTCCAAAAAAAAAAAAACAGCAAGAAATGTAATTTAATTTTTCATTTTGTAAGAATATGAATTACATCCCTTTGACTAATACATAAAACGCCCTGCAGAAATAAATGTCATGTGACTCTGCGTGAACTAAACAGACATAAATGTCACCATTAGGTTACTTTCTACAGAATATAAACACTGGTTTGGTCACTATAAACCAAACCCGGGTTGCTCATCTGTATACAATTTAAGGATTTCCATGCAACAGTAACACTTAATTACTAATACTTTCTGTCTTAAGAAAGGCAGCCACTCAAACCTGAGTAGAAAAGCTGCGGGAAGAAGCATGTTTATCAATCTGAAATAGAGTGAAGCGCTGGATTTTATGACTCGCATTACGTTTGTGGGATGTTCAATGTGGGGAATAATCATCACTACTAATATTTAGGCGTGCTGTGCGTGAATATATATGACACATAGGAGAAAAGGAAGCAATAAGGGCTAATTTGTGGAGAAATATAGTCTGTAACGTACTGTAACATGAAATAATGAAGAGACCTGAAACTCAACATTAACTCTCCAACAGCAATGGTCCCACCACACCCCCCCAGTAAGGCTCTATGGTGGGTTTACATGTAACAGAGGATTTTTTGGAAAGTGTGGTGAGTGTACATGTCATGTCATGCCTTTAATTATTAACAATGTCGAAGTGGTCACTTACTATTTTTACAAACCGTTTTTCGATTCAAAATGTCCCTCTTGCTGTCCTGGTCTCTCTTCATCAGCTGATTTCAAACCTAATTGGCGCTACAGAGTCTCGACCGTTAATAAAGCTAATGCTAATGAGTTATGTTTCCACACCCATTTTCAGACAATATAATACAAAAGAGAAGCCCGTGGAGGCACTAGCTGATAAAGTCTGCATAGAAATGTGATACAAAATAAAACTGGGTAAAGTGTTACTTAAATTAAGGACATGAATGGCACCAAATCCCTGCAAATATCTTCTGAAGCTAACCACGCTTAAACACTTTCACTCCTCCAGCTCCAGTGGACGCGAGCGGATGACGTCTGATTGCAACGGTTCGACAAAACCACGCGGGGTCGCTGTTACCCCAGCAACAAAAAAATCAAAACAAAACCAAAACATATCACATCGATATTATTATCTTCTTTGTATACACTTTGTTCACAAAGTATTGGGACGTCTGACCATTACACAAACAGGTTCTATAATGACATTGCATTCAAACACATGGACTTTAATACGGAGTTGGTCCCTCCTTTGCAGCTATGACAGCTTCTATGCCTCTTTGAAGACTTTCCTCAATATTTTGGAATGTTTCTATAGAAATCTGTGCACATTCATTCTGTAGAGCATTTATGAGGTTAGATACTGATGCTGGGTGAGAATCCATACCAAAAATGTTGGAAGGGTTGAGGTCAGGGCTCTGTGCGGTCAGTCAAGTTATTCCATTCGTCCAACCATGTCTTCATGGACCTTTCTGGATAGAAATCACTACGAAACACAATATACATAAAATCTGCTTAATCCTACCTTAATTTACCCCTGAAAATACACCAAACCCCTTCGCCTGAATTAAGTGGCTGTTAATTTGTGAAGCCGACCCCTTAATGTTACCTTAAAATTAGATTTAAGGCATGAGTGTGAAACGCTTAATCTTACATTTAAGGCATTAATCCAAGAGGTTCTATTATTTAAGGGACAAATTTGAAAAAGTAAGGGGAAAATTCAGTAGTTTTCCCCCCTTGATCAGCCTTAATCTGTGCACTTTTCCCCTTAATTTTCCTTCATTTCCTGTATGGGAAATTAAGGTCAAAACTACGGTAATTTTAAGGGGTACAATTAAGGCATTTGGTTTCGTAGTGAATGTGCCTTCCCCAAACTGTGTCCACAAAGCTGGAAGCATGGCAGCATCCAAAATGTCTTTTAAAGCTGAAGCATTAAGATTGCTCTTCACTGGAAATAAGGGTCCTAGCCCAAATCCTGTAAAACAGATGTATCCCAATGCTTTTGTCCATATATTTAGTCATGGTCTCAGATCTGACTGACAGACAGTAAATAGAAATTAACCCCACATTTAAACACAGCCTAAGTTCAAACGTAAAAATGATTGTCATTATATCTGCAATGTAGTTCAGGACTTGAGTTAAAGGGAAACTGGCCTATTACCATATATGTTATCAAGTAATAAATGTGTACACATCAGGTGAATTTAAGAGACCATTGTAGAATGTACAATAAAAATAACCTGCATAAATATATGTACAAAATGTATACAGTATAACGCAGTGGAAGATTTAAGGCTCATTTAAAAGTGACCAGTGCATGCAATTTGCATAAAAGGTTCAGAGAAAAGACACAAGTATGAACACTGAGGTAGAAATGTGCATAAGTTCTCTGAAAGCACTGAGATATATGAACAATGATATGTGAATATGCTGATTTAAATAAAATACTTGATAAAATTGTAGCTGAGTTACAGGCAGTGTGCAATGTCCTAATAGTTCTAAGCGCTGGGGCCTCCTCTTTTCTCAGGCTCAGAGTGAACAGGCCCTAACTTATCCTTAAGGATTGTCAAGCTCATGTCATTCGAGTCTTAGCAGTAATACAAGATTAAGCATTACCTCGTTTTCTTAGATTCAATGACCACATTGCTCTCTTGATGCCATTCTTGCTCCCTCTGACCTTTCAGTCAGACACACCGAGCAGAAATTTTTGGGGGGTTTTTTTGTGTGTTTCACCAGCACTTCATCCACATTGTAAATTAAAAATAAATTCTGTTTGAATCAAGTGTATTAAACCAGGAAAACAGTGCTGTATTACCTTAGCTGGAAAAAAAACTGTATTTGTAAATAACATCATTTACATACACTTATAACTGGCCAAAGTTTGTCAAAAGGTCAGGAGGTCAAAAGGCAAAGAAAAGTTTCAAACCGCATATGAGAACTGTATTTGTAAAAGAACAAGGTTGCTACCCACTACTATCTACTTTGTGAGTGTGTATGGGTGTGTGTGGATGTGTGTGGGTATGTGTATGACAAGTATAGGTGAAGGAACGAGGGAGCTCAACGGTCGTGCCCATGTGTCGGCTGGACTTGGCCTGTGGTTGCTAATCTCCATGTGTCATTCTGCTCTGTTTCCCGGTTGTTTGGCCACCCAGATAAACCCAGTTCACCCCGAACGGAGGAAGCCAGCAACAGAAACCAATGAGAGATGTGAGTTGTGTGGCATCTTGAAAAAAATGAACCATCAGGGGCCCATGCAATCGTTGAAGCATCTCTCCTTCCCTTCTACATTTTTTTTCAGAGTCTCCGGAAAACCAAAAAGCTGCCTGCGTTGCACAATGGGTTTCCAGCAGAGGCCTGAGGAGCTCAGCTCAGTGTGGTCAACACTGAAAGAGTGAAACAAATAGAGGGAAGGAGACAAAGAGGGAGAGATGAGAGGGAAAAAAATGATAGGGGCCAGTGTCAGAGAGAGTTTGCCCTGGGCTTTAGGTGGTGACCTCAGTGTCCAGTCCACTTAACCATTTTGGCCATGGAGTTAAGGATACTGCACAACTGGAAAGGCTGAATAGAGCATATGTCTACTAGATAAATAATGGTTCAGAGAAGCTTAGGTAACAAAACCAACTATGGTTGTTATACGCCATACACAAGTATTCATCTTCTTTTTTGTTTGTTGTTTAATATACTTACAGTGCACATATCTACTTTCCATTTATACACTTAATGTCACCTGACACTGCACCTAAAAAAACAAACACAGAGTGCTACTGGCAGGGAGTTTTAAATCTCAAAACTCTATAAAGTGAGATTCAAAGCTCTAAGACATATATGAGTGTATATATGGCACGCTTAGTTAGTCTTTATTGTAGAATGGCCATGGACAAAAAGTCTTCGGGTACGTTGCTCCATTCAGAATCAGAAAATGTTAACACACAATTTGGTGTAATATAAACCCTGTACATATTACACACAGTATATGATGTATAAAAATATGCAATACACAAATCAGTGTACTGCAATTTATATATAAAGACACATGCAGTGTGAGTAATCATATGTGTGCTACAGCAATGTAAGGGAATGAAATTGTAAATTACGTATGGGAAATTGTGAATTGTGAAATTGTGATGTATTGGTATTTGTACAAATCAGAATTACAGATGTGACGCAGTAACTATCTATAGAAACATGAGAGGCTATGGTTAAGCACAAGGGTGTCAACAAAGGGTCACTGTGGCTATTTTTGTTTAAAACAATCTAAAGTACACCTGATTCCCCTTGGTCTTAGTCTTCAAACAACTGATCAAGTGTGCTCCTGCTCATTTGGAATGAAACCCTACACCCATTGCATCCCTTTATAGGAAAGATATGACGACCTTGGCTTAGCAGATGGTTCTTCTAGAGACCTATTTCTGAGCATGAAGGTAAAGTAAAAGTGGCCCCTAATAGTGAACACACCACAGCACGGCACACAGTGTAAACAATGTGAAACTCTTTTTCCAAATTTAACACATTCACTGAGTGAAGCAGTGGGGTGCCAGCAGTGCACCACCCAGGGAGCAGTGTGTGGGGAGAGTACCTTGCTCGAGTACCTCAGTGGTGCCACTAGCAGTCTTGGGATTCAAACCTATGGCCTTCTGATCGAAGGGGCAACTCCCTAACCACTAGGCTACCAGCCGCCCAATAAAAATAATTGTCTTGCGGTGAGAACCAAACCCTGGTCATCTGGGTGAAAGCCCTGTGCTCTACCTGTTACCGGTTACGAAACTGCTCCTGTGTCTTCTAGTCTTGGTTTACAGGGTTCTGTATCACCTGCTGGAGAAACCATGTAATACCTAGTGCCTTGTGTAGAGAACTAACCTCATGTTCATACGCGCTACCCTGCTTTTTTCAAACATGAATGAACTGTTGCCAATTTTAAAATTGTTTCCTTGTTCCAAAATTTTTGACAAGCAGGTGTTTTGACTTTCCTTTCTGAAGAAAGATAAGTTGTGGGTTTATTAATTTTCACTTGTGTATTATCGAAAGACATGAACTGATAAGGATGTTTATGGTTCTTGCTAGGGCTTTGTAGTTTTTTCCATTTGAGTGTTGCTTAATAATGACTGAGTACCTTTAATTAAAACAGCTGCAACTTGCTTGAGAACATTTTTATTTTTTTATGTTTTTATATTTTATAATTGCAATTTATTGTTAATCGTGGTATGTATGTTTTGATATAGTGTCTGAAACCTTTATTTCCATCAGCTTTACTTTTTTACACATAGTTTTGTTTGTTAATTTTAATAAATACATTTTGTAATGAATTTGGTAGTACAGTACAAAGTCAAAAGACATTCATTCTGTAAATGTGGATACAAGCCCTGTAAGTTTATTGCATTTACATATACCTAAAGTGTCTGAATACCTGTTTCCCTTCAGAATTATTGTGGAATTTCTGAATTTTTGAACGACATTTCGATGCTGTATTGTTAGTCACTCATCTTTTTAAAGATGTTTGTAAAGAATCAGAGTCTGTTCATTATTCTGATACCAGAGGCCTTGTTTATCTGTTTAGGATTAAGATTTTTGTACCTCCTGCAGAGAACTAGAGATACTCTACGCTTGGAGAAATATAGAAAGTTGAAAATATGTATATATATATCTGTACTCTTTCATGACCAAAGATGAAAAGAAAGGTACAGAAACCAAAGAACTGTCACCAAATAGACGTCCTTTATGCCAGTACATTTCTATTATTTTTACACTTATTTTAATATGTTGGAGAAAAAGACAAATAAACATGCGTATTTCACTTCCAACAGCACTAAAATAGTGGATTCTGTACATTTTCACACCACAGCAAATTGTTTTCCATTCTATCTTTCATTTTATCCAAAAGGTTTAAGTCATAGCTGAGCTATGACTTTATAATGCCCACTGAAGTACTATTGACATGACATGTGCAGATTTTATGTTCTTGTGCAGCAGACTCTGCAGCTGGCATTAGACGACCTCCGAAGTGGTTCGTTTGAGTTTCCTTTTTACTGTTTCCATTAAGCCACAGATTTGAATCCCATGAGGCATATCGCTCCAGCCGGGCCCCTGGCACACTCCTCCGCTCTATGGAAAGTGAGGGATTTGCATACACACTGCTCCTGATCTGCAGTCTGAGTAATTAGAGCTCTTGCGCTCACAAAAGAGCCACACAGAAGCCTTAACCACACCGGCAGAAAAGCGTTACAAATGCAGTCATGTTCAGAAATGGCAATTTGTTGAAATGCTGGTCCTGGGCCAAACGTTGGTTAAACTGTTTTGAATTCTAAAATGCCTCCTCACTATTTTAACTGATCTGTGTGGGAGGTCACAAGAAAACAAGACAGAAAACTTGAATGAACTGTTTGTCTAACAAACCTCAAAAACCAAACGAAACATATAATATTCACGTTCTATGTTATTTAACAAAAGACATCAATACTAATCCCAACCAGTGAATGGGCTACAAAATCTATGATACAAGAGTGTTTACATCAAGAACAGATCAAATGTAAAAATCATCACATTTCCCCACACTGATACTAATGGAAAGAACAGTAAATACAAAAACAATTCACAGTTTAAAGACTTATTTGTCCTCCTCAGTGTTTAAAGGGGTTAAAGCTTGACGATGGCCATATATACTAAATTAGTTCATTTTTCCATAGGAGGTCATGCGGCAGAGCTGTCAGCCCATGCTGGACAAGATGGTTGCGGCAGGGTGATAGGGGTAAGAAAGGTGTGTTGGGGCATGAAGGGCCTGGGAGGGGCCCATGGGGTGAGAGGCATAAGGACCCAGACCTCCAGCCCCCAGGGTGAAGGAGTCTATGGGCTGCTCAGAGCTGGGGACCTTAGAGGACTCAGAGAAGGGGTCGAGCTCCACTCCGGCACCTCTCCTGCCCTTTCTGCTCTTACTAGACACCTTACGGTTCCGTGTCTGAATCCCTTCTTTCTTCATGGTAAGTGGTCTGTTCACCTGGTGAGGGGAGAGGGGGTTATAGGCAGGGGTTAAAATAGAATTTAAGAATCCTGTTTCTTTTATGGGTACCAAAAATATGCAATATCTTTATGCTCTTACATGAACTTTTTAGCATTGATATAATCAAAATGATTATATGAGCAAATGTGTTTGATCAACTGTTTGAAGTGCCAGCCCGTCTATATAGGTGAAGTAGGCAGTCGCCTAGGCCACCCCCACAAAAGCATGACTGAAATGAACCTAGAGGATGCAAACCCTGCACACACTGGGACTGGCTAGTTGGCAAATAGGAAAACTACATGATATTGCTATCAAATGCAAACCCAACAAATTAGGGCCTGGCCTATAATCAATACAGAATATAATCACAAACAGAAAAAGTCCCTAATCACTATTGCCTACACTGCGAAATCAGAAGATATATATAGAGCCAAACTGTAGGGAATATGACTGGCCCCTAATTACCATTGCCTACATTGGAAAATAAGGGTCACTCTTATAAGAGCACTATAATAGTGAACAGAACTTTTTGTTCCGCTCACATTACTTTGGTTTGCATACACAAAACCACAGTCTGTCTCCATGTCCTCCACCTGTCATGCAGCTCCTTGCTGGCCAGTCAAATGGCTTTATGTAAATCAGTGTTTCCCAGTCCAGTCTTCGGGCTTTGGCAAGCTCTCATTGTACCTGGCTCCAGGTATTCAGTGTAATAACTTGGTTTTGGAAGCAATGTATTGAGAGCTAAATTGTAATGGGCTCTGAGGATTAGGCTGAGTAACACTGATGTAAATCCTATCAGTGTCTTTGGGACAAACTAGTCTTGACAACAAATCAGAATGACCTCAGATCTACTCATATTCAGAATTCACTCAAATCTCCATGCTGAGGATGTCATGATTAACATCCTTTTTTATAATGTTCCTCCAACGATTTTTAGCTTGTTGATTTATTTTGATTAGATTCTAAGGTGAACCTGTACTGCTGCTGTGTGAGGGAAAGTATAGTAAAGCAGACTTGTTCTATGAGGTTCTATAAAATTCTCCAAAAAAGGGAAAGAGAGCAGTTCTTACATTGTGCAGTTTGAAGTAGAGACCACAGGCGTTACACACAGGCTCCCCGTTAGCATTACGTCTCCAAAGTGTTGTGGTGCTGGTCTGACAGTTAGCACACTGAGTGCCTGCCCGCTTACTGACCACCTGCAGAGACATAGAGAGGGTGGGGAGGGAGGGCCAGAGAAATATTTTTTATACATATAAGAACACTGTGGATACAAACACACACACACACACACACACACACACACACACCCACACACACACACAATAGAGTGACAGACTCTGATGAGCCATACCAGTCTCTTCTTGGGTCGAATGAGTGGCCGGTTCTGTCCGTTCATTTTGTGATAGAGTCCACAGGCATTGCAGAGGTAATGGCCCGTCCCATCTCTTCTCCACAGGGGAGTGGCCGTGGCTCCGCAGTTCACACACTCCCGGGCTTCTGTGAGCAAAAGCATAGGCCAGTGTAAATATGTATATGCCTACATATAAAATATATACACATCAACATTCTAATGAAGCCATACTAAGAAAATAACACATCATACAAAATATGTGTGTGAGTGTGTGTTCATGTGTGCTCACCTGTGGGAGAAAGCCTCATCTTGCTGCGAAGTTTTGGTGAGAAAGACGAGGGCGAGTAGAGGGCAGAGCTGTTAAAATCTTGACTCGGGTTTCCGTAGGAACTGTAGTGACCCAGGGAGTAAGCATGGGTCTGCGGTGGTGTGGGAGTGTGTGCGTACACACCAGGGGTGGTGTGGTTGAGGGTGTAAGCCCCCGCAAGCCCCAGGGAGCCTCCTACAGGACTAACCCTCTCACCCTTCACGACATCCTGCAGCCGCAGGTTCTCCTTACAGTCCGGGCTGGACGGGTGCAGCTCTGGACGAGGAGTTTTAACGGAGGACAAAGGGACAGATGCAGGGTACGATGGGGAGGTGGAGGAACTATGAAGGTGCACAGGAGTCTTGGTGAAGGCACTGCTATGCCAAGAGCCAGGGGGTGATGGGTATGGGGCTGAGAGAGAGTGACCCGCAGAACTGTCCAGCCATGGCAAACCACTCAGGAAAGGAGAAGAGTACACTTGCCGTACTGAGAGAGAGAGAGAAAGAAAGAAAAATAGAGAGTGAGGAGAGAGATTTGTAGGTGTACTGATTAAACTGAATTTAACTGAACACTACACTCCAGCAGTAGTAATTAAACAGCAGGGTCAGATACACCTGTGCCCGACAGTTTAGTGAGCGCTGACCTGGGCTGTGTCTGTAGGCTGCAGTGCTGCGGCTGTGGACAGGGCTGGAGAAAAGAGAGGGAAGGCTGTACTCAGCCTCCATGCTGGTGAAGGCGGAGTCCTCCTCAGAATGCGACAAATAGCCGCCATCAGATGGGTAACTGACCGCCAGCTCAGCAGGCATCAGTGGCTGAGACACCCATCGAGACTGTTCTATGGTGGCCTCCATTAATAAAATCTCCTCAGCTTCAGGCCTACACAGTCAAGAGAAAGATTAAATGAGAGGAATAAGAAAGAACAATTAAATGCTAAAACCCACTGCCAGACACCTCCTCTGTGACCAGAAGAGTTTTGGGTGATTTGCATGAAAGAAGCCATTTTCAAAAGCAAGCCACAAAATGAAGCGTCTGAATGTCATTGGAACTACATATGCAATCGTGTGATGTGGTCAGATGACACAAAATGTTTTGGTCACCCACACCATTGTCGCGTTTGGTGGAAAAAAGGAATGGCGCACAAAGAAAAGCACTGGACCCAATATCAATAACTGTGGAGAATCATTGACACCCAGGGCTGTTTTCCTGTCCGTGTTCATGTGAAAATTAGAAAGCAATGAATTCCTTTAGGAACGACACTAAGCAAAGTCCATTAATTGCTTCATTTGTAAAATACAATTACAATACAATAATACTTTCAAATGAAACATTAATGTTAAATATAATATGTATAATTACATATTTATTCAACTGTGTTTATTCAGCTGTATTCAATAGTGCACTCTTGAAAACACAGGTGCCTTAATGGCTCTTGGTGTAGATTCTAGAAAACATATTTACCTGGTGTTCATCTCATTTACAAAAAAAAGAGTTGTTTTTTAAATAATTTGCTTTTAAAAGACTATTCTAGTTGACCGCAGTAATCAGCATTATTAAAAGTACTCAGTGCTGACTGAAATAGTAAAATAAAGAGGATAAATCCACATATCATGCAGTGAATTGTGATTTTAATATTCCTCAAATAATCTGTCTATATCACCAATGAATTACTTCGTTCAAATCTTCAGATTGAAAAAGTCCACCAACATTATAAAGTGTTATATAGAGGACATATAGAGACAAAAATATACTTGATTGAAGGTCCACATGTGACTAGTACGGTTGATCACACCACCAAACAAAAAAAACATTTTTTAAAATAATAATAACACTAGAATAAATTTGTTTTGTTTGGTGGAGTGATCTGCCATATTAGCCCTCGCACATGGCCAAATTAGCATATCCTTTAAAAATCCCAAAAGAACTTTTCATTCTCTGCATTATTGGAGAAGAACCCTTAGGATTCTCAGAGTCATCCTTAATTGTTAATGAACCTTTACATTATGTGAAGGTTCTTTATATAAAGTTCTCATTTACAAATACAGTTCTTTAGGCAATCAAAGTGGCTATTTTACGTTATTGCTCAAACTAACTTTTGTGGCACCTTTTTAAAAGCATGTAGTTGTAGCCAGATTCATTTTACAGTCAAATGTCAGTGGTTTTGGACATGTTTTAGAAATACCCAGTCAAATTCATGGGAACTCCAGTGTTTGATACAAATGAAAATGTAAAGAGTCAATTATGAAGTAAGTGAATGTAAGTAAATATTTCTTCTCATGGAAATGTAATTTAGTAAGTGCAGTCACTTTCTGTAATACTCAAGCAGAGTACAAACATTCCATAACGAACTTAAAAGTATTATTACTGAAATGCGTCCACTATGTTCCAATGCCAGCGACTCACAGCAGTCATCCAGCTGCAGACACTCACATTTTGTGAGAGCAAGTTTTTGGATTTAGAGATACCAGACCAGAATGATGGCCTGCAAAGCAAAATAACTGACGAGGCGCTATGCATTGTGCCTGCGGTGCACCTGTTATCTTCCGAGCTGTAGGCTGCAGTGTTGCTTACCTGGTTGGAATCGATCTGCTCAGGGTTTAACAGGTCACAGAGATGCCCAGGAGCTCCAGCTGAGTGGAGGGGTGGGGGTGCTGTGAAGTGCTGGAGGCTTGGTGTGTGAAGGGAACTGTGCTGTGGTGGTTTTGGTGGCTAAGATCACTGAGGGCAGGTGGGAGGGTGTGGGGGGCAGTGCAGGAGCAGGAGGAGCTGGAGAGTAGATTTAGGAAATATCACAAAGACACACCTCCACCAAAAGTTAGACATCCTCTGTCACAGGCATCTAGATCTTCTGTCCTCACTTTCTTTGCTAATGTGTGAACCACTATTTTCTGACCTTGATCTAAAGGCTCACCAACCTGTACATGTTTGTGTTTTCCCAGCTCAGAGTTTATACTCACCTCATAAATGCCCACCTTTAAGTGTGTTAAAGCAGGGAAAGCACTAACGTCTGCAGGATAGTGGACCTACAGGACCAGGGCTTGGAAGTAATCCAGTACTGAGCTCCCTACAGAATTGCTTTGGAACCTCGAAGTACATGCAGCATCTGTCAGTACAGGACCAAACTTGTTAGTCGCTGTTTTTCTCTTTTTGGTAACCCTTTGGTCTAAAATGAAACACTAATGCCCCAAACTTAGAGGTGTGAGCAACGGCAAATCAGTCCAGGAGCAGAACCAATAGAGCTGACCTAAACTAAAATCAAACAGATATGATGAACTGAGGAAAAAGCAGATTACTTTCCTGATAAATGTTCTTGAGCAATGTCTGATACATCATTAAGTAAATGTACTGAATTAAGTCTGTACTATAAGCCAGTTAATATACATAACTGGGATCTGCAGGTACCAGAAGACATTCTATAAGAGTTTACTCTTTCTGATTTTATTTGGTCTCTTTATTCTGATTTGAAAACTGAAGTTGGCTAAACACTTTTGTACTGCAAAGGATTGTAGAAGCACCGACTTGTGGAGCATGTGTGTACTGGTGTTTGTTATCCAGAACTAATCATCAGTACCTGCCTTGATTAATGCGCTCCTGGCTGAATGCAATCAAATCCTCACAGCAGTGTTCCAACATGCTAGTGCAAATCCATTCACCGTATTACAATTTTGTTTTTGTATGTGATTTTAACAAGCTATAATGTTTAATTCACGTTTAGTTTTAAAAGTAATAAATCTTCTGCAACAGAAAATCAGAATCAGAAAAATGTATCGATCCCGGAGAAAAATGTGATGACTGCCACAACACACAAAGACACAGACAGACACAAGAATAATGTAAAATAAAATAAAATAAGTCTAAATAAAATCTAAATAAAAATCTGTAGAACGAAAACCACCACAATATGAATAGACTATGCTACACACAGAAATGCTTTGTATAATATCTACCTATAAGTAAGTAACGCGGAAAAACTATTGACACAAATGTTGGTTTGGAATAAGTTATTGCACTCTTAGAAATCGGTAGTGATTAAGTACTATTAAGTAATATTAAGCAATGAAAATATTGACCAGGTAGTAATATTGCACATGAAGACTTATGTACATTATATTCTTTCTGATCCTTTGAATGCCATGATAATAAATGCATAAATACATAAACAAACAAATAAATAAAAGGGCTTCAAGTTCATCATAAAAGTGCTGACTCTGGTGGCTGAAGTTGCTGATATTGCTGCACAGATAAGGAAAGAATTTCTCTCTTTAACACAAGGAAATATGAAACCCAGAAAAAAACCCTACTCAAACCAAACCAGACAATCGAGACAAAAACCAAACCAAAGATAAAAACAAAAGGAAGTTTGAGCTGCTCAAAGCCAATAAAAGATGCAAAACACAGCTTTCTATGTAACACAAGTGGGGCAGTTGAGATGAGTGGTGAGATGCAAATAGTGAGAGAGGCAGCAATCTTGGGGCAAGATAGAGTCCGACTGCATCCACAGGCCTCACACAGAACACTGGCTGTGTGAAGGTCATTTGTTAATCAAAGCGTACCGTTCCACTTTCCTTTGTTCATTCAGTTTTCAGGGAAATGAGAGAAAGAAGGAATAGCTGAAGCAGAGCTGTCCTACCACAAGCTTCTGTTAATTAGCTGGACTGAAACAGTTACATCTTCACAAAAGGACGAATGTGCGAACATCAACACCTCACTGGTTTTCCAGCATGAAGACCCACCTGAAAAACATCTGAGAAGCCTTGTTATGATGGATACATGCCATTAAATTTGTATTTGTACTAACATATAATTACTTCCATAACTTCCAAAAATGTGTGTTCAATAGATCTCTGTGGTGTTGTATGTTATAAAATGCCTAAAACCAAGCGATTCAGGACACTAGACAAGTCACAGGGGAAATCAAAACAAAGAGAAAACAGAGACAACGATTATTACAGCCCTATTCATAGTAACTGGCACAAGCAAATTGCTCACATTTTGCATGCGTGCAGATAACAGGGGGCTGTTTCCTCCAAGGCTTTTGAACAATGTCACATTTGCGATGAGAAGTTTTTCCACAGTTGTTGACAAAATCTTAATGGGGTCAACAGGACCAGGTTGAGCAGGCTCAAGCTCAAGACTGACTACGTAAACCCATTTTGTTTAAGAAAATAAAACATAATACTTAATGTGTATCACTTCAGCTTCTGTCAAATTATTGAGTATTAATGGACAGTTGCCAATGAAAAAAATCTGCAATAAAAAAGTCTGATTTATTGTCAGTCAAAAAGCTATCAGATCATGTTATTATACAGAGCTCTTGAAATTTTTTATTTCTTAGTTTCTCACATATTTGTTTCAAATCTTCAGAAGTTAGGACTCCTCTTATCACACAATACTGCAAGTATCAATGTCACCACCTTTTAAACCCCTGCTGAGACGACACCTTTGGACAGCTCAACACGCTTGGAGGAGAACATTAGCCAGTCTTAGACTTTCAGGCTCTGGCAAACTCACAGGTGTCCGATGACAGGGCCATTCTTGTTGAATGTAATCACCATTTAAGTAGAACATATTTGAAATGGTCTAAAAGGTCTCAACAAACCACACACTGTACCACAACCAAAAAAGTTTACATAACAGATGAGAAGTTAAGTTAATTAAACATATCAGGCTGGAATAGAATACAAAGCAATCTCTAAGGCTCAGAGTCTCCTCATCTCCCAAGACACAAAACAATCCAGTCAAACATTTAGGGAACTGCAGGCTGTTAAGATAAGGCATGGTTCCTCCTTGACTGGTGTCCATGGAGGAGATGCAAGGTCTAAACCACTGCTAACCATAAAGGCAAAAAAAAACACCTAGATGACCCGCAAGCTATCTGGATTGTTCTGTGGATTTATAAGTTGAAAGCGGAACCTTTTAGAAAACAACTGCATCACAGTCAAACATGAATTTTGATGATATATGGATGCCACTGCTTCAGAGCCCGGATGACAATTAAAATCAGGATGATTGCCAAAATTAACAGAAATATGCATTTCTACCAGAGCATCCTGTAGGAGAATGCAAGTCATCAGTTCATGATCTGAACCTCAAGCACTACTGGTTTATGCAGCAAGACGATTAAAAACACAATAGCATGTGCATCTCTGGTTCAAAAGAGATAAATTTCAGGTTTGGGGTGGTCTAGTCAAAGCCCTGACTTGAACTCCATTGAGATGCAGGGACAGGACCTTAAATATGCACTTCATTTTCAAATACTCTCCATTGCGGCTGAATTAAAGCATGTTTGCAAAGAAATGTGGATTTTCTTTTTCAAAACTTAATTTCTCTACAACAACATAAAAGGCTGAATTACAGTAATAGCGAGGGTTGCATTTCTTGCTGCTAAAGGTGACGCGGGTCATTAATTTAGTTTTTTTCCTTCAAGAAATGAAATCATAATTTAAATCATTTTGTATTCCTTTTGTCTTATACTACACTTTGCATGATAATTTGAAAGCATTTTCACAAACCTCATAAAACGTAGTGCCATGACTTTCCTGAATAAACAGTAAAAAATTGAAAAACACAATCATACACAACATGTATGATTTCTGAGGACCTCATAAACTGTTCTTACAGAATGTAGGATCTGCAAATATGTCTTTCAAAGATCTGTTGCAGCTCTTGACCCTACACTGTTTGGTGGCTTTGTGGCCTCAGTGCCTGTACATTCCGGAGTCTCAGATTCCAATGAACTCCAAGTCTTAATAAGAACTCCATGCATTAAATAAAACTATATCATGTAAGATCATGATATAAATGAGTATCAGAATATCAGAAAAGTGTAACAACAGGCATTGCTCCAACGCCAGGGATTTATAAACGGTTGGCTTTTGTCCAACAGTTAAATAGAAAGTTACTGTTTTGATTAAAAGACAAGTTATTGCTTAATGTGGGTCCACCCACACGCATTTTCCAGCGTAGCGAAGTACGGGAACTGAGTATCAAGCTTGATTCAAATGAGCAGTTCTGTGATACCCCCACCACCCGCCTATTCAAATCTGTCTAAAAAATAAGTGTGTCCGTTGTAAAACCCTAAATTCAGGGTAGGCCCATACCAACTAACTTTGAAACTCCTATTAGAGCCAAGCCTCCAAAAACTGCAATCTAATTAATTAATCACATAAATGAAAATGTTACATATGTAATGTTAATATAACAAGATTTATTTATTTATTTATTGTGTTATTTTGAATCTTTTATTTTGCTTCATCTATCCTGAAATTTTGATAAAGTTTAACTGTAGGAGTTTTAAAAAGAGTTAACTCAACATTTAGGTCCAACAGCAATGATAGGCTGATTCTCAATTGAAAAAGTAAGTCTTTGACCTGATGTGACATGACATCTAGACCGATCTACTCAAATAAAGATCAGCAGTACTTCATATATCTCAAATGGTTTCATTCACATGTCATTTTCATATTTACATTTAAAAGACAAAACAGACTAATTCAAATTAGTGTTCTGAATTTTTTCCAGCAGAGACATCAAACTGTTCAAAAACTCCAGCAACACAGCTGTATGATCAGTCCAATACTACTCTCTCTCTCTCTCTCACACACACACACACACACACAAACTCACAAAACAAAACACTTAATATACACATATCAAGGTCACAGAAGTTCAATCCACTGTTGCATTCAAGGAATAATTACTGACTGTATTGTTGCTTAGCAACCACATTATTAATGCACTACACTGCTTTGAAGAAGAATTTAAAATGGCAAATGTTACACATAATAAATACATTATTTGTTGAACACTGGCATTTCTTCATTTTGTAATTAATTTTTTACCATTTACATACAACAAGACATTCTAGGCATTTTGTGTCATGCCTATCACCCCCTAAAATCCCTCTAACACAGCCTCCTGTGGCCTAAAGCTTTATCTCTACCACCCATCCCCATGCAAGGAAGCTGCGGTTCAGCAAACCAGACACTCTTACAAGCAACCCCACGCGTGCCTTTGGATCAGACTGGGATCCACTAGGCTCTCATGCAAAGGCCGATCCACTGAGAACTCATAAGGAGGCTGCAGTCGCTGGCGGGAATGTTTTCCCCCACGTTGAGGGATGGGCAGTTCGGAGTGATGGGCCGGAAGAGGGTCTGTGAAGAAGTATGGATGGAGCAAAGCCTGGAGGAAGAGAAAGAAACAAAGACTCATCACACCGTATAATGCTGGCTGAACATCTGTGCTTACAGCATGATTAAGTGGTGTGAGCAGACCTGTCTGGCACTGATCCTCTGCTTGGAGGGATACACCAGAAATTTCTTCAGCAGGTCCACAGCCTGAGGAGACGTGTCAGGCACAATCTCCTCCAGAGGAATTGGTGGGTTTTCTTTAAAAGTGATCTTGTTGTAATCCGGTAATTCTGTGATCTCCTATAGAAGAGGGACATGTCAGATGCTTGCAGGCTCAAAGGATATAATAATCTAACGATATCTAGTTTTGTATTTGTAGGCTGACCTATGGCAGCCCTTCACTGATATTTGACAACTTTGCCTACTGCTTATGTGGGTTCAAACCTTTGTTCATTCAAAAAATTACAAATTTGTATTTTTTTGAATGAACAAAAGTTTGAACCCACTTTGGCTCTTGTGTCATTGCAAGTGTAAAATAGTGCTGTACAGCCTCAGCTCTGGAGGCTACAATCCTTACAGGAGTAGAACCGAGAGCTACTGGCTTTTAGTAGTGACTGCAGAGCTCACCGGCCACACTTTCTGGTTGGGAGTTCCAAGGACCCGGAGAACGCAGCACAGCTGCTCAATGTCATTTTCTCCAGGGAACAAAGGAGAGTTATTCAACAGCTCTCCAAAAATACAGCCCACTGCCCTGCAACAGCCACCAAAAGGGAGAAAATGAGTTAACGACAAACTGGATCTCATCACTAACTCTTTAACATCAAGTACATTAAACTGCCACCTAGTGTGAACTTCTGAGAAGACAGGATGATGAACTCTAACCAAACACAGGGCATCTGCTAGTATACTTGAAACTTAAAAGTGGTAATGAACTGCTCTAAAAACTAAAAATTTCTTTATTGTGAAGCATACCAGAGATCCACTCCTTCATCATATTTCCGGGCACCATACAGAAGCTCTGGAGCTCTGTACCATCTGAAAACAGTAGGAAAAAAAATATTTCACTTCAAAGCAAGCAAAAGTTTCTATACAAATTTTAGGTTCGAATTTCATTCTAAAATTTCGCTGATATTGACCACATAGCAGCTTTAAAACAGCATCAACACTCACCTAAAATTCACCTAAATATGAGGTTCTGCACTGACAAAACAAGCTGAAAAGAGTAATTATGTGGCCTCAAACATTTGTTTGGATGACAATGTGTATTGTCAACAACAACAGCTGATGCTTTTATTGTCCTGTTGACTCTCAATCCTACTTTTATATACAGTAGAGGCTCAACAACAATTAAGTGAGAACGTGGGCAACCCTGCGCTATTTATATAACATCAATCTGAGTCCTCATTATTACTGAAAACAAATGAACAAAAACAAATTGTTTCTGTTTTGTCTTGAGTTCGATGTATCCCTTGTTATGACTTATGAATAACTTTGCATCTAAATTAATGGATAGTCCCAAGTTGTCAAATAATTCTATTTAGGCTCAGTACTGTTAAATGGACCAGTTCCTTACCTGGTGGCCACCTGGTGACTGTAAAGCCTCTCTCCTTCATTGGAAAAAAGCCTAGCCAGGCCAAAATCAGCAATCTTTAAATGGCCTGTCGAACTGATAAGAAGGTTTGCAGGCTTCAGATCCTTAGAAAGAATTTTTTTTTAAATTAGACAAATGAGATTGTTTTCTGCCCAGTATATGCATTCCCTGCTTTTAACAGAGCCAGGCACCATGCAAAAGAAGGAAAAAGGATCAGCCTCATATTCACAGCAGAACCTACCTACCCTGTGCATGATGGAGTTTTCGTGACAGAAAGCCACCCCTTTGAGCAACATCATCATATACCCTTTGACCTGAGATTCAGTCAGGGGCCTCTGTGAGTTCCGAATGACCTCTGATAGATCTGACAGCATATACTCAAAGACAAGCACAAAGCCTGTGCCATGGGGGAATACATCCTTCAGCTTTACTACCTGTTGGAGGAAACACTTCAAACAATTAAGCAACTACAGTCAGCAATTAATTAAACAATCGTAACCACATTTTCATGAAGTGAACTCACATACTGGTTGTCCTCAATCTCCTGAAGAGCTTTGATTTCTCTCAGAGCTTGATTAGGAATCCCATCTTCCAGCTTCCGGAGAGCCACTTTCTTCAAAGCTACTGTCTCTCCTGTCTAGACAGAAAGGAGAAAAATGAAAAGTCATAGTGAGAAACTGAAGGAGTGACACAGATGCACAAGTTGAGGTTTATTGTCATATGTACAAAGTACAGCGTACAGAGCACAATGAAATGCTTACTTCAAAAACCCCTCCCTTCGTAGACAGAACATAAGACATGATACACAAAAGACATAGAAGACAAAGTGGTGCAGCAGCAATAAATAATAATCACAGATTAAGTTGCATAATGTGAATGTGCATATGTGAAGTAAGTTGCATAGTGTAAAGTGACAATGCAGTATAGGTTGTTTTGTGCTCCAGTATTACACATAGTGTGAAGAACAGATTTTTTGCACACAGAGAGAGAACCACAGTTACTGTGTGTTGAATAGCCTGATGGCACTGGGGTAAAAACTGTTCCTGAATTGTGTTGTGTGTGTGCGAATTGTCCTGAGTCTCTTGCCTGATGGCAGGAAAGTAAAAAGTGGCAGTGCAGGGTGGCTGGGGTCTTTCAGGATGCTCTTAGTTTTCCTGAGACAGCG
>JBBPCY010000018.1:17785768-17798113 GCA_037974405.1 Brachyalestes nurse
GCTTTCTTGTCCTGTGCAGTGCAGCTGCCGTACCAGGACACAACACTCCCCGTGAGGATGGACTCCACAGCGCACCTGTAGAAGCTATTGAGGACAGAGGTGGACACCCCAGCCTTCTTTAGGCGTCTGAGGAAGTGAAGTCGTTGGTGGCTTTTTTGGTGACCGCTGCTGCGTGTTCTGAGGACTTGAGATTGGCATGGAGGGTGACCCCAAAGAGCTTGAAGCTGCTGACCCTATCCACAGCACCTCCTCTGATGTAAATAAGGGGATGAATCCTGTCTCTTAAAATCCAATACCATCTCCTTGGTTTTGCTAACGCTGAGAGAGAGATTGTTCTCCTGACACCTCTCTGCCAAGAGTCTCACCTCCTCTCTATAGGCCGTCTTGTCGTTGTTGTTGATCAGACGGTCTGCAGAGAGGAGGTCATTATGTAGCAGTCCTATCAGAGAGGGCAGCCTGAATTCCTTTAACTGGAACACATCGTTACTGTGTTTATCCAGAGAAAGCATGCAGGTCACGGTCAAGGCATGTACACTTACATGCGGGCAAAGGATTGCCCACAATTATGATTTCCAAAATCACGATGAAAAGGCGATATACACTATATGGACATAAATATTGGGATGTTTGACCATTACACCAACAGAGACATTGCTTTCAAATAAAAAGACTTAAATATGGAGATTTCAGAGTGTTTCTGTAGGGGGAAATGCCCATTCATTATGTAGAGCATTTGAGTTCAGGCGCTGATGTTGGACGAGAAGGCCTGGCTCGCAATCTCCGTTCTAGTTCATTCCAAAGGTGTTGGTGAGATCAGGGCTTTGTGTGGGCCAGTCAGGTTCTTCCACACCTAACTCATCCAACCATGTCTTTATGAAGCTTGCTTTGTGCACTGGGGTACAGTCATACTGGAATAGAAAAGGTTCTTCTCCCAACTGTGTCCACAAACTTGGAAGCATAGTGTTGTCCAAAGTGTCTTGGTATGCTGAAGCATTAAGCTTGCTCTTCACTGGATGTGAGGGGCCTAGTCCATACCCTGATAAACAGGTTGGTCCGAATACTCTTCTCCAGTAACGTTATATGAGAATACTCACTGATCTACCACATTTAGTGCTTATAGAGACCTTAGGAACTCTTAGGAAGCGAAGGAATTGAAGGCAGTGTTTATACTCTGTCAGCGGGACTGACTTATACCTTTCTCAAAGCAACATTAGATACGGACTTTACCTCAATGTGCTTGGCTTTGAAAACGATCCCATGGGCTCCTTCCCCAATTCTCCCAAGAATACTGTACTGATCCATGACAAGAACGGGACAAACAGACTTGGAAGCGAGTACAATGACTAACAACGTTAAAGGGACGACTTGCCAAAACGTATCCAACAAAAAAGCTACATAATATTACAAATTATTATAACGTAATCGCTACACCCCATGAGACTAAGAAACAAAACTCGCGTTAGCTTCGAGCTAGCTAGCCGCCTCGTTTGCGTTTCCATAGATACCGGAGATAATCTACGGCAAACCCGAAGGCTCAAACAGGCTTGAACCCCACAGCTCCAGTGCATGAAAAGAGTATTCAGATTGTTCTCTAAAATGATTTATTATCCTTGAATGATACCCTTGTGCTCACTGCTCATGAACAATTTAAAAACCCAATTTAATGTCTTGCTGGTTCATTTATATTACTTGTACACGACTGTAAGAAACAAGCAATTAACACAAAGGCAATACGACATACAAATGAACACACAGACAGATTTCCGTTACTTTTATATGTCAAGACACAAAAGCAATCAATAGATGACAACATGTAAAAACATTTGTTACAGATATTTATATAAAAAAGGCAGAGTTGTTTTCTCGTTTTACTTCTTGCTACGTGAAAGAACTAATTTACAACCGAGCTCAAACGTCAGCCAATCAATCACTCACAATTTCCAACTGTCAGACAAGCAAACCAATGTTCCTCATTTCCACTGAGCCATCAGTCCATTTTTCTCTAAGAAACAAACAAAAAAAATTCTACAAACTGGGGTCATATGCTTAACACTTCAGAGTGAGTGTCCTGACCAAGGACCAGAGTTTGACTTTCAAACCCAACAGAAGACAGTTGTTAATCTGAACCTGAATTAGTCCTCTCACTCAGATGTACACATCTGTAACCCTGCATTCCAAAAACATTGGCCAAGTTAAGAACGGCCCCAAGAAAAATGGAAATGCCTCAAAACATCCCCCCCACTATGAGAAGAATCCCAGGTTTGCTTTTGTCTCTACCAACTCACAAGCATAGAAAAAAAAAGAAAAAAGAAAAAAAATGTACATAAACTACTGACTAACGAAAGGTTTGGGGGGAGGGGGGGGGATGGGACAGGAACACAAATATTACTCCTGCAACAGACTCTTATAAATGTCCAACAATATACAAGTCAGGGGAAAACTGAACCAAAAAAAAGCAAAATAACTATTTTATTCCATATTCTCAAGCTCACTTTTGAGTGGGTCGTCTGTCTCCAGAATGAGTACAAAAAGTTCACTTGAAATTCAAATTTCTTTTTTTAAGAAATTCCTTCTAAACATGGGATGTAAAAAATACTGTGGCACCAGGACAAGCTGCCACACAATCCCACAAGCACACTCAGAAGACAGGAATGAGCAGGAAGCAAGCTTTAAAACTGAGCAGATGCATACACACAACAGGGGGGAGAAGTTAAAAAAAAAAAAATACAAAAATAAATCACATACATAAGTTCTGCATCACCACTTACTATTTTTGGAACCCACCCCCCCCTTCTTTATACAAGATGTAATTTGATGCAATGCAAAAATTAACGTCTCTCCATCTACAAGGATCGGAGTCCTTACATCTTCGGTACAAAACGGTACAGTTCTTAAGTCTCTCCCTCTCAGCAATGTATGAAGACACAGTGATGTAATAATGGGCTACTGGACTCAAACTGAATGTACAATTACAGATTTTTTCTTTAAAATGAAAAGTCTTTTCCTCAGAAGCATCACCAAGTGCTGTGTTGTTTATCCATTTTTGATGAATCTTCCAGATGTAACTTCATTGTCTGCTCTCCCTCCATTCAACTTCCTTCCATCTTCTGCCTGTGCCCAACCGAAATATACAAACTTGCCAAAAAAAAAATGGGGGGAAAAAACTGACAGAAGAGCTAAATTACCTTTTTCTTCTTTATCTATTGCTTGTATTGAAATAAGCTAAAATAAAAGGAGTATGAAGGAAGGTAAGTAACTGAACTACAAAAACAATCAACACAGTTAACTTGACTAAATGCTGCCATTGGAAATCTGTCACACAAAATTGCCAGGAAAAGCAAAAGTATGTGCTTTTAACTGTTTGTCTGAAGAAGACACATTTATAACACAAAAAAACGGAAAGATAAGGCGTCCATGGCACCAGAACGTTCAGTGATGATTGAGGAAGGGCACAAAGATTATCTTGATTTCTTTTTTCCTTTTTGCTGCCATCTCATGTAGTAGTAGTGAGTGGTAGGGTTGTAGCCTGAGAAGGCTTCATGGGGCATTCAGCAGGAAGAGGAGGAGTTCAGTCATGGGTCTTGATCTAGGGGAAAAGGGCATGGCAAGCTCCTCACTGGTCAGCTCTGGCCTTCTTTACACCAATTCCTTTCCTGCAAAAGAGAAGCAAACAATGAGGACATTTTCTGTACTGTAATTCAAGCATCAGGTTGCTGTAATTTAGCCTCTATGTTTAAATGGTGTCAGGCAGAGGTCATCTACTTTCGAACAGGGGTCAAAAACTCTTTGTATTTGGATTCATCTTGGGCACTACCACTGTTCTCACCAAATTTAGTGTTTTTGTCTTTGTGGACCATGGAACAGCCACAGTTGTGTTTTTAAGTAGAAGAGAAGATATAGTGAGATATAGTTCTGTTTATTAAGAAATAAATTTTCCCACATTTGTCTCAGCTCTGGATATATTCTGTTTCAAGCAAATGACTATAACCTATAGTTATAGCTCACTTTTCAGTGACAAACAAATGTAAAAAGAAAAAGACGTTTAGACGAGAAACCATAAAAAACTGGCTCTGTCTCAAAGAGACACCAAGTATAAAAGGTGTTTTTTTTTTCCTGGTCACAAACTGTAAATGTGTTTCAGCCATATTCAAAACAGCTCTAACAATTGTTTGATACAGAACAAAGGACATCATTAGTTCAAATATTCACCTAAGCCCTGGCATAAGGCAGCACCTTCTACTAAAAAAAAAAAAAAAAACACACAACTGCTTAGTTTCAGTGGTTACAGAGCAACCGGCTGCCAAAATCTGTATCCTGAAACCCAAGCATGTACTTTTATTAGGAAGCATAAAGGAGATGCTTACAAATCAGGAGATGAGACCGGTCTCTTTACTGCAGGTTTGGCAGCAGATCCATCCTTACTGGTTTCTGTAAAACACCAATCACATTGTTGGTTTCCAAAGTGCTGATCACAGGATACATCTAAGTGGAGTTCAAAAACTAAAATCCTGAAGGAACAGCACTGAAAAAGCATTTCCCTAAATGCATGCACCCAATTCAACACAATCTTAAACTAATGAGTTGATTCGCCCTGAATGAGTTTCACAGTTCCACTACAAAAAGGTTTTCTTTCTGAGCTTGTCCTGCAAGACATTGTGTGCCCATTCTCACTGTTTGATAAAATCAGAGACTATATTGTATTAAATTTAAATACAATCATTTTTGCTTTAAATGTTCTAAATCAGCATTAGCCTTTGCCATCTTCCCAGTTTCCAACTCCCCTTGCTCACCTTGCAGCCACCTGACTTGTGTGGCTGGGCCGTAGCCTTTCTCGTTGCGAGCAGCTATGCGGAAGATGATTGCAGGTTTGGTGGTATAATCAATGTGAGCATTGGACAAGCTGGAGGTCTGAACCAGGCACGAAGGATTGGGCCCACAGTACACACGCATGAAAGCCAGCTGCGCAGGTGCAGATGCTTTGGCCTCGGTTGTCTGCGAGCTCTGGATGGCCAGGTAGACTGAATACTCGATGATCTTCCCCGATGTTAATGATGGAGGCTCCCAAGTGAGGTGAGCACCATCTGGGCTCTGATGAACAAACCAGAAAAAAATGAATGAGGGCCACTGACAATGGTAAGAGCAAGAGAATACAAGATCTAAAAATCACAAGATCAACTACAGATACAAAGGAAAATATTATGCATAGAGCCAACACTGATATCATAGATAAGCAAAAACAAATATTCCATCAAAATGTTCATTGTTCAAGGAATATTTCAAGGATGTTCCTAAACTTAAGTTTAGGTGCGTTTTAGAAATATCACTGGAATTGGATTTAATGCTTCTTAAAGCTACCTCACATGAAGCTATATCAAGACACATGCCTATTCACAGAGTATTTTGTAGAGGAGTTTTTGCTTTGCCTTTGCTTAGTCAAAGACTGAATTCTGCAGAAATATACATATAAAAAAACAGGGGAACTCCCCTTGCTTGAAGGATAACAGTGTTAAAGATATTTCTATAACACAAAATAAAATATGTAATATAATATAAATAATATGAACAAGATATAAAAGGACACTGGGTCTCACTTTGCTGATTTTAATGGCACACGGTGCTCCGGGGAATCCAGGTAGGCAAGTTTTGAAGGCTGACACTTCAGAGAAGGATCCACGACCACAAGTGTTAATGCCAGCTACACGAAACTTGTATGCTGTGCCGGGAGAGAGCTCCACTTTCTTCATCTGGCTGTAATCTGGTATGGTCCCAGAATCATCCTGGAGTGGAGTGCATAATGGAGTCATGTTAACAGCACATTTGCCACCACTTCTGATGTCAGGAACATACAAGAACAATATACCTGCCAATATCAGATCTGCAAAATATATGATAAATATAAAATATATATATCAATAATCTACCTGAAGTATGAACAGAAATCCTACTTACATCAGTAACCTCTGAATCATCTGCTGGCATGTAATAATGCGTGACAACCATGTTTGTCACCTTGACTATCCCAACATCAAACCACTGATTTTCTTTCTTAACTGGTGGTTTCACAACTGCAGGGGGTACTCCTTGTTTCTGTTTAGAAGCAAATGAAAGAGAGCAAGAGAGCATGAGAGAAGAAATACATCTTCAACATTACAGTAAATACTTCAGATGGCTTTATGTGAGCAAATAAGTATTAGTGAGCTCACCCCAGCTGAGGACTCTATGCCATTGGCCACCTCAGCAAGAGTAGTAGCTGCTTGCATCTTAGCAGGGCTGGCCACTGCCATTGGCTGGGATGGAGCAAACGTACTTGAGGGAGCCAAAGCTGCAAGAACAAAAAGCACATGATACATGTCAGTTAAGACAATTTCCTCTAACAAGAAGCATTCCAGTTTAAAGTACCTAGTCCATAACTGATTTAGGCAGGATCTGTACAATTCTCATATATTACGGTGTGTGTAATTTGTTGTTTGATGTGTGAACCCAGATCATTCTTTTTTTTTTCCATCCAGCAGTAAATGTGCTGGATGTACACAAGAACTATACAGCAATGTCCTAAAAGGCTGTAACCATGATATGACCAATAAAGTCAAATAAGCAGTGTCATTACCATGCAATATCAAAACATTTTAACATTAACAACAAAATCATGCTGTGTACTATTAACTAGTCCTAGTACTGGTTAAGTGTGTCTTACTCTCTGCAGAAGTGCTAGGAAGAAGTCGAGTCACAACTCCAGTGACGGTAGAGACAGCAGCAGCAGCCGCCATCTCATGGCCATTGCTCTCAGATGCTGGGTCATTGAGGCTATCTGCAGGGGCGAGTCCCTCGGTAGGTAACGATGTAGAAGCTGAATCAGCTGCTAAATGCTGGGCAGCGGCTGCAGCAGCTTGGGCCTCCTGCAGCTGCTGCTGCTGCTGAACAAGAGCAGCCAACTCCTGCTGTGTCAGAACAATGGGGATGGTGGTTGACTGCTGACCATCCTGTCCAGCATCCCCTTCATCTGAGAGAGAGGAGAGCAAACATAAAAAACAAGGTATAGATTCATTAGTAATAAAAGTATTAGTAAAGTATTCATTATAGTGCCATGTTAGTTCTGTACATGGCTTTATCTTTTATCTTAGCTTGCTTTTACTCACTAAGCACAGCCTGTTGTGCTGCTTGTAGCACAGCCTGTATGGCGAGGGCCTGGGCCTCCTCCGTAGCTGCAGCCTGAGCAGCGGCTTCTGCAGCAGCAGTGACAGCCAGTTCCTCTGGGGTCAGTCCCGTCACCATCAGCGTGGTGGGCTGGCCTTCAGCAGCCATCAGCTCCTGTGGTAAAGCCAAGGCCTCAGAGTCCTGCCCTGCCAGACCCACTGCCTCCTCACCCACTCCACCCTGTTCCATCTGAAGATGCAAAGTAGATGATGACTGACAAACTTTAGATCACTACACATGCTAAGCAAATAAACAAGTTTCATACCCCACGACTTTTCATTTAACACCCATCCTATTATTATGAATCGGAAACAAATAAATATCCAAGTATCTTTTCTCCAACATACCTCAGCCGGATCACCCTGGCCAGGTTGTGCTTCCATGGCAACATGAACTTGTAGCATAGTTCCCGCCTCGCCAGCAGAACCCTCCTCAATAGCAACAACCCTTACAGTACCCGCTTCGCCCAGATCGCCTTCAGTATGCATAGGCTCTTGACCTGTTGCCACTGCCTCTGAGTCACCTTGTTCCATTGCTTCTGCCTCACCTTCACCTGAGGCCTCGACCATTGCAGCAGAGCCTGCCATGGATGAGATCTCCTGTAGAGGACAGAGTAAAAGCCCAGAGAATGATGCATCAATGAGAGAAGGTGACACAAACTCTACCACAGGAACTTTTAAATCTAAGAGCAACCATTTAAATGTTGTTTTCTTTTATTTATGGTACACTCAGAATTCCTTAACTGCTTTAACACTGTTTCCTCATCCTAGTAAAGGTGTACACATCTACTTCAAGTTTGTGCTTCCCATCACTAGCTTATGAGGTAGCAATGAAGCACCCTAATTATTAAAGGTCTAACCAAGTACGGTCTGTCTCAGAAGTCATAGAACAGATAAGTCATATGTTTCAAGATATTTACAATACTTGGAAATAGACCAAGCCTTACTGGAACAGAAGGCCCAGGGGTGGGTGTGGCCTGGGTAACCGTTGTGACAGCTCTACTCTGAATTGTAGGATTGGATGGCTCTGTAGATGAAGTTGCTTCAACACTGGTGCCACCGTCTTCCTGTCCTTCAGCACTTTGCTGAGCTGCAAAACAATAACAGTCTCACTGAGCTGAACACACTATACAAATCCTAAGACAAGCTCAGCTTCATCTAGCAAGATTTCTTAGTTACATAAAAAAAAAAATCTATCTATATACACACACACAACGACACTGCTAGGTTTTTAAACGTACTATCTGGCTACCTGTAATCTTACTCAGAATGATCATGCCTCTCCCTATATATGGCTGATTTGTAATTACACATGCCTGTACCGTCGGCTGACTCCAGGTTGCTTGTAGCAGTGGTAGTTGTGTTGGTGGTTCCGGTCTCATGAGTTTCGCAGGGTGGGTTGGAACAAACCCTTTGCACTGTGCCGTTTTGCACCGCACCGATGGTGGAGGAAGCCTGGGTGGGTGTGTTGGTGGTACCAGTCTCATGAGTCTCACAGGGCGGGTTGGAACACACTCTCTGTACAGCAATGGTCTGCCTGCCACCCATGCTCGATGATGCTTGTGTGGGTGTGTTGGTGGTGCCCGTTTCATGTGTCTCACAGGGAGGGTTGGAGCACACCTGCTGGACGCCACCGGCTCCTGCAACAGTGGCCGTGTTGGTGGTTCCCGTCTCATGCGTCTCGCACGGAGGGTTGGAACATACTGGAGAAAGAAGTGTACTGCCGGATGAGGTCACTACAGGCTGTTGGGATGCTGTACTGCTGTTGGTAATTCCCATCTCCCTAGAGCCCATACTACAGCTGGCAGTAGTGGCTGTGTTTGTGGTGCCTGTGTCATGGGTCTCCGACGGTGGATTACTGCACACCTGCTGCACACGGCCCATGTTGGCTGAAGCAGTTGTTGCTGTATTGGTAGTTCCAGTCACGTGTGTCTCACAAGGTGGGTTAGAACATATCTTGGCAGAAGCTACAGTTGGGGTGTTGGTGGTGCCAGTTTCATGGGTCTCACAAGGCGGGTTTGAGCAGACCAGAGTAACTTCTCCTGGGGCATCACTGGTATCAGCACCTGTAGAGGAGGGCTGCTCAGATGTGGGGGATGCCAGGATGGAGACTGGGAGATCCTGCACAGGTTGTGCCTCCACACCACTAGGCGTGCTAATTAGAGTCACCTGAGTTGGTTGGGCTGCCTACAGGTAGAAAACGAGAAGGAGAATTCACAATACAAAGCACAAGAAAATGTCAGTGGTATACTTCCTTGATGAATAATCACTTATTTGAAGGATGGGGGATTCTGGAACATCCTGTGCATTTCCTAGAAGCATGTCTTGCTGATGATATTGCACAGCAAAAGTCAAAGGAGGTAAATAAAAAAAACCCCAAGATACTAAGGAATTAGCTGACCAAGAGACAAAAAAAAAAATGTGCGTTACCTGTAGAGCCACAGAGGATGCAGTAGCCAGGTTCGACTGAGCTGCAGAAACAGTGATGGCTGTAGGGGTAATCACTTGACTTGAAAGTGTGGCAATGGTTCCCAGGGTGGTTATGGGAGTACCCAGGGTAGCATTGGCAGCAGTAACACTGCCCCCTGCCAGGCTACTGGAGGCAGTGCCAGTCACAGTGCCAAGAGTAGTTACTCCTACAGCAAGAAAATACAATTTTTAAACATGAAATTGTAAATTCCTGTGTATCATTCACCTATAGAGCAATAAACCATAGCTAGCATAAGAACACATTACTTTTGTTTAGACATCAAGTTTTACCTGTGGTGCCTTTGACCACTAGTGTGGTAACTGTGGGTTTGACAGCAGAAACCGTGCCAGGAGAAACAAGACGCACTCCGCCCATAGGCACTGTACGTAAAATAGTTCCTGGCTGCCCAGGAGCCCCTTTGAGAACCACCTTGAAGAAAAAAGCAACATGAAAATACATTCCAAGAAGCCAGTGATCAGGCATGGTATGTTTTTGATACCAATCCAAACATCAATAAGCCCCTTACCTGTGTCACTCCCTGCTGTCCAGCTCCCGTTGTCAGTTTCGGTACAGCTGTTATGATTTTGCCTGGCGTCCCTGTGCCAGGTGTCACCATCTTGGTGGTGATGATGGTGATGGGAGACTTTATACCAGGGCTACTTGTGGCACCTACCAGTTGAAGAACAAAAGGAAACAAAGGACAGTTCAAAATTTGGCCACAACAGTCTGAAGACTATTGTGTAAAGTTTTAGAGCCACAAGCAGCAAAAATATCACACAGAGTGTTTCTCTCCCACTAACCCGTTAGAGTTTGACATAACGTGTTGTTAACAGACCTGCAGCCCCCTGCTGGATGGCGGACATCGGGATAGTTTTGATGATGGTGGTGCCAGGTTTGGTGGTAGTGCTTGGGGAGACTCCACTGATGCCCAGGATAGTGGGTTTGGTGCCAGTGCCACCTGCCTGTGTGGTTGTGATGATAGTGGTGGGCTTGCCGTCCGCAGAGGTAACCAGTTTCAGGATGGTGCCTGCAGGTAGTGGACCTTTTGTCTGGAAAAACAATGGAAATAGCATATGAGAAACAACTTAATGAATAAAGAGGTTACTTAAAATGACTACAATTTCATAAATGTAAAAGTACTGCTTATAGCTTGAGGACATGGATGTATGAATTCAATCCACAATTTAACTACAGAAGAGAACCGACCTCTGGACTGTTTTCAAAACTTACTCAGAGTGTAATACCAAAGGGCGTGGCTGCATTTACCTGTATGATCTGAGTGACAGGGCTGCTACCAGCTTGACCAGTCACTGCAGACGTCTGTACTGGTTTGGTCTGGACCACAGACATCACCTTCCCGAGGCTAGAGATCTGAGCATAGATGAAAAAATACAAACATCAAGCTCTTCGACTAAGAATAGTGAATGGCACAAATATGTTAAATAATGTTAAAATGTAGCACGTAGAATAAAGTACCTATACCTAACATTCAAACTTCAGTGTTAAAATTAATTTCTTAAACACAGCTGGTAAGACTGCAGACTGTTGGTATTTATTCTCACTCTTACAGAATAAATGAATAAACAGAAAAAAAAACTAATTGTTTCAATTATCCATACCAAAGTTCCACCACTGCCAACAGTGAGTGGGCTCTTGACAAGAGTGATGGTTTTGGTGACCCCTCCAACCACTGTGGTGACTACTTGGGCCTGCTGGGCTACGGTCACAGTTCCTGATTTATGCACAGTAATGATCGGGCGGGTTGGGGTGTTGGGAGTAGAAATGGTTGATGTTCCAACCTGCGCAGCAGCTGTCTTCAGCATGCGGGTTGCTGGATTACTCACCTGGATAAAAAACATTAGGCATCATTACATACAGGATGTGTAGAAAAAAAGATGTAGCCGCTACTGCCCCCCCCCACCCCCACTGAAGATCAGATGTTACAAAAAAGCTTAAAACAAGCCTCCCACAAGAAAATAATCTTACAAACATCACTGAGGTTTTAAGATACTCTGTAATGCTTTTTGAGTGACACTTACCATCATTGGTGAAGCCACTTTAACGGTTGCTGGTAGAGTTGTAGAGCCTGGAGTTACAGCAACAGTTTTCACTATAGTGGCTCCTGCTGGAACATTCAGCACAGTGGCTGTGGAGGAGGGCGGTATCTTCTGTGTGGCAGCTGCAGCTGCAGCCAGTGCAGCCATGCCACTCATCTGTGGGCTGCTGCCAATTGGCTACAGAGGATGGGGTGGGTATGGAAACAATATTTAACAAAATATCTTTGTAAGGAGAAAAAATAGAATCCATGGACAAAAATCAAAAGTTGTATTGTACAAAATGTATTAGTTAAGGTGATTAACGCAACCAGAAACATCAGAAATCACATACTGTTCCCTGTGTGCTCTGTGCTGGGACAACCATACGGACACCGGCAGGAAGTGATGCAACAGTGACTGGGGACTTTCCTGCTTGATTTGCCTGACGTACAGTGACAATGGAGGTGCCAGCAGTCGCCTGAGGAGCCACTTTCAGAATGGCTTCAAAAGAATAAATAGTACATTAAAAACCAGCCCTCACTATACACACACAATAAATATAAACACTATTTTTTCACACACACACACACACACACACACACACACACACACACACACACACACACACACACACACACACACACAC
>JBBPCY010000018.1:17812043-17827065 GCA_037974405.1 Brachyalestes nurse
GGTTTTCGTTCCAACCAAAAAGAAGCCACACCTGAGTAACTGAAAACCAAGAACAACTGATTACAGAGGTGGAACCAGGTGTGCCTCCTGCTTGGTTGGAACTAAAACCTGCACCCACAGCAGCCTTTTCTGGACAGGTTTGGGCACCCCTGGGCTAGTGCATAAGGAGAAATTCAATTATGCTTTTTACAAACTTGATTTTGATTGGTGATAAAGAGCAGCAAAAAAATGCAGATTGTGAGCTAGGAAAAAAGTAGTGAATCAATGGAACTAAATGGCTTTGGTATCAGGGAGGACTCTTCCAATAAAAGGCTAAACACTCATCTGTATAACAGACTTAACACTGCCTCTTACAGTGAAAACAATCTATATAGTGCAATGTTTTTAGAACAGCCTGAGAAATACAGACTCCCAGGCTTATGATGTTTTACTATAAAGTAACAATGCACAACTTAAAGTTTTTACCTGAACTGCAGTGGGATGGAAATGGTGTAACTATTGAGAAGCTGCTTGATTGTGTCTTATTATCTCTCTGTCCACCAGAACATGGCTGAGATGTACTTGTTTGTGCTGCCCATGGGGATGCAAAACACTGTGAGAAGCCCTGACTCTCATCCGATTCACAGGGTGCACGCACAGAGGAGTACCGAGAATCCCATAATCCTTCACTCTTTTGTGACTCAGGGGCTTCTGAGTGAGTCACTGCGGAAGGGAGGGGGAGGGAACTGTGTTTGTGTGGGCAGCAATAAGTGTCCTCTTGGGGACCAAGCTTAGAAAACTCATGAGTGAGAGAGTCCAGAGAGCAGCTGTCAGTGCGCAGCGGCTTTGGGGTGGACAGATGTGGAGAAGCTGGAGACATTTTGACTATGCCAGACCTGCCAAAGGCCTTCAAGCCCAAATGGACATCCTGGAGAGTTTCAAAGACCTAATAGAATAAAAAACACAATTCAAGACCAGCTTATTGCAAAAAATACATTTATGAATTCAAAATATCAAGAGTATCAAGCATGCCTGAGTGTAACTGAAAATATAAAAAGCTAGGCCAAACAAAAGAGCTTTGGAAAAAAAAGAGCAAAAATGAGCACTGGCCATTATCATCACGTGAGAATTGGGGCTGTAACGATATGCGATATTAAACCAAAATTGTGACACTCAGATCCACGAACCTGTGTCCCTTCCAACTCCCAGAGTTATCTTTCCCGCCTTTCATCTCTAGGCGGCCCGCCCGTGGGCGTTACACCTTATAAAAACTTTTTTACACTGTGCAATTTCATGTCAATTTCAAGCAGTAACCAACAGGAGAGGTTGTTACAATTCAAACAATTCCTTCTCCCTTGGCCTTATAAATGAACCGAGACTGCTCTCAGGTCAGCGGGGCGAGTGTGTTTTTAGTTTTGGACAATGGTGAACCGGTCGGTAGCTGAAGAATCGGTTCTGGGGCAGCCTGTGGCGATTCCTTGGGGTCTTCTGTACAGATTGAATGCAAAAGAAGCGGTGCTGAAGCGTTTATTGATTCATAATTCTGTGAACATGAGAACTCGAAACAAAATGGCGTCTCGAATGGTACTGCTTGCACTAAGCACTAACCTTTCCTTCACCCCCCCAAAGAATCGCGATACGAATCGAATCGTGAGTCAAAAGCGTGATACGAACCGAATTGTGGGTTTGTTGTATCGTTACAGCCCTAGTGAGGATAAAAAAAATGAAATTATTTTTCCCAACTTTATAGTCTTATTATAGTCTAAAGTCTTATGTGTACTGTACTATAGTGATGCTCTTTAGTACATTAATTGTGATGACACCAGTTTTAGCCGTTTATAGTACAGTGTACTGTTTTACACGTCATATATTTAACTACATTTAGTTCAAAATACGTATAAAAGCTTATATTTAAGAAATTACATTTCTTACTGAATCTCCATTAGATTCTAATGAGCTTGCCGCAAATTTGTTCTATTTCGAAGTACATTTTTATGTAAATTTTTAAAGGAAATTTTAAAAATAGCTGTGAGTCTTTTTTTCCATTAATTGCACTTTTTCCTTGTTAGATTGTTATTTTAGTTTTACTATGGCACAAACTGTATCGGTCAGATTAGATAATTGAACTGAAACCAAATTAACTGAAAACAAACAAACAAACAAATACATAAATAACATCATACAGCTGCTGCAGTCAAATAAACTGATTCTGCCCTACCTCAGCCATTCGAGGCCTTTTCTTCCTTCGGCGGTCTAAGCAGCGGCATGCCAGCTGAGAGATTTCCCTGGAACCATGTGGGTCAGGAATGGCTTTCGTCACCAGCCGAGGATCCAGATGCTTCTTCCAGATGTTCTCAGCTGCCTGTGAAAAGGCCAGCTCCCGAGAATGCTTCCCTTTGCTAAAGCTTTTCCCATCATCTTCCACTTCCGACACCAAGTCTTTCTGTACAAAACAAATACCTTTTTTTAGCTTTTACCTTTCACTGCTGCTGTCATCCAGAGTGCAATATGAATGTAATGTGTCTCACCAGATAGACATTCTTTCCCTTACTGTCAGTGTCTAAAGCCCTCTGGCCAGTGAGGACCTCCAGCAACACCTGCATGCCGGGATGAATCAATAAATCATTAAATGAAACAATGCAAATCATGACAACAAGCTACCATCTGTGTAGCATGGTGGCTTCAGTTTCTGCAAATCAATCTACTGATAAGTCCAGATATCTTAATCTTTTTTTGCAAGATACTGAAAATGAACACTTTATTAGTAGAGGTTAAAAGGGCATTCCTAACTTTTTCTTAAAGTCAACAGTAGTTTAGCTCTTGCTGAATAGGCAGGTAATCTCATGGAGGCTACACCAGGCAATTAAGTAAAGCATCTTAACGCTTCTGTAAATCTCTCACAACCCACTTTAAACATTTAAATAAATGAGTGCTCGTACCACTCCGAAACTGTAGACGTCAATCTCCATGCCCAGCTGGCCATCTTTCAGGTACTCATCAGGCAGATACGCCAAAGTTCCCCGCACTGTTGCTGTCTGAGCTATGCTGCTTGTCTTCCCTGGAGTTCTGCTGGGGTTGTGACACAGACGCGCCAAGCCAAAATCCCCAAGTTTTGGTTCAAAGTGCGTATCTAGAAGGATGTTAGAGCTGTAGGGGAAGGTTGGATATTGTATTTTTGTGAACAGCTTAGAGACCAGATAAGATAACATCGCTGTCCTCAACACGCACAATTTTCAGGGCAATCACATCATGCTACACCAATAAGAAACATTGGGCAAGACTCAGATTGCTACATTTGCTTGTAACATCTGTAACACAATTCCATTCTAAGTCAGTCTGGGCATGAGTATCAGACAAAATATTCTTAACTTGCAGCTACTAAAGAGTTTGGGCTGAAACAGAAAAAAGGAACAATATTTGCAAAAAAAAAAAAAAAACAATATTAAAAAATTGTGTATAATATACTGTGAGTATTAAAAAGAATTACCCCCTTCAAAATATTTACATTTTGTTGCATTGCAGTCTAAAATACAACCGCCCCACCCCTACTTTCCAGCTGTATTTACTCATTTATGCAGTTTATAACATCCAAATGAAAGATATGAAAGCAACAGTCAATCCCTAGAAGCACAGTAAAATCTATAATTAAGAAGTGAAAGCGTTAGGTACTACCAGTACTCTCAGCGTACCAGGCTGTCTCTCTAAACTGGATGGAAGTATGGGGAGGAAACTGATCAGAGAAGCTACCAAGAGGCCTATAGTGGGTATTGTGTGCATGTGATACCTGAAGAAAAGCCTCACTAAGTTTCGAATTAACTTTGCCAACACGCCCCTTGAAGATTCTAAGGCCAAGTGGAAAAAGGTGTTTTGGTCAAATGAGACCAAAATTAAACACCAAACGGTACATCTGGCGGAAAGCTGATACAGATCACTGTTGTGGGGTGTTTCTCTGCAGCAGGGACTGGGGCACTTGTCACGAGTGAAGGAAAAATATATGGGGCAAAATACCGTTAAGAGTAAATACAGCAGGAAAAAAAGTTTTTGTGTGTGTGTGTCCTCAGTTTAGGCTGCAAAGCAATAAAATATGAATATTTTGAAGGAGGTGATTATTTTCTATACCCACCGTACCACTTTTTGCAAGCCCAGTGTTCTACAACATGTGTCTAGTCACACCAATTTGAGGGCCATGCATTTAAACATGGCTTTCTGTCCCCATCAGACAACCCTTATGCACATCATGCACAGTAGCACCATTACCATATGTAATGGTGCTACTAATTTGATCAATAAAAGAAATGTAGTTATTGGATTGATTTGGGCCCACCTTTTAACATCTCCATGAATCAGTGCAGGAGAACAAGAATGGAGATACTGAATAGCTTTTGCTGAGCCCAACAACACATTCACACGCTGTGACCAGGAGAGGGCAGTACTATTCTGAAAGATACGAACAATAAAACAAAAAGAGTCATCCTAAGAAAAGCTTGAAAATTAGCTTTAAAGTTAAATAAGTGTGGAAAAAAACAGTGTAGTGCATTCCAAGACAATAACATCAGAAGATCAGAAAATATGGATCTTGGCATTTTGGCTGAGATGGATTTTGCCTGTATAGTCTTATGTTTCCCCATATCCAAAACCTATTAATTCACTATAGTTACAGAAGCTTCTCAGATGCCACTTGGAAACTGTGCTGAGCAAATTGTCTTACTTCACAGTGCAGCTGGTCCTCCAACGAGCCATTGGGCATGTAGACATATATGAGGCAATATGTTCCACCTCGCACACTATAGCCAACCAAGTCCATTATGTTTGGATGTCTGTATCTGTTGGAAAATAAAAGGCTTTAGTTAAGTTGCTGTTAACGAAATAAGATCAGTGTCACTGACAGTGCAAAGCAAGAAATAGTTTGCTTAGACAGAATCCTAATGTCAAGAATCAAACAAAGGCAACTAACCACAACCAGAGAAGGAAAAGAAGCGCAAGACTTGTTTTTTTTTTGGGCTGGGTCATCTTGTGGTCTGCACAGACAGTAATGAGAATATCAGGTGGGCTAAGTCCCTCCCTGTGTTTTTGTTGACATAAAAAAACGAAACAGGTCATTTCTAACACAGCGAGCAATGCCCCTCAACATGTAAGAAAGGAGGGAAAAAATGTGAGAGCAAGATGAAGGAAGGAGATGCTCAAGCTGCCAAAGCAAGCATGGAAAGTGAAGGCTTCTTACTGTGAAAGTTTTTCCACCTCCGTCTTAAAACTTTCCCTCACTACACTCCAACCCATGTGGGACTCCTGTTTAAGACATTAAGAAATTCCAGTTAATATAATTGTTAAAAGACACATGGGACTGACATCAAACACCACACTGAAAAAAGAAAAAAAGCAAAATCTAATCGCTTCTGGCTTAGGTAAAATACACATAATAGAAAACAGCAAAAGACATTCACATTCATCTACTCATTTACTTAGCCACTTGCCTCTTTCAGCCTCTTGACTGCACAGTCAGTGTTCCTCAAGGAGGCGTGGTACACGTGCCCAAAGCCTCCCTCTCCGATCTGCCGAGACGGTGAGAAGTCATCTGTGCCTCGCTGCACTTCTTCAATCGGCCAGCACAGGACGCTAGTCAACAGAGGTGGACGAACAGCATGGCACTCGCAAGAATGCTGTCGAGATATCATAAAAATATTTACAGTGATATACATATAAATATATCCATACATACTCACACTTATTTGTATGTATGTATATATATGCATATACATACACAGTGTATATATATATATATATATATATATATATATAGTGGCACTTCATATGTGGAGGCAAATCTGATCTCACTGAATGAAACGGTACCTCATCTTTTGCAGACTGCGTTGACTGTGAACACAAATGTGCCGAGTCGAGGTCTATCGGTGGAGGCCCGGGTTTGGGTAGCAGTCTATTCTCTACAGACACAAACACTAAAATTACAGCTTGTACTAACTACTTTATCCCTCAATCCAAGTACTTCCATCAATGTACATGATGGCCAGAATAAATTCCTGTAGCCATAGCTTTTTAAAACCCGAGGGGAAATTAGAGAGTTCAGGGTTCCATACAGTAGGGCTACACAATATAGACAAAATAAAACAGTATTTTGACGTTTTCGTTAGCTACATCAAAACAATATACTCACAGCACACAAAAATGTGTTTTTGATTGGAAAATACTCATATCCATATTGTAACCTTCTGTCGTATTACTCAGCCCTTCCACACACTCCCACAAACATTGTTAAAATGATTTAATATAGCATTACCATGGCTAGAAAGCGTCTGGGTAATGTCTTTAGATGGGGTAAACAGTGATGAGCTGGGAGTGCTGTAGCGGGTATGGCTGGGCTGTGGCAGGATGCTGGAGGGGAGTGAGACTGAGCTAGGTGGTGGAATATGCATACCTGCAAGAAAACGCAGAACTGCATGAAGAAACTGCTAGGAATGCTCAGGAGACAGGACAATTAAATACATGTTTAGATTGCAAGGTCATCAAATGTCACATGGTTTCATCTAAAATTATTAATCTTATTTATGAATGCAGGATATGAATAAAAGTAGACAGAACAACGTGCAGTCATTTTAAAGTGTGATGTGTAGCTTGTTATGAAGTTTATATAAAGCTTTATAAACGTATAATTAAACTATATAGGTACCAATGACTGAATGAATTAATGAATATATTTATCATCATTGTTTTTGTTCTTTATGAAAAAAATAGACAATTAGCACAGCAGTAAACGCTTCTTGTTAACTATTTCTACAATAGTCTCAAAGCTCAGGTGTGAAGCTAAAGAAGCAAATTTCAAACAAATCATTTATAGCACAAAGCCAGTTGAAAACTGTGTACATTAGATGTAATTGCTCATAGCAGCACAATCAAGACTAGCATAAAAATAAATGTACCGGTTAAAAAAAAAAAAAACGTGCTGATGCCAATAAACATTTGACTCTCTTACATGATAATATCAACAGTTGAATGGAACCCATCATAGATGAAAGACTTCAGAGCATAAAAAGGTTTACTTTTGATGTCTGTTCTCAAAGAGCAGCAACCAAGAAGAAGATAAAATCAAGAGAACTAGACTATGAACCCAATGTCAAGTGGCAAACTAGATTAAGCCTTACACTGAAATATAATAGCCAATGAAGAACTGGACTAAACAAATACTAGCCTTGACTTGTCTCTGTAAATGTTTCTGATTTTTAACTGTACCAGGTGGTGCAAGTGGCCAAATTGTCAAACAAAACCAAGGATGACAAAGCAATTTATTATCATTAACTCACATTTAAGGATGATATCCCGTGGCCGCAACAGCTCCAGGTCCTGGAGGAGGTCCACAAGTTCGCCAACTGTCCCGTTTCTACAGCCCCACTTGTGCATTAGTGTTTCTGTCCGTCTGCTGCTTTGGTCCACAAGGCACAGTTCAGTCTGATCAAATATTACTCGAGAGGCTGGATTGGAAATAAAAATTTATTTCAGTTTATCATCATTTGATAAACATCATTATAAGTCAGGAAACACTGCTAAATATATTTGGGATGAATCAAACTTCTGATTGTACGCGTTCAGGTGATTGAAGGCAGACTTTCTCATGGCCTTTCATTACCATTCAAGCTTCCTAGTCTACCCACTAACTGACTAAGCAGGTGACTTTAGAGTCTAAATTCACTGTTGTATAAGAAATTGCAGCTTCTTAAGATAGGGCAGAGACACTGTCTCACTGAACGACTCTCAACTCAGTTAAGTGTTTTGTGGGAATTATTAGAGTTAAATCTCTGGCAGAAGACAATTAGAGAAGAGTAAGACACAAAATATAAAGCCCTCATTATGTAAAGACAGTACTATTACTGTACTGAAAGACGATGTCTTATAGAGACCAAACTCCTGAGATTGAGTTAGACCAGTGGTCTTTACGCTAAGCTAACTGTCAACAGCTAAGTTAACTCACCCAAACTGACATCATTTTTCCAGGGGCAACAGCAAGTTGAGTTAGCTGTTTAGCTAACAAGAGTCTTGACACTGTTTTTCAAACTGCTTAATGACAATTGACTCGCATTCTATTCTTTAAAAAAATATCGCAGCGCCAAATAATTATAAATGTAATGTTTGTCAATAAATTGAAAACAGAGCCCAACGAGCTTAAGTAACGACGTTATAGGATTAGCTATCGAAAGTTAGCCCCCGCTAGCTGAGTAAAGACACAACTTTCATTCAAGCCGAGTTAAGGAAGTCAGAAAAGTTGTTTTTCTAATATGTGTAGCTAACTAACCACCTGAAAAGGCAGTAGTTTGTTCCGTGTGAAGTGAAATGAGTTATATACGTTCAACATGTGTATAAACTGTGTATCCTGTCTGGTAGAAACGGTGTTTTTGTTTAATATAACGTTACCCTTGATAAGGTCGTGGTTATCTTACCAAAGCGCAGCCAGTCTGAAACAGGGAGTGAATCCATGACTCTGGTAAATTCATTCATCCCGGCAGCCGGCAGGTTGTAGAGATATTCGTGGCGAAATCTCAAATCTGACATTTCTAGAGCTGACGAGTTCAACTCGAGGAGGAGAAAAGACTAACTGGTTTCAGTGGCTACAGGAGGGACATCCACAGAAGCTAATAGTGGGAGCAGTTCCACTCCACCCCCTAACATCAGTTCTCGCACTTTCTGTGACTGAGCCGTTGTGATTTTAAGTGTGCTCTCAAAGCCATGGCATGTCACGTTTGACAAGTATTTTTTGTTTTCCCTTTTTCTTTAAAATGCAGCCTCAGTGACCCTCTGTACACTTCCTCTTTCCTAGCATGAAAGCCTAGAACCCTCGTGTTGCACTTAGATTAAGCACGGCACATTTTTTCTAGCCCACAGTTTGTTATCCTAGAAAAGCAATTGGTTTATATTGATAGAAAAAGAAGACAAACAAAAACCTGGCCAGCCGTCTGTTTCATGGCACTAAAATATGTTTTGGTAAGACAATAAAATAAAAAGAGACTATACGGTTTAAAATAAACTACATGGTTCACTGTCTCACTGAAGGACTAATTCAGTTAAGTATTTGTGTGGGTATTATTGAAGTTAAATGTCTGGCAGAAGATAAAAGTAGAAAAGAGTAAGACAGAAAAAACACCCTCATTAAGTACAGACACTACAACGAATACACTGAGCGAGAATGAAAATTTACCGAACCTAAATTTCAAAATGACTTATTGTAAACTAGAGACCCTATGGAGGAGCCCTGTCCTCTTTTCCATGAGGACAGCGTTCCTGTTATTGGACGTGGTTCTCTGACACACACACACACACACACACACACACACACACACACACACACACACACACACACACAGGTTGATAACGATCTCATTCTAGAAGGGGCTTTGAAAAAGATTTTAACTTTGATTATTGTTAGTAAAGGGCTAATACACTGACAAGGACAAAATACTGTATTTACCAGCCATATGAATGTGGCCTGTGTTATACAGAAGATAATTACTCTTAATAACTATAGTGTAATAACATGAAAGCACGATCAATAAAACGCTGTGTATATGTATACAGTATAAATCTGTTAATTTAGAGCATTAAATCTTCCTGCAGGGGTGTAAGACTCCAGTCATGCATAATTTAACACTGCCGCATTTAACATACCTGATTTAACCATTCAGCTCATTCCCCGGTCCTTCAAGAAGTTGAATTTGATGCATTATAATAGGAAAAGCTCTCTCGTCTGCAGGGCTCGGGCCTTCCAGGACCTCAGTTTGAACCCCCTTCTTGGGGAATTGAGGGGAAAAAAAGAAGCTCAAAATGTAAATAATGTATCTGCATTTTAATAATGCCAGCTGGTGAACTTCCAAGTCGTCATCTGGCTATTTTAAAAATGTACATGGGAACTTGTAAGCATAGACTGATAATTTACTCATTAATTGAGCTCACAGACCTTAGTGTTACTGTTATTATAGCATAATAATAATCGACCTCCAGACCCCTTCTCAGCCGACTTCAGATGTAATATCGGTTAGTCTTTAGAGGAAGCAGTTAATTCTGCCTCCGTTAATTAAAATGTGCAATAATCAATGGCGTATCGGACTCGGGGCATTTCGCTGAAAAGGGCAGGTACTTTGTCAACCTGAATTTTTTTTACATGATTTTAAGCATGTGCAGCTGCATTTAAATTACACCACATCACAAAAATGTAAACATGCACGCCTACATGATTCTTGCACTCTGTCATACACATGGGCTAAAAGCAGGAAATCCTCCAATCATACATATTTTATTTTCAATTTCATGTTAAGCCTAACATCAGTTTATGGGCAAAAAGAAAAAAAACTGTCTGGGCAAATGATTTGCACTTGCCACTCAAAGAAAACAAACAAACAAACAAACAAAACGAAGCAATTGGAGTAGACCCTCTTAAAAGGGGACCATTTGTACCGAATGTGTGTCAGACTGAAGCTCTCTTATGTGAGTGAAATAAACATTTTAGACAGGATTAAGGTAAATGTTGTTTACTGTTGTGTATCTGTTACATACGGCAAACAAATAATACAGTAACACATTACTATAAAAGTAGACACAAACTATACTTTTTCACTTTCAGGAGGGCAAGGACTTAGCTTGGCAAATGGTGAGTAACCACTGACACCTAGGCTGTAGGATTGTTTGGTTAAAATAATATATTTTTAGATACATAGTACTACCCATCCCTTTTATTTAAAACTAAATCAAAACATATGAAAATAAAACAGCAACTTCGGACAACGGTAAAAAATACATACAAAACGTTAATGGGTGACCTGCCGGGAAACATACTTTATAAAGTGCAGATCTTTAATTCATTGTCACCGGTCGTGGTTGAACTATTCCTTTCATAAAATGCAAAATTGGTGGTTTGGAAGATACTGTTTTGAGGCAGGCTCTTATGATGAATAACTTGCAAATGTTAAAATGAAGGACATTTCCCGACAAACACACATCACCCAACGTGAGACACATTCAACATATCAGGGATGAAAAATACCAAGATCCTATTACCTTTAACATAGTCAATATTGCCCAAGTACATTTTCCTAATTTATTCCAAATGCGGATTTCCGTATGAAAATAAAACAAGGCAAACATATCGTTATCTCTATAAATCCTTAACACACCCAAAGCACTGAATACCAACAAGAGGCAAACACAGGACTCAGAATAAAAATACAACTACGGTATAAAGATAAATTTCTATTACTGAAACTTCAAGGCACAAGACTATGTTAAATAGACCATGAACTTTCTACCAATGAAGTTTGGAATCTATTTCTTTTAATTGAACTTTTGACTTTTTGACCTTCGCTTGTCTTTCCTGTCTGAAGTGCTGTAACTAAATTCATGTAGATACTGGTAAATTTGTACTTCAGGCATTCCTTATAATTCAGTTTCACTTTTTTTTGTTCCTTCAAATATATAACAGTGTACACAATCTAAAGACACAAGAAATGACAAAACGTAAATCGGACCTACTGAATATACTATTGCTTTTAAGGTAAAATAGTCTACTCCCAACATTGGCTTAAAAAAAAATTCAACACTAAGATCCACAAATAATAATTTACTTGGAATATGTTTTTGCCACTGCATTGGGGACATAGGTAACAGCTTTAGGAGCCCATACGGAACCATCATCTTTGATCGGCAAAATAAACAGGTGGAAAAGAAGAGGGGAAAAAAAACTGGGAAAGAAATGTTAAAAAAAAAAAATCCTGTCCAACATAACTGAAGTTTTTTTTTTGTTTCTTCTTTGTTTTTGTTTTTTTTTCCTTTTTTTTAAAGATGTTTTTATTTATTTTACTTAAGTGCACAAACAGGTGACCTTTTCTTTTTCTAGGCATGTACAGCATTCAGCTCTTGTGATTCTACCCTCAGATTTGTGGCCAGATGGTTCGGCTCAGCTCTTGGAGAGGAGTGTTGTCCCGGAAACATCGTTACGAAGAATAGTAAAGGGCAAGCAATGTACTACCTTCTAATGGCAATCATGCATATTGTTACATGTTCACGTACATAGCATGTATTTATTTTTTTTGGCTACAGGGACACAAGGACATTCCATAGCATATTTGTCTGCCAGAGGCACAAAAACAGATAAATAAATGTAATTGTCTTCTTTTCTTGTAGGACTCCATTTTTGACAGTGGGCATCCGAGTGCTACAAAAGGCAGAAATTACTGTTCGTAAAGTAGGTTACATGGATACATCATCTCTATGAAGGAGACAAAAGGACCGGCTGATGAAAAATAACATATAAAATAATGATAATTTATAGTTACAGCAAAGATTAATGCACATCCTGCTTGTGAAAAACAAAAACGACCAATCAGCCCATCTTGGTTTAACTTCCATTTTGCTCGATTGGGATAAAGGTGTTTCTTTTTAAGTCAAAGGCCACCTTTGGTCACTTTCCCTCAGAATAAAGGCACTACCCATTCAGTGGCAGACGAGACTGCTGCCGTTTTTCATGTAGATGCAGCGTTGGTTGCCTTTCTTAAACATTTACACACTAGTTTCATATAGGGCCATGGCTACTAAACTTCAGGAGTTTTTTTCTCTTTCTGTCTCTTAAAAAACCCAAAAAAAAACTCAGTTCGATTTTTCCCTTGCTGAATATCATGGTGCTTTATGTGTGCGTGTTTGTCAGCATTTTTTTTCCATCTCCCACTGTGCTTGCTTACTCAAAGCTGTAGTCCTCTAGCCTCCTCCTACAGCCTCCCCTCCCAGGTTAGTCAGACCAGGGAGACGACGTTTAGCACATGTAGGTCAGCAACATCGTCTGCCGTTGGCTAAGTGAGTGCTCAGTGCTCTGTCTGAATGGGCCACGTGCATCAGAGCTCACAAGCAATGATCCAGGTTCTGATTTTGTACATTTTCTGTCTGTCAAATGCAACCAAAATGTAAAGAGCGGACCTGATCCTGGTACAGCCCTCCAATGGAGCTCAATGCACGTGAGACGCTGGACAGAGGTAAGCTAGTGGTTTGCGAAGATGCTCGAAAACTCAAGCAGTTAACCAAGCGTGACTGCAGAATAAAACAGATTGTGCCTTTCTTCCAGCAAGGCTTTTGCCTTCATGACTTTATCAATTTTGTTGATAAAATTATCCTTTGCTTTAGTCTGTTTGAAAATGTTGCATAGCCCTTTTCTCTAGTTTCTCTGTGCCCCTTCCCTATTGGCCAGGGTCGAGGTGGAGAGGAGGCCGAGGGATGAGGACGGCTGAGGACCACTTTTGACGAGGAAAGAAAAGGACCGCTTTTGACGAGGAAAGAAAAGGACCGCTTTTGACGAGGAAAGAAAAATTACATTCTAACAGAAACTTTGCTTGAGCGAAGAAAGGAAAAAAAAGACCATTATGTGGACCTGGAGAATGTCAAATAATCTAAACAAATCTACCATCAGCTACAGAGAAAGGTTTAAAAAAAAAATCTTTGAGATAATGGAGCAAACACTATCCTAAACATTTCCGCAGGAAATTACTGCAGAATAGTTCTCCGTTGCATACATTTATAAACCCTAACACCAATACACACTACACCATCATCATCCTAGTCCTAGTCCTCTGAATCCTGTGGATTCAAATGCGAACAAGTGCTGAAGAACATGTTGAATCCTCTGTTTTGGCCTTTATTGAAGCTTAAAGGTATAAACGGTTCCCGACCTCAGTGAGCGCAAACACACGACACCAAACCTCAGCAACAACGAGTGTAGGCAAGTATATGAAATTGCATGCTGCTTCCTGGAAATGAAGGATAGCACTGTCAAACAGTTTCAGTCTTATTGTCCAAATTCACTTTGGGAACTTCAAAACACAGAAGTACACAGATGTGCCGCCTGCACATTGACTTGACAACCAAACAACTTAGGCAAGAGCCCATTATAAATGGCTAAATTGCCTCTCATTCTTGGATTACTGGATGTTACTATTGCAAGTAACACATCTATGGCCAGAGAGGGTGCACAATCAACAACTCCACTCATTAATCGGAAATCAGTCACCTTGCAGCTTTATGCATACTGTCTTGATGGCAGTACACAGTCTGGAACCAAAAAGGAACAAGGAAAACAAAGTAACCCACATGAGTTAAAAGATACCTTGCATCTACTGTGAGTATGCAAATTCCACTCATCTCTAAAATAAGCTACAACCTCCAGACATGAAACAGAAATGTGTGAATTCATATGAGGCAAACTAACAGGGCTGCAAAATATGGGAGAGCATCTCTCATCTCAAAAGTCAGGTCATAAAGTAAGATTTACTTCTTAAATATAAGGTACTTTTAATCTACTATAAAATTGTTAATGTGCAACTTTCACTGTTTAGTTCAAAATCCCATTGGGACCTACTTTCGTCCCAAGTCCTTAATCAAACGTCAAAATCTTTAAGCTCAATTCTTTCATTTAGAATTGCCACGCATGATTGCAAATCTCCTTATTTCTGTTTTTGGGTTTGCCATCAGTTATTTGTGTTACTGAAGACAAGAAGGGGACCCTGTACGATTCTTTTCAAACAAACAAACAAACAAAAACTGTGTTAGACCAATACTACACCATGGCAATACTCTGTTAAACTTAAACAAAATCAAAAACAATGAATCATTAATATCCCCCTGGGAATCTGTCCCACAGCTGTTAGGCAGTAGCACTGCACATGGCCTGATGAACCCTTGTAAGTGTTGGAAGAAAAGCGTAAACCTCTAAGCGCTGCAGTAAACAGCCACGCCTTTTTCGCATTAAAACCTGGAGCACTCCAACGTAGGCGTCCCATGTGGACTGTCGCAGCTGTCGTATGAGAAAAAGTCGAGTAAATATAGCAAATCTATTGTGTCTTGTGTTCATATCAACAACTCTATTTGGCTACTCTATCACCACATTAAAAAAAAAAAATGAACGGCTACATCATTTCCGAAACCATATGCTCTGGCTGTGAAGTGTACAGAAAACACAAGGCCACCAATTTCAATTTATCATCACCTCCTGTATAATCATATATATATA
>JBBPCY010000018.1:17827165-17837188 GCA_037974405.1 Brachyalestes nurse
GTATAATAAAGGAGGAAAGAAACCATGAACGGTAGAATGCACTACATCAGAATTTAATTCCAATGGCTCTTTTACACGAACTGCTCATTTCATGCACTACTTTGGACTGTGCTTTCAACGTTCCCTCACAAATACATTTGTGCTTTATTCTCCCCTTAGCCAACTGTAATAGAGAGAACTCTTCCCATTATAGCCGGCCTTCTATCCGGCATTACTGAAACGGGTGGCAAGGTTAATTACATTACTCAGCATTCAAGAAGTTTCTTTGCACATCTCTGTACTTAAAATACCAGCGGGACAGAGAAGAAGACATTTAGGTTTAGAACTCAACCAGCCATCCTAAAACATGATTGATATCTCAGAGATCTTCACAGGCCAAAAGGACAAAACGCATTCATCTTCCCATTCTGCGAACCCCCAACGGGAAGTTCTTGTCTGTCACTGACTGACCAACCTCCCCGCTTTAAAACATTGATGACAGTGCTGCAATGTCTTGTGTCCATATTTGTGTAAACAGGTGAGGGAGTTGCAGCATGACCCTTTTCTCCCTCCCCCCAAACTTCCCCCAACACTCTTCATGAAGACGGCCAGATTGCCTTCATCTACTAGTCACCTCTACAAAATGAAGGAAAGAAAGATTTAGATGACACAATAAAACAGGAGGACGTATTAGGCCTGAGTAAGGCAATAACTAATTTTGAAAGCATTTTGGCATGGAAAGTTTAGTTTTAAACTCGCTTCCCCTATAAACTATAACTTGTGCATCCACTCCTATTTCAGTGTCTTGCTATTTTCCTAGGAGCTCTGACGACGGTATAACACTACGCTCTTTATATTAATATAAAGAACCGAAAACGGGCAAATTAAAAAAAAAGTCTTAAATTTCATTCGGAAGCAGTACGTCGGTTATCGCCCTGCATCCAACTCACAAAGAGAACTAGACACAACAGCTGCCTTTTGTATAAGTATCTTTACATTTTTTGTGTGTATTTTTTTCCTTGGTTAGAAAAACAAAACCAAAAACAAAAAGAAAAACAAGAAAGAAAAAACAAAAATGAATCCTCCCCCTGTGAGTGCCTCTATTCCTGCGCGCAAACACAGCCGTCGCTGCTGATTGGTCAGTTTGTCTGTCTGTCAGTCAGTCAGTCAGCTCACGCGTTCACTCACAGGTGTCCTGGACTCCACCGTTTCTTCCCGGCTTGGTCTAGGAACGGCAGAGGGAGGAACAATGTCTCTCAGCTCCTTTCCCTCCCCCGTCACAGTGCCATGCTGCTGTTGCTGCTGCTGGGCTCGCAGCTCTGCGGCCACAACCTTGCCGGCCGATGGAGTGTCTCTCGATGTACGGCTGTCGGTTCTGGCCTCCTCTCTGCAGGCTAGTGGCTCCTGCCTGGGCCTGGAGGTACTCAAGTCTTGGGGCTCGTTCTCTGCCTGGATGGGCAAAGGAATAGGCGCGGGGGGACCCCCTTGCATGGAGTGCCCGAGGGAGAGCTGGTGGGCCTGTGGGGTGAAGGTGGAAGGCTCCATCACCGATAGGTGGTGTTGGTGATGGTGGTGATGGTGGTGAAGATGTTTGAAGTGTTGCCCTCGCTGATCTCTCTTCTTGTGGCCCTTCAGTCCGCTGCCTCCACTTCCACTGCTTCCGTTTCCAGGATCCTGTGTCTCCTTGTGCTTCCGGCCGGAGTGCTTGTGAAGCTTTTGTCCCATTTCTGTCTCCATCCCAGCAGAGGGTGCCGTTTGCGATACAGGTCTCTTAGTCACACTTGTGCCACTGTCTGGTGCAGTCCCCTCACTCGATGTTTTGGCGGACCCTTCCGCCTCCTCTATAGTCTCCCGCGTCTTACGCTTCTTGATGGGAAGCGCCTTTTCTTGAACAGGCTTGGCCACTGATTCCTTTTGAACTTTCTTTTTAGCCTCAGCTGTTACCATGGCAGCGGCCGCATAGGCTGCGCTGGAACCCATCCCGGCCACGGCCTGAGTGGCAGCGGCAGGCTTCCGGCCCCGCTTCTTGGGGGCACTCGGCTGCTCCTTCTCCGCTTTCCTCTTGCGCCCTGGACGCAGTTTGGCAACTGCAACTTGCCCTGGAGGGGACCCGGCCTCAGTTTTGGGAGCAACAAAGGGCATCTTGACGAGGAGTTTCCCTGGACTCTTCTCTACCACACGTTTCACTGCCACACCTTCCGTGGCCTGCCGTACCTTGCCACTTCCCTTTGGACGGCCCCTCCCCCGTCCAGACGGTTTGACCACTTTTGGCTTCTTCGGCGGTCTCTTCTCCCTGCGGGAAGGGCTACCCCGCCCTGTGACTGTAAAGTCAAAGTCATTTGGGTCTGTGGTGGTGTCTCCCACCTTTTGGAAGTATGCCATGAGCTCCACTTTGGAACGGAAGGCTTTCCCTTCTGGGCTAGAAAAGGGAATAAAAAAGTTTTACTACACATTTATTATGAGAAAACCATCAGAAATGGAAGAAAATAGCACACAGTGCATATGCAAGAATGTGTGTTACAACAGTTGAAATAAACTTTGTCTAAAATAATAAATTCATATTTAAAAAGTCTATGCATCGTTCATATTGTAAATCTCGCCAAACTGAAACATGTTCTTTAATGCAGCTGACATTAAAAGCAGAGAAGAACAAATGGTGTGAGAACTGGGACGCCTCAGTCCACACTGACCCACAAACACCTTATCCATCATGTCAAACTAGGGAGTGGAACAATACACTTCACCCAGCACAAAATTCTTCACAGTGCATCTTGTAAATCAGACTCACACTTGACTAAAACATGACCAGCACTACACTTAAAAACAGTATAATTATAATTTCCTAATCATATTTTCTAAATTCCTTTCTTATTATTGTGTATTCCAAACTTCATGCATGACTGAAGCAGGTAGGAGTGTAACAATGCACAATACAAAAGCAAGAAATTGTACATTGTAGAGATGTGACAATGCAACATGGGGACAGACAGTCGATCAATTATGATATCCAACGGAACGGCATTGTTTGGAAACCATTGTTAGAAAAGTTTGCACACAATCTGCACCGATAATAAACTCAATCCAGCAACCTTATGGCATGTGCCACCATGCACCTGCCTTCCAGTTCTAAACTCACTGGCAGAACATGCATACTTATCATTTTTCATCATTTCAATTTTGCCTAAAACACTGTGAGAATGTCGAATTGTGAACTGAACAGTGATAAAACAAATCGAATCGGAGTCCAAACTGTCACAGAGTCTGGCCCATGAGACATGTGTGGTTGAGTGATTCAACTCCACGTCTCCAGCAGTATATTTTCTGAAAGGAAAAAAAAAAACAGTTCTGGGGATGCAAAAGACTGTCAGAAGGAGAGCTGGAATTATTGATCTTGAAATTAAATAAACCCATTTCTTTCCTAAAGGAATACACTTTGCCCAAAACTGTTATCATGGATAATAAATAAAAGAAGAAACAGCTAGCATGATTCACATGCAATTGACAGTTGTCAGCCTCTACTGGATGTCCTTCACTCTGAGGAGTTTATGCTGCGGCACTCCTCTGCATTCCTTATTACTCACTTGATCAGGTAGACGTCAAATTTGCCGGCAGATCTCCCCGACTTCCTTTGTTTTAGTTTGCGCGTCCAGCCCTGGGGCAGCGAGGGGTCGTCATAAAGCGGACCCCGGTCCCGAATAATGGAACGCCGCTGCTTGGCTGAGGAAGACGCTTCTGGAGTGCCAACGGCTGCACCGGCATCAGGGGCCGAGGGCTCAGACTGTCCTGCCTCCACTTGCTGTCCGTCATCCGCCTGGGCCGGAGCAGTGATGGCAGGAGGCGTGGAGACGGTGGCCTCCGCTCTCTCCACATCCTGCCTCTCCTTTTTGCTCTTCTTCGGCTTCGGCGCCTTTTCTTTAGAACCCTCCTGGTCCTCCCCCTTCCCCTCACCTCTGCAGGCAGCAAAACAGGAAAGAAACTCTCAAAGTTAGAATGCAAAGACAACACAAGGCCAAAGTCAACTCATCTTTCGAGGGATTTGAAGGAGAGAACTGTCTCAGTACATCAGTAATTTTTTTTTTCAGAAGTGCATTTGTGCAACAGTTCTATCCTTAATTTTCACATGTTCAGATGAATACGTGTTTGTTTTCAATTCACACAAAGCCACATTTAAGACTATCTGCGTAGGCAAGGAAGTCAGACATGGCATCAAAGTCGACAACACAAAAAGAACTCTTTGACCACAGACCGCCTCCTGACAATGATATGAGTTTGTACATCCTGGGGGTTTGCCAAGTGACTCTTGATTTGACTTTAAAAAAAAGAAACGAGAATCATTGATATTGCGTTAAGCACCAATGAGCAATGTACACGCAGGGAAAGCACATTCCTCTACTACGTGTTTGAGGACTGCCCGGCCATTCAGCTGTATCAATAAAAGTGAAAGAGGTAGTGGGATGTCCCGTGAGGGTTCTGCAGGCCCTTCTATGGGCCCCAAGTGATTTGGTGTTTTAGGTGTCTGAGTTACATTTTGATCTCAGGAAAGAGTAGCTACAAAGCTGTGGCTATATTTGTCCTCTGCATGCAGATACCGGTCTGAAAATGAGATAGTGTCAGCATCTTGCTCTCTATCCTTTGCCTGTTGAAACGAAGTTCACAGTTCCGCTCACTGTGAAGTCTTAGGCATCCCACAGCACGACTGCTGATCTAGGACTGTCCCACTTGTTATCCCATATAATTGTATCCGTCAGTCGAAATATAATCTTAGATCATCATTCTAACTCCATGTGACTTAGCCTATACATCATAGCCATAAACTTTCCCTTGTTGCTCTGTGCACAAATATGGAAGAAATTAGTCAGAAATAATTACAGAAACCCTTACAGATTACTGTGAAACTGCTAGGTTCTACAGTCATTCACACTTAGACGTAGTAGTAAAGTTTCCAGTACACAGCACTTTAGGAAAAAGCCATACTACAGATTGTGAACTGTTCAACAGAAAAGGCTCATTTGATATTGAAAATTGGACTGAAGGAACACTAGCTGCAATAACATGCAATAAAGTGTATTTATTGTAAACATAAATGTATTCCAAAACAATTTCAATACACATGGCCAATTAATTTCAGAGTCCAAGCCATAATTGTGATTTTCTACAATATGCCCTGATACTATGCAGAAAATGAATATGCCATCTGCACCTCCACATTCCCCAAATTTTTCCCTCTTTAAATATTTAGAATGTGGCAAAATTACTCCAAAAATAGGCCTATCAGGGCTTAGACCTTATTGGTCTAACAAGATCTCAAGACAGCACCAGGGCAAATAGAATATTAATGTTTAAATATTGGAGAACTCCGCAGTGATTTTGAAGAGGATAATGGTCACAGTGCATGAAATCTTAGTACAGTTGCTCCCTAGAGAGCAGCTCTCAAAGAGTAATATTTGATTCAAGAATGGTGATATGGGGGAAAGCCTACTTAGGCTCAGACAAATATTTAAACAAATATATGATAGAATCTTTATCTTAAGACTTGGAAAGGTCTCTGAATCAGTCGGCATTTAGTCTTAGAAAAATACACCAAACAAGCTGTAAAAGAGTTTCAGAGACATTTGAAAATTCATTAGTTTATTAAATTGATGAGTTTCCAAGATGATGCTATTTACTGTCATGAAAAAATAATCTCATGAATATAGTCAGTACATAAGGATCACTGACCAACTGAATGTTTTATTATAAATTAGTCTTGTTCAAGTAGATTTGGTGCAGCCCAGTGTGTGAAATACTGAATGAAAATGAATTCAGTGGGTGTTTCATTTTTAATGTGGCAGTACTGGTTCTTTTTTTGTTGTCTGCTCCAACAACCTCAGAAAAACGAGATATTGTGATGCATTCTTGCAATATTGTGTCTCATAAAAACATCTTAAAGTATTGTGAATTGAATTCCTGCCATATGATCCACCTCTACATGGTTGCCCACAGACAAAAAATGACCTGCTGGAGAGCAGAATGAAAACATCACTACAAACCATAACTCCTGTTTAAGGTCACAATGGATCAAGTAACCATAGATCTTTTTAAAAACAGCCAGTAATGTCAAGCTTGTCCCCAAATTCTGCCACTTATTTTCACAAACATTCAAAAGGTCAAAAAAAAATTTCTATTGCGTGGCACAGAGTATTTTCCAAATGAGTTGGTTTTATAAAAGTAGCAGGTGGGGGACATTACACGAAGATGAGAAGAGAGCGTGAAATTCCAGTCCTTTAACCAGGGGAAACACCTTCTTTCAGTGGGGCAGCCCAACATGACACTGGAGGTTACTCTCACTAAAGACGCCTCAAAGCATTTAAAACAAGGGTTTTTAATTGTGACCATGTAGAACTATTAAGTTACAAATGCTAAAATTATTTCAGCAGGTGCTGATAAGGGGTGTCACCATTCTGCTTTGAGTGGTCAGTAATGAAGTTACCACCTTGTTTGTGTCAGTTTTGAACAACGGAAATGTCATGGTTGGCTTCACACAGTGGGCAGCTCTTGTCGAAAGCCACCACAGCTTGCTTTGCTACATGTGTATAAAAAGAAAACTGAAAGCAGACAAATGCATTTGTGGTCAGGCCCAACTTTGAAGAATACCTGTCGGGCAGCAACGCAGATTTGTAATAAAAAAAAAAAAAAAACATTAGCAAGCCTCCTAATTTTTGCAGACTCTGCCTGGAGAAGTGAAATCCATTGCAATGCCCGGCTTCTTCACACGGACTAAATTAATCTTATCACGCCTTGTGTGGGTAAACATTAACAGCTTAAAAAACACATACGTACTTCCTACGGATTTCGTGGCAAGCTCTGCAACCAGCCATGCAACGACAGAAGTGCTATGTAAAAAGTAATTTCAATATTAAAGTAGCTGAAGGTGCATTTAAATGAGTGCCATGCATTATAAAGAACTAAAAACAAGGTCAACTTATCCAAACACAGACAGGAAATTGTGTTACGAAGGCAATTTTTTTCTGTAGAATTGTATGATTTCCCCAATATGCCATTCAATTTTACACAACAAGCAGAAGACCAACTGAAGATAGTGCAACACAAAACACAAAGACGAAAGGCAGAAAACTTTCTAAAGGATCCACTCCGTGTTACTGTTATTTATTCCCCAAAACTCCATTTGCGTGTTTTTGTGTACCAAAATCAGTAGTCATTCTTTTAATATGATCATTTTCCAACTCCTGTACAGTTAAACAGGTAGTTTTGTTACTTATGTATGTAAATTTGTTGTCCTGTACTGGCACCATAAATAACACCTTCACCAATGTGAACACACTAAACTGACATCTTTCTGTCCCATGTTAGAACCGTGCTTTCACAAAGCACATCTGAGTGGTCATCACACATGGTAAGCAATTATTATTACAGATTATTATTCAAGACTGACAATGGTATGGTACAGCTCATTTTTAATGAAATCGAAATCATGTCAGAATCGGTTGATAATTTCTTGAAGAAAATGATCGGCATCAGACAGACGTTTTGATTTACGTGATGCTTCAAACCAATATCTGATGACATATTTGTTGAAAAACAATGTTTTCGTTACACGTGTGCTTAAAAGTAAATGTTACTTTTTTTCGTAGCACTCATAGAGCTTACTTATAATTCCTACAGTTTCATTAATATTTACGTATCAGCATTGGCATGTGAGTGATATGTGCATGAAAAACATCAGACACTGGCCCACAAAGAAAGAATATCTAATATTAAACACACAGGCCCACATTTCCCACATCGCTGCTCCCTTAGTCATTTTAGCCCAAATCTGAGCATGCCCATATGTCTGCACTACCTTTGCTTTTCTAGTGCACTTAGGAATGAAAGCTTCACGCAAACCATGCAACAACATGCAAGGAGTGTTTGTTAGAGGTGATATAATGAATACATCTTTTTTTCTTCCTGTCAGGGGATAAATGGAATGCAATCATTTAATTTGGTCCTCACAGTCTACCACACGTTGTGGGCCACTCAGTTAGCAAGTAACCAGAAATCCAGCTCTAAAAATCACAAGGCTGTTCACATGGGAGTGCCTTGTGTGCTCTTCCACCCCAGCTCAAGCCTCTGGCTGTCATCAGCACCAGCCTCAGTAGTAGCAGCAAGAGATAAAATTGCATTACACTGCCCTTATGCCTGTCAGTTGGGTTTGCAAGCACAGATGCTAAGATGAGCAGAACTGGGTGGCCCTCAAGAAACAGCCTTCTAGCAGTCTGGACTAAACTTGCATGCATGTGCAAACTTAGATGATAAAGCTAAAGAACAACCAGAAGCAGGCCACCTTCTGAGACCTGCCACAGAGCTCCGAGGCTGTGTGTGTTGTTTACTAACATGGATTATGGCAGGGCTATAAAGATAAATCCTGGGCAGCTTTTCTGGAACAAAAAATCTCATGTTTTTTCTTGGCTGCAGCTGTGCAGCGTCAAAACTAGCAAGCTTGGCCAGCTAACTTACTTCTAACTAACGTTAGTGAGACACTAAAAGTCTGGGGAGACACAGGAGGAGAAGGGGTAGAGTTTGGAAACAGAAACAGGAGAAAAAATGTGAACAACGAGAAGGAGAAAGAGGAAGGCATTAATGTTTTGACCAAAATACACACACACACACGAGGGGGGAGAGTCTAGCTAGCTACTATGTTGCAAAGAGTTGTGTGTAAGGTCAGAAAACGACCAAAACACACCTCCTCTCGCTACTTTAGCGGACTAGCGAGCAGCTAGGAGCCGCACAGAGGCAAACTATCAGCACTGATCCTCCGAGATCTGGGGAAAATCAGAGGGGGAATTACAGGAGACGACTCCTCAACGCCTTTCTGGCTATCTGGCTAACTAGCTAGCACGACCAGCTAACGTTACTCTGATTTTATTTATTTATTTTTCAACAGCGGCGCTAGCTACAATGAATACTGCGCAACAGCAGCAGCAGCAGCAGCGGATTTTTTTTTCTTTTTTTTGCGTCTCGCCCGACATTTGAATCAGCGGCAAAATTCAGCGGATCGCGGCGTTTTGAAACAACAGCAATTTTTCGCACTTACAGTCTCTCCTCTCCGCTCTCCGCGGCGGCCATTTTTATTTTATATTTTATTATTTAAATAAATAAATTTCCCCCCCGAAAAAAATAAAAAAATCACGCAACATCTTTGTGGGCGCCCCTCGCCCTCTCTCTCTCTCCCCACTCCCTCTCTCCTACACCATCGCTTCGGCTCCACATCTCGCGACACCTCAGCAGCCACTCAAAGGCCCTCGGCTGCGCCTCTCGCGAGAACTCGCGCCAGGCAATCATCGGAGAGGAATGTGTAAGGCCGTGCGAAGGGGACACTGCAATGCACATCACAAAATAACAGTCCAGCACACATTTTAGTCCTCTTTTTCTTTTCTCTGTTATTTGTTTGTTCCTCAGAAATGTGCCTAAAATATTTAAAACTGATCTACAGTATCTAGTTACTGTGTAATTCTACTGTTCCCTATTGTAGGCCCACTGTGGACCTAAAGGAATGATAACGCATGGTGTAACCTGCCTAACCCAGTCAACAAGATGAGCAATAATCAGCCTACTGTTGGTTTACAAATCAGGTTTGATGTATGCAAATGACTTTGACTGGCTGTCCTGTACTGGGCAAACAAACAATCTTTCTCTCCCTTGTTAGACCCATGACTTCACTTTCACAAAGCACATCTGTGTGGTCCTCACAAATGGTTAGCAATTATTATTACAGAATATTATTAGAGATTGATATTGTGTTGCATGGTGCAGGTCATTTTTAGGGATGGCTTTTAGAGAAATTGGAATTAGGTCAGAATCGACAGTTAGTTGCTTGAAGAAAATGATCAGCATTGGATGGATGTTCAGATTTGAGTGATATTTCAAACCAATATTTGATGTGACAACATGGCTTAGAAATAAATGTTCCTTTTTTGTAGCACTCAGATTTATTCAATTCAATTCAATTCAATTTTATTTATATAGCGCTTTTAACAATGGTCATTGTCACAAAGCTGCTTCACA